>CM049795.1:17065710-17306148 GCA_027422405.1 Ptychobarbus kaznakovi
TGTTGATGGCTGTATTTTAAATCATTTATTGAAGAAGGTTTTTGTCCTTTGAAGACGCTGTTATCAGGAAATTCCCTCCCATGCCCGCATCCCATCACAGCGTATATAAATGGGTCAGTGTGTTCTTCATCATTCAGAAAGAGAAAACATGAGCTACTGAGCATGGATGTTTATCGCCTTTAAATCCCAGAGGCGGGGGGTGAGCAGCAGGATGACGGACCGTATGATGGCCAC
The DNA here is from genome assembly GCA_027422405.1 of Ptychobarbus kaznakovi. NCBI lineage: Eukaryota > Metazoa > Chordata > Actinopteri > Cypriniformes > Cyprinidae > Ptychobarbus > Ptychobarbus kaznakovi. The sequence continues at coordinate 17,065,945 of CM049795.1, forward strand.
AGTCTGACTATGGCACCGAAAAAAAAACTTTCGGTTATCGTCTGTTTGACCAAACTTTTTCCATGAACTTTGGCAAGGGGGACTAAAGGTGATTTATGATGAGCAGTAACCGTGGTATTCTGGTTACTATTTCATAAATCAACTCGATTGTTTATACTCTACCACCCGTCAACGCAGGCAGTTTCAGCCGGGGAAGACGCTCGTGTTTGGTATTTCCCGAACTGTGGTCATTATATGACTCAGAACGCCCTGTTAGGAAATGCATGGTTTAGCTTAGCAGCGCGTGCTACGTTGCTAACTGCTCTTAAATGAGCATGATATCGTGTATCAAAAAACTAGTTTTGACGTGTATCTGTTTCACAAGGCAGATCGACCTGTTTTTGATATTTTAAAACATAAAAGCTCGTTTTTAGCCACTGTCTTAAACACATCATGTTACTGATACGGGGGCCACCAGCTCTCCGGCACCACCCGGTGTCCCGGAGTTAAAACTACATCCTGTTATGGTGAAATTGTGCGCTCTCCGGCACCACCCGGTGTCCCAGAGTTAAAACTACATTCTATTATGATTAAATGATGGCCCTAGAGCACCGGGGTGACATAACATTCTGAAAATTAATTAAATTTTTTCAACGTCTGCCTGTAGGCTCGTCATCAGACAAGCATATAAAACGACTCACATGTGTTTTCCATTCATAACAGGATTTTTCGCCCGCAGGTTCGAATGTTGAAAGCGACGCTCTCGATGGCAATGCATGTAAGGACTGATATTTTTCTACTCTTTTATAAAAAATTATAATAATAATAATAAAAAATAATAAATAAAATAAAATAAAAAATAAATAAAAAATGAACGTATTTTAATTGTCTCTCTTTTTATTCGCAGTGAGCCCTCAGGTGGTCGAAGCGGACAGCGCGACTGATGGTAAAACAAGACCCATCGCCTACGTCATGTTTTTCTTAACGTTTATGAGAAATCTAATTTATTATTTATTTTAGATTTCATTCAGTTTATTACGCAACCCGGCTTCCCGCTGGTTGACGCCATTCAACAGGATAATGAAGACCACACCGTCGTCGTAGCAGATAGACGTGACGTACCTGACCCCACTCCAACGCACTCTGTGGATCAAATAGTTCCTACCGGCTCGGCTTTAGACCAGACCGCCGGACCAAGCGGCGAACCTTTGAGAAAGAAGACTAGAAAAACGGATCGTTCTACCTCACCGGCCTGTCCTGAGAGAAAACCGGTTCGTTTTACCCCGGCGATCAGTCCTGAAACCAGTCCTGACAGGAAAACTCTTTGTCCGACGCCGCCGAGCAGTCCTGCGACGAGTCTTGACAGCGTATTTCTTTACGGTAAGACTATCTACATTATTTTTTATTTAAACTCAAATTGAATCATACCATTAAGATTTTTGTGTTATATTTCTACACAGCAGGGTCGGGTTATAGCCCTGACCACATGACGAGTTGGAATACGCCTCAACGCATCACTTGGACAAGCACAAAGGCGGGTCAAACATCATATCCTTTTAACTCACCGCCGGAAGAAGACATTGAAGTTGAAGAAGTGCCGGCGGTGCCTCACTCGGCTGACGAGCCACTCACCGATACTAGGCGTACTAATTCAATAGAGACATTAGGTCAAGAGTTTCGCGACGCACAGATTGATATAAACAACAAATACATTGAGCTGCGTGACGTACAGGATGATATAAACAGCAATTTGACTGCGCTGCGTAGTGAGTTGCGTGAAGCACACAACGAAACCCGTCGCGCATTAGACACATTGGGGGCGAGGCTCGCGCCTCTCACCTCGAGACACGTAGCCGATTGGACACACAGGATCGCTTCATTCAAAATGCGGTCGATCAAACATTTCGTCGTATCCAGACCATGAGATCAACCCTGGATCAGGAATTTAATAGAAGCGATCGTAGGGTAACTGAATTCCATCGCGAATTGGTACTCATGTTTCATCATCTTATTCTCGTCATCATTGATGGTACAGAGGAGTAAATTCAATATAGATGTATTCCATTAAACTTTTATGGTTGTAGTTGTTTTTTTCTTCACCTATCATGTATTGATTTTTATATTCCATCTATGCTTTGATTTTTATATTCCATATACTCTATGATTTTGCATGCTTTCTATACTCTATGATTTTGTAATATTTCATGTTTTGGTCTGAAATCTAAAATGGATGGGTCAAAAAGCTTTTGCGCAGACGACGACACAGAACTGTCACCGGACGAGATTGAAATGCTAAGTTTGCTGCCGGACGAGCTTTTAATGCTTCCGGATTCTTTAGAACAGTATTTGTTTAATCTAGAATCTTCGCAATCCCCCACTAATTTGGATCGTTTTGAATTAGCTGAAAATCCAAATATTAATTTGTACGATCCAGTGCTGAACGTAGACGCTAATTTGGATCTTTTTGAATTAGCTGTAAATCCAAATATTAATTTGTACGATCATGTGCTAAGCGTAGACAACAATCCTGTTGTACAATATGGTGGTGTTTTAAATAATCAACTCCCAGCATGTACCGACACCGATCCTGACTGCGACGACACAGAGCACCCTGACGGTGATGATACTTCACAGCCATCGACCAGCAACACGAGACCCACATCAGGTAATGTTGACGCTTTACGCGAGACTGACCCTAATAAACAGAGTCGATTAAGCCGTACGGAAATTGATACGCTGATTCGAGAAGGTGGGTTCGTTAACGGATATCACGTTTTACCGCGACCTCGGTTCAACAGCGTGTCGTTGAGAAGGAGCATGAATCTGAGAGAGATTAACTCTACAGATTTGGCCTCTTATCACACTTCCTTACATGGCATGTTGAGCGAGATCGTCGCCTTCGCTAGAGAAATCGGCCACGATGCCCCCGTGATCAATATGACCATGTCGGCACCCACTCTACAAACACCTATCAGCGGTGTTCTCACACCCGGTAATGATTATGACGTGGATTCGCTTATGGATCAATTTGAAAGAGTTTTACAGAGCAACGAGCAGTTATTATCGGACGACGCTGTCGAGATCGACGCTACCGTAGCCATGAACAGACAAGGAGGTGGTCGACGACGTAAACTTACAGATCTGGCCGTTGATCAGGTAATCCAAAAAAAAAAGACGAATTTGTTCTGTCCCATAAATTTGTCGAATCAATTGTGTTTCTCTATTTGTCTCGCTCGTTTTCTTAACCCCCAACTACCCGAGAGTGAGTTAGAAAAACTGGCTGTCACCATCCAAAACAGCGTCGGCTTCTCAATTCAAGACCGAATCGCTCTTAGCGACATAGCTTCGTTTGAACGAGCACTAGGCATTAAAATCGTTGTATTTCACAGATCGAATGCCATGGTCTTAGAAACGTACAAAAATTGTGACGAACACCACCCTAAAACGGTGTTCCTCTATCTACATGATGATCATTACTACATGATAATGAATCTGACCGGGTTCTTAGGTTCGCCATACGTCTGTCAATTTTGTTACAAAAGTTACACCACCCGCAGAGACCATCGATGTAAGCAAGCCTGCAATGTCTGTTTTGACGCCGAATGTCACAGGTTCCCTAAAAGAACCATACATTGCCCCGATTGTTTGCGTTACTGTAAATCGAGCTATTGCTTCGAAATGCATAAAAAGAACCCCCCTCCCGGTCAAGAATCCCCCTCCTGTGATATTATCAAATACTGCAAACTATGCGGCTGGCGTTACTACGTTAAAGCGGGTGACAAGAAAACAAAACACATATGTGCCCCGGACAAATGCGTCCATTGTCGAGAACGTCTGACGGGGCAGGGATCACACCAATGCTTCATACAACCCCTAGAGCCTAAGGAGCCATGCGAGAAATACATCTTCTACGATTTTGAAACGCGTTACGAAAACGGTAGACACGTGGCTAATTTTGTTTGCGCAATCACATTCAAAGGGAACAAATTTACGGCTGAGGGTACCGACTGCATCGCTAAGCTAATCAACCGCTTCAGACACCCCCGATATAATGGCTACTGCTTCATAGCTCATTACGCCTCCAGATTCGACGCCTTTCTGATTCTCGAGTATTTTTGCAAAGCCGGGATTGCTATTGAGGTCATAATGCAAGGATGTAAAATAATTTTCATGTACGACGAATCGTTTGGCCAACGATACATCGATAGTTACTCATTTTTTCCAATGGCCCTTGCCAAAATGCCCGTAGCGTTAGACTTAACGACGACTGAAAAAGGCTACTTCCCCCATCTTTTCAACAGGGTGGAAAACGAGAACTATTTCGGACCATACCCCGACAAAAAGTTCTACAACTACGATAACATGTCGGATAAAGACCGTGAAAAGTTTGATGCGTGGTACAGCACAGTTGAGGGCAAGTGGTTTGACTTCAGGAAAGAACTGTACGCGTACGGCGTTAACGACGTCGTCTTATTACGCGAAGGTTGCATGAAATACCGGGAGGCATTCATGCAATGCGCCGGACTTGACCCTTTTGGCTTCGCGACGCTCGCCGGCTGCTCGATGGGGGTCTTTAAAACACATTATCTCGGCAGAAACACGCTCGCTCTCACGCATAACAAAGCGTACATCGATCAGAATAAGTCCTACTCAAGCGGCTCGATCCAATGGATCGAGTATGTCAAAAAGACTCGAAACGTGGACGTTCACCATGCCGTAAACCACGGCGAAGTATCGATCGGTAAGTACTTTTTAGACGGCTACTACCAGCAGGACGGTGTGCGGCACGGCTTAGAATACGCAGGGTGCATCTTCCACGGGCACTGCTGCCGCTTTGAACCCCATGAGTCTCACCCCTTGTCGGGAGTACCCTATGGGGTTCTCAGGAGACAGTTTGACGATAAGATCGAAATTCTGCAGAACGCGTACGGTTTGCAAATCGAGGTTCTTTGGGAATGTGAATGGAACGACATGAAAAAGACCGATCCCTCTGTGATAGAATTTATGACCGGTTATTCCGCCCCAGAGAGACTGAACCCTCGAGACACCCTGTTTGGCGGGCGCACTAACGCTTATAAACTATATCACAAAGTGAGCGGAGATGAGAAAATAAGGTATCTCGATTTCACCAGCCTCTACCCCTTCTGCCAGGCTAGGAAAAGCTACCCGATTGAACATCCAGAAATCATTTTCAACAATTTTGAACCGATTGAAAATTATTACGGGCTTATCAAAGCGACCGTGTACCCTCCCCGCAAATTACTGCATCCTGTTCTCCCTTACAGATGCCAAGGAAAACTCATGTTTCCGTTATGCCGAACCTGCGCTCACGATCAAAACCAGACCACGAGCTGTACCCACACGGATGAGGAAAGATCACTCTCCGGCTCCTGGGTATCCATTGAGCTTTTAAAAGCCATCGAGAAGGGTTATGTGGTAGCCAAGATTGACGAGGTTTGGCATTTTCCACAACAGTCAGACACGTTGTTTGTCGAATACGTCAAAACGTTTTTGCGGTTGAAACAACAAGCGTCGGGTTACCCGTCGAATGTTGTCACGGACGCTGAGAGAGAAACTTACATTCGCGAATATTTTGAAAAAGAGGGGATTCAACTCGACCCCGAAAAGATCAAGCACAACGCTGCCCAGAGAGCGATCACCAAACTTATTTTGAACAGCTTGTGGGGTAGGTTCTCTTTAAGACCAAACTTACCTCAAACGACTCTGGTGAGCGAGCCCGAAGATTTCACCAGAATCGTTTTCGGTAATACCGACACCTTGTCGTATTTCTCATTCGTCTCAGACGACGTGGCTCTCGTCCAGCATAAACCCCACAAAGAGGATGTTTGTAAGGGTCGCGACGTTAACGTGTTTATTGGTGCGTTCACCACAGCACACGCCCGACTGGAATTGTACGAATTGATGGACAGACTCGGTGACCGTCTTCTTTACTCGGACACAGACAGCGTCGTGTTCGTGTCTAGGGACGGCGACTGGGAGCCGCCTCTGGGTGATCATTTGGGCGAGCTGACGAGCGAAATAGACGATGGGGATTTTATTACGGAGTTTTGCGCTAGCGGCCCTAAATCGTACGGTTTCCAGACGTCCAAAGGGAAAGTGTGTATGAAAGCTAAGGGGATAACGCTGAATGCTAAAAATTCCCAAGCCATCCGCCTGGAAACCCTGATTGGTCTGGTTGACAGTTATGTGACGTCGCATGATAGTACCAAATACATCCTGGCTCACACAGAAAACATTGTGAGGGATAAAAAGACTCTCACGTTGCACAACAAATCAGTCGTTAAAAGGTTTAAGGTGGTGTATAATAAACGCAGACTTTTGCCCGATTTCACCACGCTTCCTTATGGCTACTGATCAGATGATGATGCACAGAGGGTCGATGGATGTTTCCGATTTTGATTTCAGACTACAACATCCATTTAGTTGTGTTATAAGCGGACCGTCCAATTCTGGAAAGTCTTATTTTGTGAAACTTTTGTTGGAAAAAGGTTTGAATTTAATTTCCAAGAAAATTGAAAACATTGTTTGGTTGTATGATTGTTGGCAGCCTTTGTACGATGATGTGCTTAAATTGTACGACATTAAATTTGTGCAAGGAATACCAGAGAGTCTGAATGATGATGATTTGCTACCCGTCACTAAACCAAATCTTCTCATCGTGGATGATTTGATGCAGCAAGCCAGCGCAAATTCGGAGCTTCAAAGGGTGTTTACGCAGTACGTCCATCACCGCAATCTTAGCGCTATTTATATAGTGCAAAATTTATTTGTACAGGGTAAATCCAGCCGAACCATCAGCTTAAACGCCAATTATATGATTCTGTTTAAAAATCCTCGGGACGTCAATCAAGTAGCGATGCTAGGACGCCAAATGTACCCCGGAAACACAAAATACTTTATGGAGTGTTACCACGATGCGGTCAACCAACCTTTCGGCTACATAATGATAGACTATAAAGCAAAAACTCCCGAGCAGTACCGTCTCAGAACAGGATTGCTTTCCGACCGTCAAGTGGTTTATATCCCGAAAAAAAGAAGAAGAACGTGATCAAATCACCATGTCCGCCAGACTTTGTAAACATCTGCCGGTGTTAAAACTGCTACATAAAGCATCTCCTAAACAACGGCGTCTTATTTTACAATCGGCGTCCGACGAATTCATTTTATCGCTGTGTGAAGTGGCGCTTAACATCCTCTACGGGACTATTCCGGTCAATCCGCAACAGTACCGAAAACTGAAAAAGAGAAAAGCCGAAATTAAATTTGTAGCCGATAAAAAAATCGGCATAGCGGCAAAGAAACGAGTCTTCAACCAGAAGGGTGGATTCCTTTTACCGCTCCTGAGCGTCGCCGTACCCTTTCTTTCGAGCTTGATAGCAAACAGATAGGATGGAGTACGCCGAGAAGATGTATTTAGTCCCGCAGCATCAACTGGATAAGGCGAGAACTGAAAATGTTCGCGAGACTATTCAACAGAGCGTGGAAAACGATTTGGACGTCGCCATGAGAAATATTTTACTCCGCACTGATTTGAACCCGTACGAAAAAGCAAAACTTTACACAAATACCCTGAGCAGGTTTTTGACCATCGTTAAACAAGGCGATCGCGAGAGCGGTGTTTTAACGCAGTCGTTACCCGACCCCACTCATAAAGATGAAGTACCGACCGTGGCTAGCGTCGAAGACGACGGTGCTGAGGAACATGTGGTGGATGAAGTTCTGAAGAATGTACCTTCGAGAAGTGTGAAAAACAGCAGATACATATTAGACAAGATGTCTAAAGCTAAAGGACTAAGCGCGTGGAACGAATCGGGGGAGTTTGTGTTCAGGGGTAAAGCCATACAAGGCTCACACATGGTCGATTTGTTAAAAAATGTCACGGCCCCGCAAAAGGTTCGTGATAACCGGAGACCTGTAGGATGGTCAGAGTTTCTACGTGCCTTTGCCGAATTAAACATCCCTTTTTCTACAGTGCCGAATCAACAGGTCAGGAGCACAATTAAATCTCTAAAGAGTAAACCCGACACCCCGCCCCGTGTCAGACCTTCTAAAAGAGCACGAAGACATTCACGCTCCGTGTTTCCAGAGTCCGAAGACTCTGTGTTTAAATCCCCGACTATCGATCCAAGACAATGGTTGGAATTTTAACGAATCCTTTCATGTGTGTGTGTGTGTGTGTGTGTGTGTGTGTGTGTGTGTGTGTGTGTGTGTGTGTGTGTGTGTGTGTGTGTGTGTGTGTGTGTGTGTGTGTGTGTGTGTGTGTGTGTGCATTAATATGTATCTTATGATTAAATAAAAAGACGATTAAAAATATAATGGTTTTAAGATTTTTTTATTTATATGTCAGACATGTCTGCACACAGTGAACGCAGGAAAACATTTTATCATTACAAACATACGGTCTTAATCTCTTCACAAATAGGGACACCATTTTATCATTTTTAATATAATCATCGGTGTATAGTTTCATCACATGGTTATAGTCGTATCCACTGGCTAAATGATATAGAAAAAACACACAGTGCTGACCGCAGGTATCCGATGAATAATCCTGGACTCGTCTGTCGGAATATAATACGTCGGCGTCGTTGGCTGCTAGAAAGTTATTGATGGTGGTTGGAAAGCGATGGCTGTTGGGCGGATTGCCGAAGCTGTCGAAAAAACACGTGGGCCCGTCTTGGGTTAAATAAACGGCGATCCAGTGCTCACCTGGTAGCCTAGCAGGGTGAGTGTTAATGATACAGGCCGACGGTAAGATCCTCATGGGTTTTTTGGGTAGTTGATCGCTCGGTAGAACGCCGAGAAAATGAGTCCTGCATGTAATTTTATCCATGATGGCGGTGAGCTGCAGTGTGTTCATCTCAATAGTAGTCTATCAGTACCTGGCGGCGGTTAGACAATTCAATGATGCTGTCAAATACTGCGTAAACAATTAAATTAATGGTATTCGGCAGTGGTTTTCTGAAACGAGCTTCGACTCTGATATTCCCGGACTTGATGAGGGAAATGTGCTGACCGCACTCTTCGTCCGGCGTGAGGTTAAATGCGTAAAGTGTGTATCCGTTCAGGAAATCATTCCTGCCAATACAGAGCGGTTGGTCTTTAAGGTGTCTCCCGGTCGTCATCACCAACTGATAATATTCTCGTACTGCCGAACCAGCTTCGAAATTAGGTTGTAGAGGCTTGGAGGGATATTGTTGACCGTCGACGTAGACGGCTAAGAATTCCAGATCGTAATGTTTGAACGCGAATGGATTTTTTGTGTAGGAACCGGTGAATGCGTCGTTGTCGACCATAGCAATGACGACAGACTTTGGTAGCGTTCCTAAAAACAGATTTTCCTGATTCGAAACACGAGAGCCGGCCGGTATGGAGAACGATTTTAGACTGACCCTATCGACAGGGTACTTTGCCGTTGTCGAGAGTAACGTCTGAGCGTGAGCCAGTCTCACCGGTGGTGATACAGTAACTTTCTTGACAAATAGGGATGCGGACACTATATTTAATTTGTAAGCCACATCGTCGGCCCTCATCAGACAGAATTCATCTTTTGCTTGAATAAGTCGTATCTTGATATCAACCCCGTTTATCATAAGTTTCTCTTGGAAGAATATATCGCTGTGTATGGGGGCAAGTAGTTCAACCTCCTTGCTTTCGCTGGTGTAACCCGATCTCTTCGACAACCCTGCGTTATGGCCTGCGGGGTCTTGAACATCCATGTGACCCGCCGTGTCTTTATGGAACAATCCAGCGCTGAAGACAGATTCCAACGTATCTTTACCGTAGTTGATCAGACTCTCGATGATACAGCGATAAGGGTAAGTGCTCGAACTCTGAGAAATCAGACGATCGCCGAGGGTCACGTCGACTTGTGAAAATATAGTGGCTCCGGGGTAGTTGATTAGACCCACCTTCGCAGGGTGTGCAATCTCTTCCCCGTTAGGTCTCGTGATTTTCACCCGTAGATAGATCATCGTGTTATTGAGATCCACATAATCATCGCCGTTGCCTGCGATAAAAAATTCCAATGGTGCAGAGCCCGATATGGCCGATAATGGGGATACTTCTAAATAGCCGTTTTTCTCAATAACGGTCTGTGTCAGCGGGACCGAAAATAAGTCCAGCTCGGACTTGATGCATTCTCCCGACATGCGATGCAGTAGTGCCATGTTAGAATATGGATTTTGTGGCTCTCTTGATCGACACGTTTCGACTGACAGACCTCTTACGCTTTCTGCGTACGAGTGAGCGCTTGTTTGATCCGCGCACTGTTTTCTTCTTCTTCTTCTTCGGCGCAGCCCGTTGACCACGCCTCCTCACACCCGGCGGTTTAGACATTCTCTTACGTGCCATGACCATCAGACCGGACCCGTCTTGAGCTTTATCGCTATGCGAGCGCGTCAAAACGTTTGAGACGACGTCGGATACTATATTTTTAGCTGCCGATTTTAGGTGTGGTTTCGCGAAGCTAAATCCTCTTTTTAACAACGGTACGGCCATCCTGAACAGCCCTCTGAATAGACCTCCTAACCCCGCACCGTACATAACTCCCGATCCCGAATAACCCGGTAAACCGCAGCCGGCCTGATTTTGGTAATAGCTCACATAGTCCGCGGTATCGGGCTCTCCGGGTCTATAATAAACCATTTTTAAAGAATAGAAATATTTTTTGGTTTAAAGTGTAGTTTTACGATGACTTTCCCATAAGAAAATGGTACTTTGTGGTTTTGATCGTCCTTCAACTCTATGACGATGCTGGTGATGTGATCCTTGCTGATCGATGCGTAATGGGGGTTGTCGTATCTAGCAATGACCGCGTCGTTGCCTTTACCCGTTATATGTACGCATCTCAAAAGGGGAACGTAAGAATCTCCGACCGCTTGGTATTGGATGATGTCGGTGTAAACATACATTGTGTAGAACCCTGCGTTGATATCGCATTGATGAGGAGCGTACATGATGACGTTTGCGGTAAAATCGGGTTCTTTATGATAGTTTAAACCTCCGAGAGGTTTTAGCGTCATTCCTAAAATAGTGGCGAGTCTTCCCCGGAAACTCATTGAAATGTTGGGTTTCGCGGTCAGATACACCTTGTTTTTTAATTCGTCATGATTCAATACGGCCGCTGGTGCGATGAGTTGATTTATAGCCCGGAGGATCGCACGAATGTTTGCGTAGTACCCTCCGCTTATGTATAATTTTGTAATTATAGAAAAACCAATATTTGAGGGATTGCTATCCGGGGGTTCCGGAGCCGTATGTAGGATGAAATGCCCATCTTCGTCATTAAAGTTGTACCAACTTCTAGGATATTCGATTTCGGCGAGTCCGACTTCCCATTGTCCTTTCAAGTTTATAGCTTTAGCCAACCTGGTTGTATAGCTGGATATACGATTTTCAGGATAAACCGACGACGACGCATTGCACGGCAACGTGACGTAGAACCCGTGATCCTCCATGACGGTCCTTCGCTCGTATGGTCTCATCCGTTAACGACGGTGCGTTTTAACCCTTGTGCATTGTTCAAATTCACTACCCTTTCGTTATGTTCGGGATGAAAACATCCACTAAATTAACTGCTGTAAAAATTGATCTGATAAATATTTTTTTACCATTTTTTTTGCATAAATCTGTTAATCAACCTCAGTCCTGATCAAAACTAAAAAAAAAAAAAAAAATCCATGATTTTTACTCCTTAATTGCCAAGTTCATAAATGATGTCACTGATTTTGGAAAAAAAACACACAAAATTACTTATTTTCAATATAAAAAGTGATTGTGGACTGGAATTTTTTTTACTTTTATCACAGTCTTGGGCATGTCCAAGATTAGAAAAAACATTGGCTTTGATGCATTGTTAGTTTTTGAGCAGCATCAGATTTACATTTTTTCTCCCTCATTTACTGTTCGTGGCTGTTTTTGCCCCATTGACTTCCATTATAACTACATTTTTTGATTGCAAAGCCATGACACCATATTATCATGTATTTTTGATTGTTGGTGGTTTTCCCTGTTGGGAAGAGGTCAAATTTGTAATTTTTACAGTTGATCACCAGGTAGCACCATTAACCCTTTAGATAGGCCTGTGCAAACAAAAGCTTAGTTTCTGGCTTGTATATGGAGTCATATGGAGTATAACAGCATATTATAGTATGTGTGTGTGTGAGTGTGTGTGTGTTTGTGTGTGAGAGAGAGAGAGAGTGACCTTTGTGCACTTACCTTGATGCGTCTGAGAAAATCTAAATATGCACCTCAGCTCTCAGAACTACATGGAGTAAACAAAAACAAAGTAAGTGTATTTATGCACCTGCTGCCTTTTGATGGTGAGAAGTACAGATGGCCTATGTGTGAAATGCTTGTCTTTTCTTGATGTAAAGAGCCATGTATAAAGCCAGTTTAAAACCTTAAAATCCTTCAGTGATACACTTTTCAATTTTTTTCTGTAAACAATCTACTCTGCATTAGATTTATGAACATAATTTATTATGAACCAAAATGCAACAACAACTTCTAATAAACTGAACAATGGTGCAAGAGTTGAGGATGGATGGAGAACTAAACAATTATTCTAAGTATTTAGTGTGTGTGTGTCTGTGTGTGTGTGTGTGTGTGTGTGTGTGTGGGTGTGTGGGTGTGTGGGTGTGGGTGTGTGGGTGGGTGGGTGTGTGTTCAGTCTTTCCAGCAGGACTTGCAGCATATCACTTGGTGCTCTTTGCAAGTGTGTCCACCACAACAGATGCAAGAGCTGAGTGTTCTTTTTTTTGTCCTCTGCACCACTTGCATGTTCCCCTTTTCACTCCTGAGCTGCTGGTGCCTGCTGCTGTCTGTGGATTTGTGTCTGGAGGGACAGCTGCAGGAGACTGAGACTGAGAATAGGATGCATGTAGAAACAAATGTGTAATGGCACATACCTGGTGTAGATTTTCGACACTTCCCTTGCAGCGGTTGTAATCTGTGATTTGTGACAATACATACTGCAGCTCGCTGGAGGGGTCAGGCTGCATAATAATTTCTAAAACTTTGGTACAAGTCAAGTCCTTTCTCATGTTGCTTGCTGCTCTTCTCACCATCAAATGACCAGCAGGATGGTATGCAAGGGTTTAAATCCACTTATCTTGTTTTTATTTAGTCTGCACTTCTCACCATCAAAAGGCAGCAGGTGCATAAATACACTTACTTTGTTTTTGTTTACTCCATGTAGTTCTGAGAGCTGAGGTGCATATTTAGATTTTCTCAGACGATCAAGGTAAGTGCACAAAGGTCTTTCTCACACACTCTCTCTCTCTCACACACACAAACACACTATAATATGCTGTTATACTCCATATGACTCCATATAAAAGCTAAAAACTAAGCTTTTTTTTGCACAGGCCTATCTAAAGGGTTAATTGTGCTACTTCATGATCAACAGTAAAAATGTCAAGTTTTATCTCTTCCCAACAGGGAAAACCACCAACAATCAAAAATGCATGATTATATGGTGTCATGGCTTTGCAATCAAAAAATGTAGTTATAATGGAAGTCAATGGGGCAAAAACAGCCACGAACAGTAAATGAGGGAGAAAAAATTTAAATCTGATCCTGCTCAAAAACTAAAAATGCATCAAAGCCAATGTTTTTCCTAATCTTGGACATGCCCAAGACTGTGATAAAAGTAAAAAAAATCCAGTCCACAATCACTTTTTATATTGAAAATAAGTAATTTTGTGTGTTTTTTTTCCAAAATCAGTGACATCATTTATGAACTTGGCAATTAAAGAGTAAAAATCCTGGATTTTTTTTTTTATTTAGTAGTTTTGAACAGGACTGAGGTTGATTAATAGATTTATGCAAAAAAAAATGGAAAAAAATATTTATCCGATACATTTTTATAGCAGTCTAATTTAGTGGATGTTTTCATCCCGAACATAACGTAAGGGTAGTGAATTTGTCCACGGTGCATTGTTGAGTTTTGAAAAAAATTCAAAGCATTTTCCTAAAATATGTGTTAAAATAAGATTTGTCACCAAAAATCATTCCATTTGCTGAAACACAAAAAAAGTTGTGGCCAAATTAACACTCAACAGCACCCCTTAGTGGACGAAAACGTCCCCAACAGCACATAAGGGTTAAGGAGATTGCAAGTCCAGCAGAGTTTTTTTATCTATATAACTATTAAATTTTGAAGGCCATCCTAGCCATTTCACTAAAACAAGCGTAGATTTCCCTTGTTTTTTCTGACCTAAAATCTTTTCCACCTTAAAAGATTTGTTTTTACTCACAATTATTTTTTGCAGCTCTTCTTCATAAAAAACCCCCTCGATGACATCGCCATCATAATCCTTGAGTCTGTAGACCGGGGGTTGACGTGGAATACACGAAGATACGGTGAAAAATTCTTCCGTGTAGTTCTGCTCATAACCTTTGGCGAACGGGCCTCTCACTTTAGAAATCCTGACGACGTCGCCGACTTTGAAATTAAATACGGTCTTCTTCTGCTTCTTTATATCGCCGTACAAGTTTTGAAACACTTGACCCTCATTTACTTTGTCGACGTCCACGGGTCTCATTCTGATACTTCGGTGATAACTGGTGTTGTACCCTTGAATAATGTCTTGTAAAACATCTATGTATCGGCGGGAATTTGTAGCCGTTAAAAATCTCCACATGCGGCTTTTTAATGTTCTATTAAATCGTTCCACGACACTGGCTTTCAAATCCGTAGCGGTAGCGAAGTGGTTAATGTCGTGCTTTTTCATCACATCTTGAAAATGTTTGTTAAAAAATTCCTTTCCCTGATCCGTCTGCAATTTCTGAGGCACACGACCCTCTTTGAGTATAGACTGGAACGCTTTAGTAACCTCAATGCCGCTCTTATTCTTCAAAACTCGAACCCATGAGAACTTGCTAAATACATCTATGCATGTCAGTAGGTATTTATGACCGTCATTATCCTTGGCGTAGGCACTCATGTCGACAAGATCGGCCTGGAACTGTGTATCGATCCCGTACACAACCACTCTATTTCGTTTGTATTTTATAGGTGCTGTTTTGTGTAATGTGTAAGCATCCTCACCAGCCAACCATTCTGAAACCTCTTTATCGCTTAGACGGACGCCGCTATCTTTTAAGACGGCGTCTTTTAATCGTTTTTTACCCCCTAGAGAGCCGGGGTTGGACGGTGTATAATAAGCCTTTTTCATGAGCTCCGACATGCTGTCGTTTCAACCGATGCAAAAGAATAACGCGTACAAGTAGTTTGAATCAATCTTTTATTAAAAAAACGTTACAGGATGCATGCAAAATCTAAGTAAATGGTATTAATTCAATCTAAGTAAAATGATACACGTAAAGTAAAAATGGATATAATACAACACACTAACTAAGAATGGTTAGTAAAAAGAATAATGTAGCAAATAGTTAGTAATAATGACATCAATGATAGTCTAACCAGAAAAGAAAGTCGCGGCAGGCCATCATGTTTTTGTCTAGGATGTAATCAACATACATTACGACAATTTTGTCAACGGTCTCATGAATATCGGCATGTTTTTGAATTTCATCATCATCGCTTTCATTCAAGATCAACTCAGTACATACATCCGCCACATAGGTAGAAGTACACAACACATCGGTGATTTCGATCGTACATTGTGATTCAATCATCATATCTAGAACCTCTTTTATCATTACATCAGGGGGGTCGGTACCATCAACACATTTATCCGTCAAATCGTCCCATGAATTAGCCAGTCCTCTTATTAACACCATATTTTTCTTGAGATTTGCCTGACGCGTAGTGTTGTGGTCAACTGGAATATCGGGGTGGGCTGCGTCCGCAATAATCTTATACAGCAGCGCAGTCATCTGCCGTCTGTAATGCTCTTTAAACATGAATTCCATACAGCTCCTTAGGCTAGAGGCTACACCCATGCTGGAGCTGACTTGGTCACTCGCCATTCACAATTGAAAGACCTTGCCAGAGATCAACGACGTCGTAGACTATTTCCTTGCAGGGTTTGTCCAGAAGTTTCAGCCTGATTTCTTCTAGCTTGGCAACTATGAATGGTTCGTCTTTTAATTCGTGCAGAATAGTCCCGACTGTCCCTTGGATACGATGGGGGTGAGATTTTAACCCACAGCGGTTTAGGAGAATACCGATGATGGAATGAAAAAAGGGCTTAAACAGCTTGCCTGACAGCTCGTCAAAGTGTGTGTCGAAGTAGAAGTTGGGAGGGTCAAACAGACAGGAATGTTGCAGCTGGCTAGGATGGTCAATCGCACACCCCTCGCAGTCTTCCTTCAGCTTATCGCCGATGAGATGTTCCAGCAGCACCACGGTCGCTGCTTTTATGATTTTGAATCCGACGTCGCTGAAACATCCGTCTGTAGCGTCGAGACCGGCTTTAGTGTCGAGACCGGCTTTAGCGATGGGAAGGTAAGTCAGGTTGTGTGATCCGAGGTCTGAGCCCAATTTATCCAGCCAGTCTTCGGAGGGGTTGACGATGTTAGCCGGACCCCAGTCGTTTTGGAGGTCCGATTCCCAATCTTTGTGGAGGTCCGATGGTCCAAGGGGGAAAGTCAGGCAATGGTCGCTTGCGTTGTCGTCAGGAGGGTCGAGAATGCTGCCGAAGGAGATGCCGCAGCTACACACATGAGCGGGTAATGAAGCGCCGTCTTCAGCCATGGTTTATAAATGCTGCTTGAGAGGGTCTGGTCACTGACTTTATGGCAAATGTAGTAAAGGGGCGGGGACGTCGTAGCACTGCAGCCATGGTTTATAAACGACGCCTGGGAGGGTCTGACCGGCGAGCTTCCGGATGTCCGTAGTAAATGGGGGCGGAATAGCGTGCGTATGTACTGCTGCGCACGCATCTCTCAGGGTGGAACAGCTGCACTTTAATTTTGTTGTAGCCGTCATGCAGCTCGCACCATTTGAACATCTTGTTTATTATTGAAAAAATACCGGCCAGCAGATCCAGATCGCGCCACTTGAACAAAAATTGCATTTCATACAGATCGTTATGCTCGTTAGGCAGGACGACCCCTGACCGATTTTTGTTGAGCTTTGTCTTGTCTTTACAGCAGAATATGTAGACAGAATCATCTGGGTTCTTTTTAGCGTGGTCACCTACCACGCGGTACCGGACATTCGGGGCTACCCCGTCCCACTCTGAAATGTACAAAGGCTCTTCGCCGCCGCTGTTCAGATCCTTCCAGACAAATTTGTAAAATAATGACCAGTCTTTTTCAGGAAATACAACACACGCGTCTTCCCCGGGCTGAAACTCGCCTGCGTTGTCGGTGGTGTAGAGTATAACAACTCGAGTTGATTTATGAAATTTGTACCCGAATACACGGTTACTGCTCATCATAAATTCACCTTTAGTCCATTCCGAAAGTTCATGGAGAAAGTTTGTCAAACGGACGTGACCGAAAGGTTTTCTCGGTGCCATAGTCAGACTGGCCATCAGACTGTCCGTCGTCCTGCTGCTCACCCCCGCCTCTGGGGATTTAGGGGGCGATAAACAGTCCATGCTCATGTAGCTCATGTTTTCTCTTTCTGATTGATGTAGAACACACTGACCCATTTATATACGCTGCTATGGGATGCGGCGGGTGGGAGGGGAATTTCCTGATAACAGCGTCTTCAAAAGACAAAACCTTCTGTCAGTATAAAATGATTTAAAATACAGCCTTCAAAAACAAAAACCTTCTGTCAAAATCATCAAAAACATCAAAACCTGCTGTCAAAACATCAAAACCATCAAAACCAACTGTCAAAATCATCAAAACCTACTGTCAATAACATGATTTTTTATTGCAGGGTCAATAGGTCAAAAACCTCCTGTCAAAAACATCAAAACCTACTGTCATGATAACATGATTTATAATACAGGAAGTCCCGCCTACACCGGAAGTCCCGCCTTATACAGGAAGTCCCGCCTATACCGGAAGTCCCCTATACCGGAAGTCCCGCCTATACCGGAAGTCCCGCCTTATACCGGAAGTCCCGCCTACACCGGAAGTCCCGCCCCTATACCGGAAGTCCCGCCTACACCGGAAGTCCCGCCCCTATACCAGAAGCCCCGCCCACCTGTCAATCAATCATTTTGACAGGTGGTGTATGGTATTTACTACTCACGCTTTACTCTATGCATCAGTAGTGGAATAACAAGGAAATAGTATTCAGTACGTGATGAGCTTCGTGGTACACACAACAGATGCTCCTTGATTGACCTGTGCTTTTCTTATCTGTTTTAACAGGTAAGCTGGTAATTATTACTCTAGTAATACCCAACGATATATTGTGATCCTATAGAGTCGAATTTCTGGCCTGAGACATGTTGACAAGAAATGTTGACTTTAACCGTGATTAAGAGTGTCGTGCATAAAATGGCGGACGAGAGTGTTATCAACTCCAAGAAAGACTAGTAATTTTCAGAACGAGCAAAATGAAAGTAAATGTCTAAAAATACATTTAGTGGAGATAAGAATGCAAAATTATTATACTTTGTGTGCTTTTTCATATCCTGCCATGGAGACCGCTGAATGCGCCTTTTTAAATGGTTTCATGGTGATAATTTTTTTTTTTTTTTAAACATCATAGCAATGTTTGCAATTTACATTATCGGGATTTAAAATAAATGATCGCAAATGCAAGTACAGCGCGTGGGGCTGTGACATGCGGTCAGTGATCCGCTTCCAGAACCACCGGTGTTGCTACAGCAGAACACACTGTTACCCATTTGAAACATTTTAATGTGAGTATTATGACACAAGTGAGGTATAAAGCTTTGTTAATAAGATAAATAATTGGTTAGCAGGGAAATGTTACATCGCGACCATGCTTTTTTATTCATGCCGAGCGCATACATTTAAATCAAGCCATAGCTTTTTCTCAGCTTTGTGTTCTGTTTTTCCGAATGGTCACGAATTTAATATTATTTATTGTTTCTTTTTCCAAGTCCTCACTCTCTCACCCTCTAGATTCGCAGGTTTATTTTATTGTTGTTCACTTTTAATCACTGTTTTCGCATCTTACTGTGGTAAACGTGTGAGGGGAAATGAAAGATTTTGTGGCCATGAATTAAGAATTCGTTACTATGACTTAAATTGTTCCCACATTTAAGTTAAATCGTGGGTTTTCTAGGGAACAAATTAATGAAACATGGACAGCTGCCACAAATTAATATGTCGTAGGAACGAATTAACAAGTTGTAGGGAAGAATAGCCTATATTTGTCCTGCTCGCCTCAGCAGCCCTGTCAAAGCGAAGTGCCCGTAAATGCAACAATTATCTAGGGAAATTATAATTGAACATGACTTATTACTACATTTCAATACAATATAACTTTGTACTGTATCTGTTTTAATACACTTTTAAAGTTTGGATCATATTAAAAGCATAGTTTGTACATTAGTAAATTATTTTCTTATAAGATGCAACCCTTTCCCCATCACTCACAGCCGTTTGCACGTGTTTTGCGCATGAGCCAGACGCACCCCAAAATGAAACTGCTTAACTGACCATCGATAGCTTTTATCGATTATATCTCTTATCGACAATTAATCGATAGTCGATTAATTGTTTACATCCCTAATTCCAACGAAAAAATAACGCTACAAGACAATATTGCACTATGGCGCTTTAAACAGTCTTCACTCTCACAACGACTCATTTTGTAGATCTCTCTCAGGCTTTCCAGCCGGTGCACGAGTTCTCCTTCCCATCTCTCTCTCTCTGGCACATTCTCCAGACGCTCTCTTTTATCCGGTCTCTCCACGCTCATCACTGCAATCAGACACAGGTGTTACTCATCTTACTCATCGCTCGGCTCCCAAGCCTCTCTCCCGCTTGTAATGCCACGTAGGCATGAAGACACACACGAGGATTGGAAAAAACAGCACATCTTTAAGAACTTTGACTCCTTTCATCTTCCAAGTCATAAATGCCAACCAACTAAAGGAAAATGGCACCTCTCTGTCTGGAAATACCCACCTTTTTCTTATCTCTGCAAGAATTGAGATGTTTCCCAGATCCCAGGACGTGACCCAATCATGACCCCCAGGACAGCCCCTCTTTCGCTCTGCTTTCGCCCCCTCTACAGGTCAAAATAAATAAATTTTCTTTGTGTCTGCCCAGTGCAAAGAAACTACCCCGTACCGATGTGGACTTTATGCACAAAGATTTTCATTTATTCCATGGCTATTAAAAAAATATACTCAAGAGACAATATACATTAAGGTTGTATTTTATGTCGTATAAAAGATTGCTGTGTAGGTGGAACCTATGATTTTGCTTAACCTATGACGTATTACTGTTCCCTGTGAGATTATAATGTGTTATAATGATTCATATGGACGGTCGTGAAAATTATGAATCAGTGATGCGACTGATTTGGTGATATTATAAATGGGTTAAGCATGGGATAACACTTTATATAAGTATTAAAACTGTTATTTTTAAATCACATGGAAGATTCACTGTGGAATGCCCCAAAAGACATGGGCGGGGCACCGCCCCACAAGAACAATCTGATAGGAAAAAGCCTCTAGTGGGCGTACTGAAATCAGGCTGTTAAAACTGACCACCACAGCTGAAAACTCCCTCTTCTCTCTTCCTCTTCTCTCTTCGCTCTGCTCTGCTTTTACTTGCTCGCTCACTGACGATCCGGAAGCTGGTCGCGCTGACCACGGCCTTACCATCAGGCTGAAGATACCATCTAAAAGCATTCAACAGTTCTAACAACTCGAAACGAACAGCTCAACAGCTTCAGCGCTCCAACAAAGAGACTAAGACCGCCAATCGCAAGAGGGCTTCCCAGTGACGTCACGCAGTAGCGAGTGAAGCCATCAGAGATTTCCGCGAAACACGAAGGAACCACGTGGGACAGGAAGAGATCTTCGGCCAGCTTAACATAAAGCAAGTATTCAAGCAAAGTCCCTATTCTTACTGAACTGGTGAATTGATCTGTACACAGAAACAGAGCAGAGTCTCTGTTCATGATCTTCTTTTAGTTACAGTTATGAGATAGCAAAGAGGGCTACTTTACACTTTCTTCTAACGTTACTCGCAAATTCAGAATGTGTGTGTGTGTGTGTGTATGTTTATGTTTGGTTTATGTGTTTTTATTAAGTTAGTCCATGTATTGTAGAATAGCAGTTAGCAAATAAACCTTGGATAAGATCCACCTTATCGTTGGCCACGAAAGCAAGATAAGCTAAATTGCTAAAGATATACTGATGTTAATGGTCGCTGGACGAGTCGTTAATAAAGTATAAATCATAAGTTAAAGATTAATATCACTTTAATCAAAGCAATATTGAATCTTTAATAAATGATTCCCCAAAGCTGAAATAATAGCTTCATAGTTTCATTACAGATAATGGTGGAGAATGCGTGCACATAAAGATTAACATGAAAATCCATAAAACATCCATAAGAGTCAATAAGGGTATTGCTCTATTTTCATCAGGAAAAATACAGTAAAATACAGAGAAACAGCGTTTGTTTGTGATACTGTATTCTTGTTTACGGTGCATTTTGAATGAAAGATTAACTGAAAAGAAATTAACTGCAGTAAATTAATGTCTATTAAGACAAGAAGTCGCTCTAAAAGCGCAGGAGTGACAGTGAGCGGATAACCTCATTTCCCTCTTTTAAAAGGCCATGGTAGTGTGATTTGTAATGTGCGTGTTCAACTTACAAACTCATATATGATATTAAAATATCCCGGCTGGAGAACATTAACGTAGCTAATTAATGATACTCGGCCACTTTTGATTGACCACGCGAGTGAAATCAAGACCCGCGGCGCTCAAAAAAAGGAGTGGCCAACGCGGTCTGTGAGGAGTTTGTGATCGATCAAGTTAAATTGTTTCCCATGTGTGTTGTTTTGTCTAAACAGGCAAATATCAGCATAAGGTCCGCTGAGGCCTCAAGAATGTATAATAATTAATCCGTAGATTAATTTATCTCGCCCTAAACGAGCGAGAGGGTCAGTGCTATAAAAAGATAATAATCTACATAGTGCTTGTTGATTTTGAAGTGTGAAACACACTTACGGCTGCGTTTATGTACTGAAACACAAATCACATCCTGGTGTGCGCGTCACCATAGATGACAAGCTAAACCAGGAAGTCTTCGGAAACCATTTCCAGAGCATTTGCTAGTGCGTAGGCTCAGTCCCCGCGCCATTTTGAGCTGTTGTAAACAAATAGCATTAGCGCTGAGCTAACTGAAGCTAAAGAGCTTGCATTGAAGCAAATTGCAAATTGCACTGACGGCTAGCGATTAGCACATAGCATTTAGAGAGTTTTGAATGTGGGTTGAATGCAGTGGTTGTGAAATGGAAGTGACTGAACCAGTTACTTTTAAACTGTGACTCACACTGAGATTTGCTAACGCATTTATGTCCTTTTCCCTCCTTTTAAAGAGTCTTATCTCTCTCTCTATCACTTCTCCCATTTAAAAGGACTGTAACAAATGTAATGCTAATAAACTGGCTGAATGATTATAATCATCAGTGGCTAGCAATCTCACAGGTGGTTTTAACAAACATTTGTTTAAGGTCTTTATTTTTAGTGGGTATCAGTTTAATAGCTGGTGGTTTATTAGAAAATAATTCTGTATTACCTGGATAATACGGGGATTAATTCAATTATAATAGCTCTCCTGATTTTAAACACATCAGTGGATAAGTTGCTATTGTTAGGAATTTTAAATTGTTAATGTAATGTCATAATTAAGTACAAATTTGAAATGAATTTCATTTATAAAATAATTTCAGTTCCCGCTTCCACGTAGCAACAATTGCCACTGATTAATCATAAGTGCTCTTATAATTTGACAACATTAAAATCTTAATCATTATCCAGAGGGCCAGAAATTTTAATTTCATTCACAAGTAATGAGGGTGGAACCGATTAACTTGGTTTGATGATGTTAATGACACAGGGAGGCATGAGTGACAGGTTATGTTAGGGATCCAAAATTAGTGATTTGGAAGCTGTAATTTAATTTCATAATTAATTGCGAATTTAAAATTCTAATAACATTTAATAATTAATTACACTTCCTGTTTACATATTGCAACAATATTGGTTTATCAACTCATTGTAAATTGCTCTTGTAATTCTAATCCTAATCAATCCTATCAATTTTAATGATAACATCATTACATTTTAATTAGAAACCACAAGTTCTAATTTTTTATTATATTTACAGTCACTCATTACAGTCTGGCTCTACCTGTTAGGCCTTACTTCATCTCCTTAGGTGATCTGATTAACTCAGCAAAATTTTTATAAGGTCCCCAATATTATGAGGTGATAATATTAGTATATCGACTAAACAGCGCCACCACGCTGCCACCCTTAATATTAGTCTTAACCTTGGGAGAAAACCCTCACTTTTCCTCTCCTCTTCTCTTTTATCCCTGCTGCTATCTTCTAATTTGACTACTGCTACTGTTGGCTTAGATTTTGCCTGTCGGAAGATCACGAGTAGAGAACATTTGCAATGAACAGGTATTTGTGAAACTTGAGAACTATGTTCAAAACTGTTTGCTATTTACCTTCCTCTATTGGGAAATCCTAACCCTCCAAGTTAAAGCAGGTCAATGAGAAGATAGGCATCTGCAAAAATTTTAAGCACACACGAGAGACGCGCTAACCAGCGTTGTGGTGTAAATTTAGCCATTAAGGGACCAGTACTGTCAGTGCTATTGTTTTCCTCCATCCAGGAGAAAAATTTGAATAGCAATCACAGTCCTATTACAAAGAGAAAATCCGTTTACAATCCTCTGACTAGAAGCGTCCTTCTAAATCAGACTTAACAAAAAAAAACACGGCAAGAGGAAAATCTGCTACCAGAAAGAGATATTGTGTTATTGTCCCTCTCCTTCACCATCGCATTAGACTGACCCCCTTCCTTGAAAAAAAAGGAGACAAGGAGACTTTCTCTTACAAGAAAAGGTGAAGCATCCAATTAACTTTTTTTTTTTTTAAGTCTGTTGGTGTCCTTTTCTTTCTCTGTTTCCCAGCTGTGCTACCTTTATGTGTGCTCAATAATTTCTCCACAGAGACTACAGATTAGAAGCACCCCACCAGAGGATCACAGTCGCAGAGAAGCACACTCAACATTAGCATACACTACACTTTGCACATTTACACCCCTGTTTTGCTTTGTTTTGTTTTGTTTTCTTTTGCTTTGTTTCCCATTCAAGGTCTGTGTCAGTTTGGTTCGAGATCTCCCGCACCCCGCAAGAACATGTCTCACAAAACAGAACATGTCGGTCACTTGGAGGATCTGGAAACATGGCTAAGTGTTGCGACAGACAGCCTTCTCCCTAAGGCTGCTGAAACACTCAAACATCAGACACAGGACCAGCTGGATGACAACATAACAAGTCTCATGGGACAAGACCCAAGGCAAAGCTACAGTCATAAAGAATTAGCCAAGATCACCAGCTCCTTAAGTCACACACTCATCGCCACCCTCAAGTTGAGTGACAAGCACACGGCACAACGCCAGAAGGAGCTGACAAGCGCACAACGACGCATAGAGCAGCTGGAACATGAAGCTCAAGAACGACAGAAAGGGACTGATGAGGTGGAACAAGGCACTGATGAGGAGATCATCAGGCTAAAAGAGACTCTAGCAGCTACTAGCCACGAAATGGAGCAAATCAAAGAGGACTATGCTGATCGCGCTGACAAGCTACAGTATGCAGAGCAGCTACTGGAGAAGGCAAAGGCTGACTTCAGGAACAAAAAAAGCAGAATCAATGCCCTTGAAGCTTACCTGGATGAGTCAAGAAACGAAATCAGCTGCCTAACACGACAGCTCGACTACTTCAAAGAGGAGTATGAAAGTTTCCAAGAGGAACTCAAGCACGCTTATGAATTACGCTATGAGCCGTCAAGGACAGGACGTGCACCGACCTCACCCCTGCCAAGCAGGAGCGGGTCACCTGTTCCAGGACTGACATGTGAGCAAAAGAGGGAGGGGATGGTGTTGAAACATTCACCAGCGCCCTCTGAAGAACTTTACCTCACGACAAAGCCAAAAGAATCTGCTGCAGCCAGCTGCAGATCGTCGCATGGCCTAAACCTAAAAGACCTCAACAAGCTCGCCAGGAACATTGGCAAATTCAACCCCAGCGTGCCAAATAGCCAAAATGTCCATGCTTATCTTCAAGATATTGATTTCCATCTGGAAATGCGACCTAACGTTACGGACAAAGATAAACTCTATTTACTCCGAACGACATCCAGTCCTGAAGTGCGCAGCTTCCTTGACCGGCAGCCTGCTAACACAAAGACTGATTATCAACTGCTTCAAAAAGCCCTCATTAAAGAGTTTGCCGACCCTGAGTCCGATCAAGGCTTAGTGGCTGCCCTGGAGACGAGACAAGGACGTCACGAACCTCCTCAAGCCTACTACAGTCGACTCAGACAAGCTTACTTTGGAACTCGCAATGAACCTGACATAGAGGATGAACTGAACTTTAAAACTCTCTTCCTGAGGAACCTTCATCCTGGCATAAGCCACCATCTTGGCGTTCTCGCATGCCCACAAACAATGGACACTCAGCAGTTGCAAGACTTGTTGCAGAAAGCCTACGGCAAACAAAAGATGACTTCAGAAAAGAGCGCCAAAACCCCAGCAGTTCTTGACTTCAACACTCAAAGTCACGGACTGGCTCTGGAGGGCACCCAACACCAAGACAGCGACAAGCCGCCACACAGAGAGTGGAATGCACCCCCGTCCAACAAAGAACTTGACTCACATGCTGACACCCGACATAAACAGAGGTATGACCGCTGGGATGGACCGCGTGGACGTCAACGCTCACCTGGACAACACTGGGATAAGTCATAGGACCAAGCAAGGCATCTTGAGAGGCAATGGGAGAGATCATGGAACCAGCCAAGCTCGTTTGGAAACTCAAGAGAGAAAAGCTCATGGAATTCAATGGAAACTCCAAGGGAAAACGACAAACTCACCCTGGAGCAATCACCCCAAGGAATCGACGAAAGAATTCACAAACATTCCAAGCTGACCGAGCTCAAACTGAATCCACACAAGAACAAAAGACACCACCGTACTTCGACTCACAAAAGCTGATGGAAATGATGATGAAAGAGTTCTTCCAACGAAAAGAGGAGGATCGGAAGTGGGAAAAGAAAGAGAAACCAGATTCAGCCTGACTAGTAGTCAGACGAGGTGGCAGCGACAAGCTGACCCAATCAGCCACAGATAACAGCACTCTTTCACCTCACCCTCAGAGAACGGTAAACACCCTAACTTCAGATGGACACGAAACCCCACCTGAAAACCCAGCAACAGAGTTAAACACTAACTCAACACCCAATGCTCCAGATCACAGCAGCGTCCAACAAACACCTGCTGATGAAACCCCTCCAGTTCCTGAAAATGCTGTATTAGTCGTCTATCACTCCTCCGAAGAACACCAGATCAGTTCTGACATCCTAAATGTTTCCTCCCAAATTCCAGTCCCTCAACTCCTAGGCGATCTCATTGAAAAAGGTATAGCAAGAAAGTTTTACCTCTCCATCATCATCGAACGACACATCAGAGTCGAAGCCCTTCTCGATACGGGAGCCGACATTACTCTAATGTCTACAGAACTCCTCAAGAAAGTCCAAGAAGGAACGAAGAGGACGAACGGAACCCTTAAGCTCCAAAGGTGCGAACTAAATCTCAAAAGCATACTCCCATGGGGGCCTACAACTAAAACATGTAGCCCCAATTAATCTAACAGCGGGACCCATGGACCTCGTCCATCCAGTATACGTGTCAACACTCAACACGTATCCACTCCTCTTTGGGAAAGATCTGCTTAATCGCTTCGATAGACCTCTAATAGACTTCAAGCACCTAAAGATTTGGACACAAGTCTGTGAGCCTCTGCCCTGCCAGTCATTAGACTCCAACGAGTCGCAGTGTCAAGTCAACGACATCACCCCTAAGTCACTGATCGATGATGCAGGAGCAAAGCAAGGATCTGGACCGAGCACAAACAGCAAGGACCCTTTCCTCTGCTCACTGCAGGAGCCTGAATCAAACACAGGCCCCCTTCAAATCATGACTGTGATAGATGTCCAAGGCACATCAGTGTCCGACACGGCACTAGCCCTCTGGGCAGAGAACTCCGCCATCAGCCTGAAGCTATTCAGAACACTGAAGCAAAGATATCAGAGTCTACCACATGTCGCTAAGTACAGCCGCTTCCCTCTCAGTCCCTGGTCGACAAACATGACAACCTCCAAGATCATCTACACTCTGAACATATGATGGAACAACAGACATCTGAGTCACTACTTCCTCGTCGTCCCAGACCTGCCTCATGACATCTACATTGGAGCGGATATCATGGTCCGGCTCAATGCTTGCATTGACACCGTAAACGACATCATATGGGCTCCCCTGTCACACCAACTGACAACTTCAGTCAAACTCAAGAACCTCCAATCTGGTCAAACCATGCCAGACGCATGCGCTATGATCACGGAACAAGAAGCCACAATACCTGCCTACAGCAAGAGTGTCAGTGTCCACCTCAACATGCGACCTGGCCAAACTCTCAACAGTAAGCTAAGCTTCTTCTAACCTTCCAGGACCTGCCTAAAACTCGATTTGACCCTGGAAGCCACACCTCTCATTGAAATGTCATCTCGTGCTGTGTATGTGTTGTTCAACAACTGTATGGCCCAAGACATCCACGTTCCCAAAGCCAGTCACCTGGGATGGCTCATCAACCAGGCGTCCCATGACTTTGAACTAACGGTACCTGTCATAGGCCCCATACCAGCCCAACTAACATCAGACGAATGCAATGACACCATAACATTCACAAAACCTCATGAAATC
The DNA here is from genome assembly GCA_027422405.1 of Ptychobarbus kaznakovi. Classification (NCBI taxonomy): domain Eukaryota; kingdom Metazoa; phylum Chordata; class Actinopteri; order Cypriniformes; family Cyprinidae; genus Ptychobarbus; species Ptychobarbus kaznakovi. Next base: position 17,093,824 of record CM049795.1, read on the forward strand.
ATTGCCATCACCTCAATTCTGCCAGTGTCCAGAGAAAGCGTCTGCCGTTCAGAACTAACAGATGACACCTCGCTGTCTACGCTGTCTCAACACAGCCTGCGACAGAATCACCTACACAGGTGACCATCGGGGCCCAAAGCCCCTCAAATGACTTAACTGCAGAAGAAACCTACACCGGGTTCAATGCATAAATTCAACAGATCTTGAGTGAGGCGGATGCCCTCCACAATAAAGTGGATCGCCAAGGACTCAAAGAGGTTCTGCACAAGTACAAGGACTCCTTCGCAAAGGATTCCCTGGATTGTGGCCTAACCAACATTCACACGGTGCGCATCCCAACAAACCCAAATGCGCCACCCACATTTTTGCAACAGTACAAGATTCCAATAGCGTCCTGTGAGCCAGTGCAAGAAATTGTTGACTCCATGCTGGAAAAGGGGGTCATCCGGCCCTGTAACAGCACATACTCTGCCCCGATATGGCCAGTCCTAAAACCTAACGGCAAATGGCGGCCCACCATCGACTATCGCAAGTTGAATCAGCAAGTACCATTGTCACGATGGCCTATGACCCAGTTGGACCAAGAAATTCCAAAAATCAAAGGCTCGACGATCCTGTCCACATTGGACGTCGCCTCCGGGTTCTGGACAATCCCTGTCCACCACGACGACCAACAAAAGCTGGCATTCACCTTCGGCAACCAACAGTACACCTTCACTTGGTGCCCCTTCGGCTGTGCCAGCTCACCAACAGAATTCAACATTTTCCTTAACAAGGCATGCCCTGACGGCAGAGTCCAAGGCAACCTCGTCTATGTAGACGATGTCTTAATGAAAAGTTAAAGTGTGGAAGACCACCTCAAGGAAATTGATCACGTCCTAAACCAGCTGACAACAGCAGGAGCTAAAATCGCCCTTCACAAAGGACAATGGTGCAAAACCAAGGTGAACTATGTCGGACTGCTTGTCGGAAGAAACGGCATCGAGCCACAATCTAACCGTGCCCAAGCAATCCAAAGCATAAATACACAAACTAACGTCTCTGAGCTGCAAAGCTTTCTGGGAGTGTGCAATTACTCAGGACAGTTCATCGAAAACTATGCTGACATCGCACGACCACTAACTTTTCCTCCTGAAAAAGGATGAACCCTTCGTTTGGACGAAAGCTCAGGACACAGCTATGAGCCAGCTCAAACAGTGCCTGTGCTCTGCTCTGTGCCTTGCCTACCCAGACCCAGGAAAATAATTCTATCTGGACGCTGGATTCTCTAATCAGTGCCTCAGCGCAGGCCTATACCAGCTCCATGACAAAAACAAGCGAGTGGTCGCTTGTGCCAGCAAAACGCTGCTTCCCCCAGAATGCAAGTATTCAAACTGCGAAAAAGCTTTGCTTTGCACTGTGTGGGCCATCCAGCGTTTCTCTAATTACATTGTGCACAGAAAGTCATCATCGAGACTTGTCACCAGCAGTCACCTTCCTCGACAGTCAACGAATCAGAGATGGCGTGGTGACCAACGCACGCATAGCTACCTGGCTAATGACACTCCAAGGATGGGACGTTGAGGCAAGATATGCCCAAAACTACAAATCCGCACTTGGAAACGGGCTTGCGGCCTGCCAAAACTGTTCAACGGACATGCTGTACACCTCAGCAGAACCAAAAGAACCGCCACAACCGCAAATGACAAAGGAATGCCCACAGCATATGTCGATGGCTGCTCCTACAATCGCGAGGGCAATTTACAAGCTGGAGCGGGTGTGGTCTGGCTCAACAACGACCCGTGCCCACCGCAACAACTCAAATTAGGCCCTCAATCATCGCAATATGCAGAAATAGCAGCCATCCTCATCACCCGACAACTGGCTGCATCCCACAACATCAAAGAACTCCTCATCTGTACCCATTCGAACTATGCCCGTCTAAGCTTCACATGCCATTTAACTGGATGGAAACGGAATGGATTCAAGACAGCTAACAACAAGCCTGTCAAGCACCAGGAACTCTTCCAAGCAAGCGACGCCATCATCACTGAACATGACATGATCGTTTATTGGAACAAAGTCAGAGGTCATTCACGTCAACCAGGACAAGACAAAGACTTAAATGACCAAACCGATGCCCTCGCCAAACAGGTGCATTACACGGAGAGTCCTGGACATTTCATGCCCTCCCACCCAACCCTTCAGTGGCAGCAGTAACCCGCCGCCAGCACGCCACTGGCACGCACACCCCTCCAAACTGCGGATTCGTCACTACGAACTTTGGCAACTCACATTTCCGACCCATTAACACATCACATTTCCACCTCGGACCTAAACACGTCCTCCGAGTTCCGCACACTCCACTCTGTCAAGTACATGCTGCATCTTAGAGACGGTGTTCTCACATATGTCCCTGAGCCACTCACTGTGCCAAAGCTCGTAGTACCTCATGGCCAAAGGGGGATGATGATGACACACGCACACGATGCACCATGCGCAGGACACCATGGTGTCAAGGCCACCTATGAAACACTCAAGCAAGTAGCATACTGGCCTGGCATGCAGCAAGACGTAGCGGAATACGTTAAAGGATGCCTGGTGTGTTGAAAGTTTCCAACCGAATCCAGAATCCAAACCACCTGCGAATTCACAAAGTGGATAGAGTGCCTCCCAGGTCAACTCTGACCGCGGAACCTACTTCATAGCCGAAATAATGCAGGAAATGTGGAAACTCCTGGGTAAACAGGCCAAGCTCCATATAAGCCATCACCAAATTTCCTCCAGTCAAGTTGAACGGGCTAACAGGACAGTGGTCAGCATGTTGAAGAAGTTTGTAGCCACCAATCAAAAGTATTGGGATATTAAACTTCCTCTGGTACTGATGGCCGCTCGAGCCACCCTTCACCAGTCTAACGGAGTACCCCCGTTCACATTGATGACAGAGAGAAACATGACGCTACCGCTACACCTGCTGTACCAACCTGGTGACCTGAACCTTGTCACAGCCTCTACCACTCACCAGTACCTGGAAGAGTTACACCAGTACCTGAGAACGACTTTCACCTTCGCGCAACAGCAACTACAACAAAGCGCGGAAGGTCGAAAAGCCTACTACGACCAAAAGGCCTCTCACCATGAGCTCAATGTCGGCGACAAAGTGTGAAACTACAGCTTCGCCCGACCAAGGCAGAACCCTCCCCATCGCCTGTCAAAGAAGTTCCTACCTCACTGGACAGGACCCCATGAGATTGTAGAAAAGCTCTCACCTGTTGCCTATCGAACAAAATCAGACAAGGGCGCAGCGAGCCAGTCCTTCGATGGATCCATCGAAACCAGATAAAGAGGCACCAGGGCTCCAGTCGACAGGAAAAGGGGGAAAATCAAACCCACTGACATAGACCGACAACCATATGATCTACACCACACAAACATAAGTACTGTCGTTTTAGGAAAACATGTAGCAACCACGCTTAGACACAACATGTACTCTCTCCTCCGCTGCACTTTTAGGACCAATCTCTAGTAGAGAGGAGTTACTCACCTCATTCGGTGTCCTTGTGTCTCTTTGTTTTGTTTTTTTCATTTTTTTTGTTTATTATTATTTTTTTTATTTTTTTTCTCTCTCGTGTCTCACTTTGTGTTTCCCTTTTCCTCCCTCACTGTGATCTCCTTTACCCTCTAGTCCCCTCATCAGGGTATTCCCTTAACCAATCCTTGAATCCAGGTCCTGAAATTGAGATTGACTCCCTTCAATAAAGTCGTCGTAACTCGTTGTGAGAACCGTTGTCAACCGATCGAGGTAACCCGCCAAAATCATGACCGACATGCTATGCGATATAAGTTCCTTGATCGTTGATAATACCGAGGGCATCTGCGGTCTAGAATCCATTAGACCAGACACTAGCTGCCCCGCCGAAGCAACACCACGTTCTCAAGTTGAGGTAACACAAGCCGAAATCATCGGAAACCAATGGCTGGTCAACACCCCAGCATGAACAGCTACACTCACATACGATCAACACGACACCGCCACACGCATTAGTCTGCTCAATCAAACTTTATGGATCACTGTCCCTAAGGGCTCGATCCTCCATATTGACGAGTTAGCATTGTATCACCTTGAATGCCGTTCAAGAGCCTTTCAACAGATGCACATCAGGCGTCCCGCGCCTTTTATATATTGTATAAAATAGTAGATATTATATTACAGTTTATGGCATGCACTCACACTGTTCTTGAATCTTCTACAGAGTGGAAAGTGAGGGTGAAGTCGCATGTTCTACCATTGCTATGCTGATGACACACAGCTCTATCTCTCTTTCCAACCAGATGATCCAACAGTAGCTGCACGGAACTCAGGCTGCCTGGTAGACATCTCGGCACGGATGAAAGAATATCACCTACAGCTCAACCTGGCAAAGACTGAGCTTCTTGTCTTCCCTGCCACTCCAACTCTACAGCATGACTTCACGATTCAGTTAGGTTCATCAACAATTACACCATCAACTTCGGTCAGAAATCTTGGTGTAATCTTTGATGACCAATTGACCTTCAAAGAGCACATTGCAAAGACTGCTCGATCTTGCAGGTTTGCACTACACAACATCAGAAAGATAGAACAACCACAGACTCCACACCCTCCTATGGAATCTACATCCCCTCCAGAAGTCTGAGATCTGCTAGTGAGCGACGCCTCATGGTACCATCACTGAGAGGCTCAAAATCACTCTCCAGAACATTCTCTTTCACCATTCTTGGCTGGTGGAATGATCTCCCCACCCCTATCCGGAACGCTGGATCCCTATCTTCAAGCAACAACTGAAAACTCATCTCTTTCGACACTACTTGACTTCATCCTAAACAAAAAAAAAACTTATTCTTTCTCTTTCTTTCCTTTCCTTGCTAGCTCGTACTTATTTGAACAATGTTATTTGAACTTTATGTATTCCCCAATTGTAAGTCGCTTTGGATAAAAGTCTGAAAAATGACTAAATGTAAATGTTTACTGAACAGCAGGTGATGGCTATCGTATTGGTTTTGGCCAATAATACTATAAGAATTTGAGAAATACTGGAAAGTGTATGATCGTTGTCCCTTTCTCAACATGACACTTCTCCAGGCAATGGAGAAGGCATGTAGAGACATTGATGCTGCCTCCATCCAAGGTTGGGTATGCCATACAAGGAGTTTCTTTCCACGGTGTCTGGCAAGAGAGAACATAGCATGTTATATGGATGAAATATTGTGGCCGGACCAAGCCCGGAGAAGAGATCTAGGTCTAGGTACCCCAACCATCCCACCCACCTACAAACACATTCACATGCACGAACACGAACACGAACATCACACACACACACACACACACACACACACACACACACACACACACACACACACACACACACACACAGAGAGAGAGAGACATTCCTTTGGAATAATCCCCTTTTCAAAATTATGTTTGGTTTCTGTCCAACTACACATGATTGATGTGTTTCTTTTCCTTTGTACATACTGAATTCACAACCACAATTGCTTACAGTTAAAAAATAAATAAATAAATAAATAGTTTGGTTTCAATCATGCTTTAGTGTTTACCATGAATTTTTTTAACATCTCTCTGCAAATTACATTCAATCTTGTACAGAAATGAAACATAGGAGCTCATGAAAGAAGATCTTCAGGTTTTGAATAACCGTGCATATATGATATATCCAAAAAATATAATATTATAGCAAAGGTGTTTGCAACATAATACAATTGTTTGCTTTTGAGATGTGTTTGTGATATTTTTAATGCAGTGCTTCGTTTTGGAAGAGATGTGAGGTATTTAGCATTTTGTGTGTGCAATTTTTGGATTTGTGTATAAAGTTTAGGGGAAAAAAAGAGTCACAGTTTTGAAAATGCGTGTAAGCAGTTGAAAAAAAAAATGTAATCCAGAACACGGCAGCAAGATACATTTTTAATTAGCAGAAAAGATTTCCATCACACCTTTATCTATCAATTTTGTACTGCCTACCAATAGCTGCTCGCATAAAATTCAAGGCATTTATGTTTGCCTACAAAACCACCACTGGCTCTGCACCCCTTTACCTTTATTTAATTTATTTATTTTACTTATTTAGTCATTTAGCAGACACTTTTATCCAAAGCGACTTACAAATGAGGACATTATAGAAGCAATCAAAATCAACAAAATGCAAGTGCTATTACAAGTCCTGGTTAGTCTAATGCAGTACACGTAGGAAGTTTTTTTTTATTAATTTTTTATTTATTAAGAAAACGAGTATATAGAATATAGAAAAAAAGAAACTTAGTGTTAGTTTTACAAGAAAAGCTAGCAGTTAGATAATAAATATACAATTGATAGAGGGTCAAATGTGTCTGTGTTTTTTTTTTTATAAAAAAGAAGACAGATTAGATTAAATAAAATTAGAATAGAGAGTGCTAGAGTTAGAAGGTCAAATAAAGATGGAAAATATGTGTTTTTAGCCGTTTCTTGAAGATGGTTAAGGATTCAGCTGCTCGGATTGAGTAAGGCAGGTCATTCCACCAGATGGGAACAGTTAATGAAAAAGTCAGTGAAAGTGATTTTGTGTCTCTTTGGGATGGTACAGTAATGCGTCGTTCACTTGCAGAACGCAAGCTTCTAGAGGGCATATAAGTCTGAAGTAACGAATTTAGGTAAAGGGGTGCAGAGCCAGAGGTGGTTCTGTAGGCAAATATTAATGCCTTGAATTTAATGCGAGCAGCTATTGGAAGCCAGTGCAAATTGATGAACAGAGGCGTGACGTGCGTTCTGGTTGATGAGCCTAATTGGAAGGAGAAATTGTGATGAAACGATGGGTTTGCTGAAACCACAAGCAGTTCTGTCTTAGCTAGGTTGAGTTGAAGGTGATGGTCCTTCATCCAGCAAGAAATGTCTGCTAGACATGCTGAGATGTGAGCAGCTATCGTCAGATCATCAGGATGGAATGAGAGGTAGAGTTGAGTGTCATCAGCATAGCAGTGATATGAAAAGCCATGTTTCTGAATGACAGAACCTAGTGAAGCCATGTAGAGAGAAAAGAGAAGTGGTCAAAGAACTGAGCCCTGTGGCACCCTTGTAGCTAGATGTTGTGACTTGGATACCTCACCTCTCCAAGATACTTTGAAGGACCTTTCTGAGAGGTAAGAGTCAAACCACTAGAGTGCGGTTCCTGAGATGCCCTTTCTCAATAGGGTTGACAGGAGGATCTGGTGGTTGACCATATCAAAAGCAGCAGACAGATCCAGCAATATAAGTAATGAAGACTTGGAAGCCGTTCTTGTAAGTTTTAGGTCTTCAACAACTGAGAGCAAGGCAGTTTCGGTGGAATGTTCACTTCTTAAGCCAGTTTGGTTACTGTCCAGGAGGTTGTTCTGTGTGAGAAAGGCAGTGACTTGGTTGAACACAACTCGTTCAAGTGTTTTTGCAATGAATGGTAGAAGGGAAACCGGTCTTTAGTTCCCTAAAAGCGTTGAGTTAAGAGTGGGTTTCTTAAGAAGTGGGGTTATACGAGCCTGTTTAAATGCTGAGGGAAAACTTCCAGTGTGAAGGGATGTATTAACGATGTGAGTGAGTGCAGGAACAACTGCAGGAGAAATGTCTTGACGGAGATGAGATGGAATAGGATCAAGCAGACAAGTAGTATGATGACTCGAAAGGATGAGTTTAGAGACTTCTGCCTCAGAGAGTGGAGAGAAGTATGTGAACAAATTTATGTTTGCTGGCAAGATGTGTTTGACAGATTGTGGTGTGGAAAATTGTGCAGTGAGGTTTATCATTTTATTACATTTTATTTATTGATTTGTGAGTAGCCGTAGTTAACACTCTCTTGAGATCAAAAGAGGCAAGTAGATTGTGGAAGTCTACAGCCTGAGGTTTATCTAGATGGATGTTAAAGTCTCCAAGTATAACTAAGGGTGTACCATCCTCAGGAAAAATTGAGAGCAACAAATCTAATTCTTCCACAAAGTTAAGTTAAGTTTACCTAAATTCACTACTTCAGACTTATGTGCCCTTTAGAAGCTTGTGTTCTGCAAGTTAATGTTGCTTTATTGTGCCATCCCAAAGAGGCACAAAATAATTTTCACTGACTTTTAAATCAAATGTTTCCTCCTGGTGGAATGACCTGCCCAACTCAATCTGAGCAGCTGAATTCTTAGCCTTCTTCAAGAATCGGCTAAAAACACATCTCTTCCATCTTTATTTGACCCTCTAGCAATCTATATTCTAATTATATTCTTTAAAAAAGCTTGCCCCTTTTAGACTTGCACTCTATTCATTTACTAACTGCTTATTTTTATTTAAAAAAAAACTAACACTAGCCTCTCTATTCTATCTATTCCTTTTCTTTTTTATACAATTAACAAAAACAAAAAAGGCCTCTAACACTAGCTTGCTCTTTTCTTTTTCTATTCTATCTATTTAGTTTTTATGTATTATATAATAAAATAATATTGCTACATGTACTACGTTAAGCTAACTGAGACTTATGACACTTGTGTATCGTTGGTCTTTTGTTGATTTTGATTGCTTCCATTGTCCTCATTTGTAAGTCACTTTGGATAAAAGGGTCTGCTAAATGCCTAAATGTAAATGTAATTTAATGAATAAGAGAAAGATTTTTCTCTTACAGAGCAGAGTAAGACTTTTTTTTATTTCAGAATTTTAATTAAATGCACTATAGTAGAATTCAAATCAGTACACCCAGTGCAGTCTGACTGCAGTACACCGTGAGTTCACGGCCTCACACCAGCAATTCTGTTCCATTTTGTGCCAGTCAACAACACCTGCTGGAGGGTGATGACAACTTTTCTGCCTTGTTTATTTCAGTCAAACCTATAAAACACTTTGTTACCCCAAACTACATATAAAAGCCGGATTAGTGGCATAAAAGTGGCATCAGAAGGCAGCTACTTATTCTTTTGTTACTCATTGACATGTGAACTATAACTTTAGATAATGCGACACTCTGCCCTCTATGTTTTCTATTACACTGCTCCCATTAAAGCACTGTTGGAAGTGAATTAATTGATTCAGCGTTTCAACAGTAAACCAATAATTGACCGCGCTCTGATCCAATGGCATACAGGCATCGTCAGATTGCCAGTACTCTCGCCCAATGATGTTGGGGGATCCAGTCGGGGTGGCAGTCAAATTTCAGGGTGGCCGTGCCACTCTTTATCATGACCCTGCTAAAATGTAGTGCCAGTACATCTGCTCACTGGCCCCTGCTCCTGCTGGTAGCACCCTAGGCGACCGCCTAGTTTGCATATGCCTAGAAACAGTACTGTATATCGTCATATCGTCCAGCCTAAAATGTGTATAGTTTTTTTGTCAGTGTTTATTTAAAACATCCAGTTATGCAGAATATAAGATAGTAAATATTTAATGGAGTTGTCAATATGATCTATAAAAATACAATATACAGGGTATGATTTTACCACAAAATTATACATTTTAATTTTTTTTCAACTGCTTACATTTTCAAAATGTAATCATCGTTGTGATATAGAAAAAGAAATATAGGCACAAAGGCGAAAATACAAAATTAGAAAGGCAAACATAGGAAACACCCCTTAGGCAGAACTTTGCTTTTGCATCCAGCACTGTATGAAGATTTTCAGAGAACTTGTTTATCATTGGTTGATCTACATTCTCTTCATTAGTGAAAGTCAAGATTCACATGCACAATGTAGAAATAGAAATGGGTAGAAAATATCCTTGACAGTTTATGACAACAATCAACCATTTTGCATGTAATGACTTATACGATGAACTAATGACTAGATGTTTTGAGGGGTAAGATTATAGCACAGAAAAATATGTAATACATTTTGAGGTAAACAGAAGATGCAGCAAGATGATCAGACAGGTGAGACGAGACAGACCTTGATGAAGACGTAAACACTTTCCTTTCTTGTAGGATGAACACACAACACTTGGAGATGGAGACATGGAGCTGGCGATGAGGTAGAGTTTTTCTAATCAAAATATAAATTATTTGAATATAATCAATGTGAATATAGCCATTTAATGTATCGACTCATCCCACTATTATAATCATGTGATTGCCTGCGTGTATAGAAATCTGAATGAGAAGTGCAGACATAAGAGAAAGCTGCTGTCATGTTCTTTCCTTTAGGCAATGTATATAATGGGACCCTTGTTTTCACAGAACATAAAATTAAGGTCTCCTGACTGCATCGTGATCCTATAACAAACATGTATACAATGTATTGAACACGCCTAGAAAAATAACTGTATATAATAGAATGCAGAAAATCAGTCTGGAGATTTCTCTGCAGAGTTTTCTCGGCTCTATTGTCCAATGATAATAAAGTCTATATTCTGGCACCAAAACCCCAAGACTTCAAGAGTGATTCTTCACAGAAAAGGCGGAAACCACTACAGAGAACTGGACACTAGAAATAGGAGACTTGGGTGTGGAAACGAACAACAAGTAAACTTCAGGATTAACAATCCAAGGAGTATATCTGGTAGGTTTTAAGCCCAAGACACACTGCTCGATTTTCAGCTGTCCCAGATGAAAGATTGGCATCGTGAAACAATCGCGGCGATTTCTGATTCTTCACAATTGTTTCATGATGCCAATCTTTTGTCTGGGACAGCCGAAAATAGTGCAGTGTGTCTCGGGCTTTAGATGAGACTAGTGAGTCATTTTAACCAGTGCAGGTGCAATGAGAGACAGCTGGTGATTGGTGAAAATGAACAGGCGAGCAGCAAGAGGGATGATGGAAAATATAGTTCTTATTAGGTGACGGAACTGGTGACCATGACACAGTGGATGCAAGCAATGTATATATTTTCTTTCATTTTGTTTAATACTGTATTCACAACCACAAATGCTTACAGTAAAAAAAATATTAGGTTTTCAGTCTTGCTTTCGTGTTTACTGTGATTTTTTTCAACATCTCTCTGCCAATTACTTTCAGTTTTTGTACATAGGAGCTCATGAAAGAAGAGCTTTAGGTTTTGAATAACTATGTGTATATGATATATCCCAAAATATTATATTATTATGGAAAAGGTGTTTGCAACGTAAGACAAATGTCTGCTTTTGAGATGTGTTTGTGATATTTTGCATTTTGTGTGTGCAATTCTTGAATTTGTGTGTAAAGTTTTGAAAAAGAGAGGCAACGTTTTGAAAAAAAAACTGTAAGTGATTTTTATATAACGTCTTACACTGCACAGGCCAAGAACTCAAAATAATTTACACTGTGGTGCAGGGTATACTAACCCCCCCAAAAAAATATCTTGCTCAAAAAACATGCTTGAGTAGGCCTATTACTCAACCTGCTATTATTCACTTCTACCACATCCGTCCACTCATCTCTCACTCTCTCTCTCATTCTCACTCTTTCAACACACTAGATAGCACACAGAAACAGTACATAGACAAGGAAAGTTTAATCCACTTTACAGTTATAAATGCTTTAAACATACAAATCATTGACATCAATATCAAGCAGTACTCCATTATGAAAAAAATACAGTAAATACCTATGATGCACTGCATCCATACAAGGAATGGATCAAAACAGCGCACACGTCTTACAAAAAAGCAACAACAGTATGTATATGCCTACAACATACTGTCATTAGTATTTTGTTTAAATTAAATCAAAGAGAACCCTGAAATACAATGTAAACACATTTATTATAAAGTGAAATTTGAAGCAAATCTCTTTTTGATTTGAAATTTGTCTGTTAGATGTTTAGAAACATTGAGAAAGAGAAATTAATAAATCTAACTTCAGTCTTAAGACGAATAGACTACAATTGGCAAGACATTCGTTTTAAGGAGTCAAGCCCATTTTGCTAATTCACTATTACTAAGGCCAATTATACTAATGTTTGGGTTTGCAAATGTATTTTAGGACATGGAAAATGGGGCCTTTTATTAATATGCAGAATGTAAATACAATATTGTTGCAATCCTGAGTTGTTTCAAGTTGGTACATTTTCACGCTGTGTTCTTTTCCAACATACTGTCAAAAACATGCTCTGTCCAAAATAAATAAAGGAATGCAAACCAGAAAAAGACAGAGGTAGCTATCAACTCTTTATTTGTGTGTCCTAAAGAGTAGGGATAATCCAAATGTTCGGAATGGCAAACTATCATACTGTTCTTTCTATTTGCACAGTATGTATACTAAGTGCAAAATGCATAGAATACTCGGGTTAAGCCCTGCCAAAATTGTGCGGTATATAGTAGAGCAGTGATTCTCAACCACATTCCTGGAGAACCCCCAACACTTCACATTTTGCATGTCTTCTTTGTCTGACACACCCATTTCAAGTCTGCGAGTTTCTACTAATGAGCAGGTGACCTGAATCAGGTGTGTTTGATTAAGGAGACATGCAAAATGTGCAGTGCTGGGGGTCCTCCAGGAATGTGGTTGAAAACCACTGAAGTAGAGCACACTGCATACTATATCCCATGATCCAATGTGCTTAGCAGTCATATTTCGTGACGCTTTTAAAAATAATATTTAATTTTGCCTAATTTTTAGATATGATTTATGAAAACTAATTTTTACAGAAAATGAATTAGAAATGCAAAATTACATACCAATCACATTTTTTTTGACAGGCAATATAATGTGAAAGCAGGCAGTATAATGTGCATAATGCGCAGTATGAACCACACATCACACTAGTATTCCACTCCGAACATAGTTGGTTTATGATAATCATGTCCCTGTCTGTATAGTTGGTTCAATGCTGCCATTCAGCCAAAAAAAAAAAAAAAAATAACAAACAAAAAAACAACTACCAAATATACATAGCTGTTATGAAGAATTTTAGAGGTTTACATTGATGTTAAATTTAACTAGTAAACGTTTATTATTTTTTTGGACTTTACATTTAACAATAGCATATATTTGTGAGTAAATGTATTTGTGTGTATTTACAATAGGGTTTTTTATGTATGTACATAAATCACCACACCGTGCTTAAACACACACAACAACATATGCATCAATACTTAAACATTCAACCTTATAAAACAGCATAAGTTTAAATCTGTAAAAATGAGGAATGTGTTGTACTACGATTTACTTTGTTAACTGTCTTGACGCTCAACAGGACAATATTTGTATAGCTTTTGAGAAACGAAATCATATAAATATATATGGATAGAAAATTCTCGTTTTCACTGTTGCAACCATGATCATTTGGCAACGTCACTTTTAAACACATTCAAGTACACAATGCCACCTGTGCATCACTGTGCAATCATACATATATTTTTGAAAACACCAGAGCATGTAAAGGGCTACCACAGACACAACAACTAATTTAATTTATTCTTTGACCGACTATCTCATATTGGCATCTTGATCAATACAGGAAAGTCTGCACAAGCAACACTGCAGGCAAAATCACTTGACACATTGCCTTTTGCTATAAATGTTTTATACTTTTTAAACTTTAATTTCACCTGTCTTCACCACACATGTAAAATAAATTCAGAAAGCAGATACAGATATAAAACAAAATCCAACATAAACCACAACTTGTTTAAATCAAATGATTGTTCATTGAAATTCATCATAAATTTTAGTGTCTTTTTTAAAGATATAACATTTTCTTTTTTCTTTTTTCAACCTCACATTTTCTTATGTATTGGTAAACATATCTTTGAGAGCCAGTCAGCACCAGAATAAAGAGTTAACTAATGGTTTTACATATGTTGTGATGAGAACCTTTTAAAGATTAGATTATAAACATTATGGACAAATGACAAAGGGACTATGAAACGGCTGTCACAAAATAAGTAGGTCTGAGACTTAAATTATATTCATATGCACTTTTACAATATCAATTAATCCAAAGCTTTTGGTATTGTTTGAGAATTTAGCACTACATATTAAGTTAATTTAAAGTAATTAACAGCATAAAAAAAAATCAGCATAATCATATTCACTAAAAAAAAACAAATCAAAACAAAAACAGATTTCTTGCAATGGTTTATGGAAAACCACCATCTTCCAACCGACTTTCAGCAAGCATCTGGAGATTTCTCTTATGTGAGTTTTTTTTCCGGAACAGTTTTTCCATCTAATGTTTTTTTCTTTAATTTCTGGACAGCAGTGAATGGAAACAAACAAAACAATAAAATTGGAGTCAAGTCACACATTCATGTAGTTTAATGGAGGTTACTTTCATACAGGTTCCAACATTGAAAAGAATCCAAATTGTCAAATATATTTATATAATATGGACCACAGCCTCGTAGTGATGCTTATTCAGTATCCTATAGTTGTTTTCTTGTAAAATGACCATTCAGTATATCAAAATCCTCTGATTTCAATTCCTCCCCTGAGTATTTTTAATGTTGTAATAGAAAGGGGTTTACAGAAAACAGTAGCTTTGCAATATTTACAGGATGGCAGCATTAAACACTAGACATTTACAAATCATCCACCGACAGTGCATAGCTTAGAATAGCCATATATGCCATGTAGGTGAATTTGATGGTAAACCGCAATGTTTTAACATGTACAGCTTCCAACATTCCCAACTGTAAAGATCAAAACATATAAAAAAAAAAAAAAAAAAAAAAAGAGTAAAACATTGATACTGAATCCATGAAGGCACCACAGAAAACTTTTGAAGTGAGAAAGACGCTCTTAAACATACTGACTGAATGATCTGTTGTGAAGACTTAGTGTAAAAAAATATGTTAAATGTTAAAAAAAGATATTTAAAAAACACACTAAAATGTAATTTACATGAAATCAGCGCTTCTTTTGGATGTACAAAGCATCTGAGATGTGGCAACACAACTAATATGTAGAATATCATGGATGTGAAATCTGTTCGTACCTTAGTTGAAAAGAAAGAATATTTACTGTTCAAGATGTGTATTTAAATAGGGTAATCTTAGCATAAACTAACACCAAAATTCATAATCTCATAAAATGTCACCAAATCTAAAATGTATGTGAATTAAATCAGGCCACACACCAACAGCCACTGTCGCATTTTGAATTAAAAGAGAAACAGGCCTGTGGACTTTTAGTTCAGGAAAAGAAAAATTAAAGTAGACGGTGTGGTTTTAAAAATGCTCCCACAATAGCATATATATTACCCATGAAGTGCCTGTGGTAATCTTCTTGTCTCTTTTCAAACTCTCATTAAATAGAATCACTCCATTGGAATAGTAGTGACCCCATTCCCACCTGGGTTCTTTACATTGCAACGCCTCCAAGTGGCAGGATGCTGGAGCTAATCGATATTCCTGGCCAGACTGGGGGTATGGCAGGACTCCAGTGGAAAAATAGGACAGACAGTCATTGGTTACTGCAGGATGATAGAAACTCAGACCCTACTAGTAGGATGGACATGGTAGGTGCAGTTCTGGATGTCATTTCCATCACTGACACACTCAGAACAGCCACTATTTTCCCTCTGCAGGGCTGAGAGAGAGAGAGAGAGAGAGAGAGAGAGAGAGAGAGAGAGAGAGAGAGAGAGAGAGAGAGAGAGAGAGAGAGAGAGAGAGAGAGAGAGAGAGAGAGAGAGAGAGAGAGAGAGAGATTAGTCCTCCTTGAGCACCTATTGAGAAATAGTCCTCCTTAAGTAACTAAAAGCATTTCAAGAACATGTCATACTTCACTCCACTGTCAAAATAAAAATCTGAAATTATGCTATGCTAGCAATATATTTACTAGTGCTATCAACCGATTCATCGCATCCAAAAATAAAAGTTTTTGTTTACATAGTATATGTGTGTGTACTGTATATATTTATTATGTATATATAAATATGCATGTATATATTTAAGATAAATATGTTACCTTTATTTATATATATATATATATATATATATATATATATATATATATATATATATATATATATACATACACACAGTACACACACATATATTATGTAAACAAAAACTTTTATTTTGGATGTGATTAATCATTTGACAGCACTAATATTAGCACATTATTGTAGTATGCTGTGCTGTATTTAACTTATGATGATTTAAATGAAAAAAAAGAACTGTATTCAGTACTATATTACTCAAAAAAATTGATTTTCCACATTATGGTAATTTAAGTTATTTTTTTTAACATTACCATAATTAAACTGTTGGGAAACTATTCTTAAATAAAAACAATGTTTAAAAAGTCCCAAAAGAAAACATTATGGGCTGAAATGTCATAGATATATATATATATATATACGAAGATGCCTCATTAGCAGCTGTTTCTATGGGCCGCGATGCGTAAACAGTTTGCCATTTTGGAACGGTATGTGTACCATAGAACTGTATAGTTTACCCATTCGACCCATGATTAGACTGCTCCAAACACGTAGACGCGTCTGCAATCTACGTACTCATATCTATGCTGTGAAACTTTGAGCGCAAGTTGATTGTGGGCGTCTAAAACAGCAAGCTATATGAATGCATAACTGTTAAAGCTATTTTGGTTGTGTGTGTATGAGGTATAATTTAAAAGCTTAAATTACCCAAATTAATTCTCTAGAGTCTGTTTTGCAAACAGACATAGCCTTACCATGGACAGTTGTTAGTCTCTAGTGGTCATTTTTCTGATTTAATTTGCACTGCACTATTTAGCAGTCAAATTCCTTCTCTAACCTTGACAACAAATACATAGCTGAAAAGATTTTAAGACTCAAGTGTCGCATCTTTGAATATTCAATGGTTATTATGGTGAATGACATCAAATAAACGTTCCAAGATGGCAGCCGCATCTACGTGCCTGGAGCGGTCGGATAGGGCATCTATATATGTCTATGTGAAGCCAGTTGCATAAACCTAGCCACCATGTTAAGACTGTCTTGAGAAGTAGTTTGACCAACTAGCAGTTGACAAGGGGTAATCAGTCATACTTTTTCAATACAAATAAAAAAAATCTGCCTTTTCATAACTGAATTAAAAGTTATGACCAGTCTTGAAATAGATGACTAACTTTTTAAGACTAGTCTAAACAGTTAATGCAACTGGCCACTGGCTTTACTAAAAGCTGGTCTAATACTGTATATATACTGTAAGAAATTATGACAGTGCAAATATTTGCTTTGCTTTATTATGACTTGCAGTTAACAGTAGTGTCTGTTTGGATGAATGGGTATGCAAAAACAGTAGTAAATATAAATGTGACTTGTTTAGATACTGACAGCTCTCTTCTTCGTCCCCCTCGGGCAGCAGCAGGTGCCCATGGCAGGGGCTGGGCAGGCTGGACTGCGTTTGGCCCTCCTGACTGGTTCCCAACTGCAGCCTGCGCATGTGACGAATTACTGCTGTGGCATTAAATGCTTGCTGTGTATGATAGCAAGAGAAAGACAGCCATTAAAATCATAAACCATGCTTTTCAATTGCAATACTTCATTAACATTCTCAGATGAGGTTCTTTCACTCTCATATATGCACTGATTTACCTTCCACTTGCTTTTGGCAAAGTTCTTCTTAATTTGGGCACTGACAGATTCATGGATGTTCTTATCCAACGCTGTGTCTCCAGCAATCCTGAAGTACAAAACAGACATTTAAGTTTCCTCCAATGTCAACCGTATCTGGTTGTATAAAAGCAAAATATATTTTTGAGGAGCCAATCTGCTGTTTTAAAGCCACAATGAAATGCAAATGCAAAGCTCTGTCATCATCTATTCCCACATGTTCTTCCAAAGCAGTGTGACTTTCTCCCTACATTCCCTACGTCCAAATTAACATTTATGATAATTATGTATCAAGAACTGACCAAAATTTAATTCACTATAAATCTTCCCCTCAGACACAGCTCTCAAATGTCAATTCTGCACAATCAAACTTCATATGACATGATTTGTTACAACCAATGGCATTTGATTTTACTGGTGACAGGTAGCACAGCAATTTAATTTGATGCGTATTTGAAAATATGTGACAGTGAATGAGATCATAATCATATGTTACTTCTTTATGATGCTTTTTTTTGGTCATTTTTTGAGAACTACAACATCCATCCCTTTATTTACTTTCACTGTATGGAAAGGGCAATCTCTTTTTTTTGTTTCCATAAAATAAAGTTATATGGGTTTCAAATGACACAACATAAATATAAATAAATGATGTTGCTGGAAAGAATTTTGCAAGCTCTAGATTATCTGGAACTGGTAAAGTGCTGTAGGTGAGATTTACAGTATTACTGATGATTAGTCTCAGTGTGGCTTCTGAACTCATACCATGGGTGCTGAAGAGCCTGTTCGCACGTGTAACGCTGGATGTGATCTTTTTCCATTAAATGCACAATAAAATCTTTGGCTGAGAAAAGAGCACAGTGTGAAAGTTCAGAACATGACATAACTGTTTCCATAATGTCATTGAGAAACAAAGAAACTTTCAGAGGAAGATAGAAAGAAACAAAGAGAAAATAACTTGGCCTCAATTTCTTGAGAGATTCTTTTGTTTGATTTTTCCAGACATAAAAGTAATACTTTCATTGACTCCAAACATATTTGACAACCATTAGTGTTTGGTAAAAGAAAGAATGAAAACTCAAGTTTTAACTTCACTAAACTTATGCAACTTCAGGGAAACGTTACAGACAAAGTGTTATACCTGAGTCAGAGATATCATCCCAGTACGGTGAATCAAACTCATACTCTGCCTTCAGGATCTGCTCAAAGAGCTTGGCATCATTCTCATCGTAAAATGGTGGATAGCCGCATAAACTGAGAGGAGATAAACAGAAGTCCGGTTTAATTCTTGGGAATGAATTCAGTTCAGTTAAAACATTAGGAAATGTAAATGAAGCAGAGAAAAGGGAAAAAAAGTTAGTATACACATGTATAAACATCAGTAATAGTCAAACTCACAGAATGTAAGCGATGACCCCAATTGACCAGCAGTCCACTGCTTTACTGTACGGCTTCTGTGCCAGAACCTCAGGAGCTGAGGATAAGAATAAATGGGATCAAACATCAATTTAATTGATCACTTCAGCCCTTTCTATTAATAAGTAGACTAAACAACCCTAAACAAAAACTTTACTTTGTGGTTAATTAATTATATAAAAGTAGTGTGATTAAGCACGTCCCTCGACCCATACACAAATCCCCATATGTACTGTAAGTAAGGATTTTCCTACCATCGGGGCAAATGAGGTACCACATTTAAAACCATCTAATTAACTGGTATGTATACAGGGATGGGGAATAACGGAATACATGTAAATAATATACGTATTTAAAATACAAAATATGAGTAACTGTATTTTCATTACAGTTACATCCCAAAAATATTTTGTGATTAAGTGATTACTTAGAATTTTAATGTAATTTATTTAATTTAAATATTAATGTAAATTGTAACAGGCACTCCTTTAACTCTGCACTCTCACAGTTCTGCTCATAAGTTTCATACCCCTTGCAGAATATGAAACATTTTAATAATTTTGAGATCATAATAAAGAGGATAAAATGTTTGTTATTTTTGTTTAGTATTGTCTTGAATAAGCTATTTCACATATATTTTTACATATATTCCACAAGACAAAACAACTGAATTAATAAAAATGGCCCCAATGTCCATAGCAGTTAAACTGCCCACTGTTGTTCAGACAAATCAATCAGGTCCTGCACATTCTCAGGTTTTCCAGCATCTTCTGCACATTTGAACCCTTTCCAACAATGACTGCATGATTTTTTTACCCATATTTCACACTAAGGACAACTGAGGAACTCATACACAAATATTGTGAAAGGTGAAAATATTAACTGATGCCCAAGAGGGAAACACAATGCATTAAGAGCAGGGGGTGTAAACTTTTGAACAGGATGACGTGCACATTTCTTATTTCAAATTTTGTCTAAATATCAATTTTTTTTCATTTAGTACTGCCCTTCAGAAGCCAATAATTGCATGTTTCCCAGAAGACAAAATAAGTATAATTTACCCAGTTCATCCAAAAAGTTTACACACCCAAAATATTAATGCATTGTGTTGCATTCTTGAAAAAAAATGTAAGGTTGTCTGCATTTTTGTCCTTCAAGAAATACTGTAGACAACTGATAAATAAAAATAATACGCAGAGGAAAACCAAGTCCTGTGTTTGGTGTATGTCATTTTTCTCTAAAGGACCCTTTACATTATTAGTATTCCAAAGTATTCTAAAGTAATTAGAATTAATTAAGTTACCAAACTTAATCTAATGAACTGCATTACAAATTATATTTTAAAGCATGCATTTATTTTTATCTGTATAAAATAATAAAGTGTTAATTATAAATGAATTACTAATTAAATGTATTTATCGATTGATAACCTTAGTTTTGGCCTGACACCCAAATCCAAAGGCCTCTGACAAAATCTTACAAAGGTCTGACAAAAATAAATAACCTATAATGTTCAGGGGTTATCCCTGTCATTACAACTATGTTAATTTGGCAACACTTTACAATAAGGTTCATTAGTTAACATTAGTTAACAACATTAGTAAATATGAACTAAGAAGGAATAATAATTCCACAGCATTTATTAATCTTAGTTAATGTTAATTTCAGCATTTACTAATGCATTATTCAAATCGCAAGTAGTGTTTGTTAACATTAGTTAATGTCCTGTCTTTCGGATGAGATGTTAAACCGAGGTCCTGACTCTCTGTGGTCATTAAAAATCCCATGGCACTTCTCGTAAAGAGTAGGGGTGTAACCCCGGTGTCCTGGCCAAATTCCCACCACTGGTCCTTGTCAATCATGGCCTCCTAATAATCCCCTTCCACTTGATTGGCTCTATGACTCTCTCTCCTCTCCACCTCTAGCTAGTGTGTGGTGAGCGCACTGGCGCCGTTGTCCTGTGGCAAACGTCGCATCATCCAAGTGGATGCTGCACACTGGTGGTAGTTGAGGAGAGACCCCCCCACATGATTGTAAAGCGCTTTGGGTGTACAGCAATACACAATAAAGCGCTATATAAGTGCATAATTCATTCATTAATGCACTATGAACTAAAATTAATAAACAATGAACACCTGTATTTTCATTAACTAATGTTAATAAAGGACACCTTATTATAAATTGTAAATGCTAATGTTGTGTAACAAATGGGAGTAGATAAGGTGATAATACTGGTTCTAGATATATTTTTTATATGTTGTTGCTTGTTCTTCTGCTTTCATTCATGTGTAAGTGGCAAAGATACTCATACCCAAGTTTCAGTTTTTCTCTCTTTTTCTATATAAATAGGGGGGCAGTCGTGGCTCTAATGGATGGAGCGTCGGACTTGTAACCCAAGTTTGTGGATTCGAATCTCGGCTCCGGCAGGAATTGTCCACGACTGAGGTGAGACCCTTGAGCAAAGCACCGAACCCCCAACTGCTCCCCGGGCGCCGCAGTGTCGGCTGCCCACTGCTCTAGGTGTGTGTGCACTTGGATGGGTTAAATGCAGAGAACACATTTCAATGCTGGTTATACTCTGTATAAATGTGTATGTGACAAATAAATCTCAGCTGAGCTTAATAATTATTCATTATTGTTATATTATTATTATAAATAATACACATCTGGAAGAGGTGTTAGTGAGACCAGCAGGGGGTGCTCACCCTGTGGTCTGTGTGGGTCCTAACGCTCCAGTATAGTGACGGGGAAAAGCACCGTCCTTCGGATGAGACGTTAAACCGAGATCCTGACTCTCTGTGGTCATAAAAAATCCCAGGATGTTTTTCAAAAAAGAGTAAGGCCAAATCCTGGCCAAATTTGCCCACTGGCCTCTGACCATCAAGGCCTCCTAATCATCCCCATACACTGATTGGCTTCATCACTGTCTCCTCTCCACCAGTAAGCTAGTGTGTGGTGCGGGTTCTGGCGCACTATGGCTGCCGTCGCATCATCCAGGTGGATGCTGCACACTGGTGGTGGATGAGGAGATATCCCCTTACTATGTAAAGCGCTTTGAAGTGCCCAGAAAAGCGCTATATAAATGTAACAAATTATTATTATTATTATTATTATTACATCTAATTTTCCCTGACACACATACAGGATATTCTTTAGAATTGAGTGCCCAAGGAAACCAGTTTTAACCAGTCATTTCTAAAGCTACACATGAAAACTTCCAAGAGATGAGGAAAAGAGATGAGGGCTCACAGGTAAACCTGAAGACTGTTATAAAATAAGAAAAGACTGATGTTAGATTGAGTTTACCCCTGGATTTGAACTACATAAGACAAAACATTTCACTGATATTCTTAGTTGATTCATGTATATTACCCTCTTCAATTTAGTTCAATAGTGTTCAAATCTTAAAGGCTGTTTCATCCAGATATATACCATACTTTTGCATATGGAGGTGTGTCTTACCTACATATCCAGGAGTGCCACACGCTGTGCTCATCACACTACCTGAACCCTCAATCTTTGACAGGCCAAAATCACTGATCATGATTTTGGAGTCTTCATCCATACTGTAGTACAACAGGTTCTCTGGCTGTGTTAGAAAAAGAGACACAAATAGGCGATTGAACATTTTGTGTGTGGCATAGTAGTAGTAGTAGTAGTAGCCCTTTATTGTCACTAGTCACAAGTACCAGTGAAATTAGCCATCAACCTGTCCATACATACACAACATACATATATGACAAGGGGGTAGACAGAACAGGAAGACAGGGAATTGAAGAAAAATACAGCATAACATGAGGAAGGTGAGGAGAAAAAAATAACCCCCAGACTATGCTCCTTGGGGAGTACAGTGTGAGAACAGGAAAAACACCTCAGCAACAAGCACATACACCATAGACACACGACTTTGCAACAGGGGAAGTAATCCAGCTCCGGCAAGCAGCCATCCGGTCCTGCAGCCATTCCGGCACCGGTCACAGACCCGCTTGTCAGGCTGGCGGTTCAAAGCGACGGAGGCGAGGAAACGGGGGTGGGGAGGTGAGTGCATATCTTTATATATGTGTGTATGTGTAATAGTTTGTAATCAGCAGGTGTCTCACTGCAGTGCTCTTCCCAGGGTTGATTTTCCAGCAGCAGCCTTGGCCGAGGCTGGTACAGGGGAGCCAAAAAAGATAAGATTGCGATTGTTTAGTCTTGGGGCGAGTAACCGCATTCCAATTCCACGGCTACTCTCTTTGTCCATTCTGGTCTCCAACACCATCAATTTTCCTTTGCAAAGCCGTGAGCTTCTCCATGATAGAATCCATATTACGGTTAATAGTCTCAGTCTCAATGCTGACCGCTCTTCCCACTGCTTCAATCATGACGGGCAGCCTTGTGAGGCTTTGGACAGCTGTTCCCGTTTTCTGAATTCTTCGATAACCCAGGGCAAAGCCTAATCCAATCAGCAGAAGACCTGTTATCATGGTTCCGAATAGGTAGATATCTTCAATGTCCTCCACGGAAAGAGCCGCTAGACACACGATCCGCCACCTCTCCCACGCGTCCATCATGTAGCCAGCTGCGAACGTTCCGTCAGGGCAGTCAGGTTCCCCCGAACCCAAGCTTCTCGTCGAGAAGATGGTGTCAATTGCGTTGAGAGACCAGTTGATCAAATCCATAATTTTTTCAGTTTGGAGAGCAGTGCAGAGAGAGTCTCTCAATAGATGAGATGAGACAAAGAGCAAGCAGGGAAAATAAGGGCGAGGACGGGGAGTGAAAATGCGACCGCCTCCGTTGAGTGCCAAAGAAGAAGCATATATAAGTGCCAAGTGCCAAAGAAGTGCCAAAGAAGAAGCATATATAAACACACAGAAAAGGCAACATGGACATTTACTGTCACACTGGGTTAGGTGACCAAACATACACAGTCATTGTCTCTGTATTCATCTGCCAGTATAAATATGTAACCAGTTATAAACAAACACATTTTGCATACAGACTGATGTAACTCACATTTAATGTTACCCCAGAGACTAGTCAGAAAATATGTCACCGTATGATAATAACTGACTCTGTAGCAAGAATTTAGCCTGTTCAATATCTTTTTTTTTAAGAAATTAATGCATTTATTGAACCGAAATGCATTAAATTGATCAAAAGTGACAGTAAAGATAAAATATAATATAACAAAATATAATGTTATGCACTTATTAATAAGGATATTAATAACATTTTAGTTTCTTTAAAGATTTTTTAAGTGTTACTTTATTTATTTGTTTTTTGTTTGTTTGTGACATCTAATGTCCTCAGAATGGTTGTTAGATTTGAGTTTATATGTGCTGTTTATATGTGGTTTCTAGGGTGTTTGGGTAGTTCTTAGGTGTACTAAGGAGTTCAAGGTGGTTATTTGATAGACTGCAAAATTCCCTAGATTTTGGTGGGGGGCTCCTCAAACTCACATCTCCCATATGAGAAGTGGGGCTCAACATGCTCAAGTCAACCACTAGATCATGGCATTGACCCAAATGATAATTCTTAACTCCTCACCTTGACTTTATTCTAAAGTTTAAAATGGGACTGGAGCCATTGATTGATCCATTTACCTAGAACTACTTTCCTGGTCTCTGGAGGCAAAGGCCCAACTATTAATATCAAGAGCAACATCAAGGACTTCTGAATGAAACGATTAAGCTCTATGGATGGGAAAAGAAGATTCAAAACATTCAGAACAGATTTCTGACACTCTGTGGTTGAAATAACTCCTTAAATCTGTTCCATCAGACATGTTTTCCTCCAGACCAACTGCTGTCTCACCTTCAGGTCTCTGTGCACGATGCCCATGTCATGCAGGTACTTCACAGCATCCAGGATCTGCTGGATGAGCTTACTGGCATCTTTCTCCGTGTAAAATCCTTTTTCCACAATCCTGTCGAAGAGCTCACCACCGGACACTCTGCCAATGGAAAAACAGAGAGATGCTTGCAAAGCTGTTTTAGGTTTCTGAGTCTTTCTCACACATACACCAACGCACATGCTCACTCGCTTTGTTTTTTCTTTTTAACTCCAGACAGACTGGCGCACAGCAGGATCACAGCAGAACCACATGGTGATGCTGTACATCATCACAACCACCAGAGGAAGCTGTTTTACTCATTTTATGTTGAAAGACTGGGTAGACACTCTCTCTTTTAAACATATATCATTGTAGTTAAGTAAACTTCAAAGATAACTCATATAAATTCTGTAGCAGCAAAGTGATTTCATTCCTTAGAAGTGTTTACACTACCCAAACTATATTAACAGATTAATGTTTACTCTCAGGAACTTACAAAAACAATACTATGGTAATATCAAGGAGTTTGGACATGAAGAATAGTAAGGCTCTGAATGTTATATATCAAAGAAGCAATACCATGAGACGCCATCACTATAAAATTGTGCCACTACAGTAGTAGTGGTGCCTTTTTGTAAGGGTGATCTGGGACGACTAACAAAAAATTGCTTTTTTTCACCATACTTAAAACACTCCAGCTTTTTCTATATGAGTGTAGCGTGTATGTACAGTGTATTTGTACCTGTTTTATATATTTTCTCTCCCTATTATCATCTCTGTAATGAAAAAAAATCTCTATATTGTACTGTGGACAAATTATTTTATATTGTTTTTATTGCAGAGTTTATACTTATATTGTTTTATTGTACTATACTAATAACATTTATTATTTCTCTATTACAGTAACGAGAATTTGAGGACATATGCTTAATTGTCTAAATAAATGTCACAATGCAGTTAGTCTTATTGGTCCTGAAATAAGGTTAATTTCATTAAAGCAGAAAATTATTATTGGGGTGAAACATTATATCAGCATTTCTCTGTGAGATTCACCCACATGCTGTTAATTTCCTCCTAACTTCTCAACACAAACAGTGTGGAGACAGTGAAACTTCATTCAAGTGACAGTGTTTTGTCTCTTCGCATATGTAGGATGAAGGGAACGCTGAGGGTGGGATTTCATAGTCTGTGGTATTTGAAGCATCAAGACTGTGGGTGCTAACACATACACACACACATACACACACATGTACATGCATGCAGAGTTAATCTCTCACTGAGTTGAAAGCCCAGGCAAGCCTGGAGTCCTGCTGTCTGCATGCAGAGTTGCCATCACCCGGAAAATACGACAATGAACATCTCTCTCGCTTTCCTTTCTGTCATTCTGTCAGTCTTGATCTCTCTGTTAACACAGCTGTTGTGGAAAACGACCCTTTGCTGCGTTTCTATCTCTGCATAATTTGCCATCCATGATATAATCTGTCTATCTTCTCTTTACTGTATATGCAACTAACTCTCTCTCTACTGACATTTTAGATGGTAGGTGTGAAGACGCAGGTGAGAGCATATTTTCCGATTTATGTTCAGTGGGCTTATGCGCCTGTGTGTGGGGTTGTTTAGCCTTTTCCTTGATTTCTCAGTGGAAAAAACAATAGCGAGGCTCTCTGGCACATAAGTAATTAAAAGAGGTTGACACTATGAGACGAGAGAGAGCCCAGGGGGGTGACACACACAGTCATGCATTACCTGCTTCTCTGTAGCTCTATGAGGCCTGTTATAAAGAAACATGATAGCTTCTAGTATGGTGTTGTGTGTCTCCTGTGGGGATCATATGGTCTGAAATGTGTCATTTTTTCAATGTTAAAACCTTTTTTTTCAGTTCACAGCTTAACATGCAGGAGCAACTATAAGTACATCAACTGTATGAGGCATTTTCAAAATATTCCTCTCTTTGCTTGAGCATCCAGACCAGGGGTGTGTTTCCCAAAAGCATAGTTAGCTAACTATGATCTAAGGTTGTGTTATAACCAACATAGTTCAATGATTCAGCGTTTGCCGAAACAATAGTTCCTTCCAACAAACATTTTCAAATCTGTGTGGATGGAACTACAGCTATATACCATTCAGCATGTATCATTCCGTTTGTATACACAAGTTTAATCTTACATCTGTTAGTTTGTAAAATTAATCAACGTTTTTGAAGAACGGGCATATGCGTGAATGTTGCAGAATCATATGACGCAAGAGGGAACCCGTGTTTGAATCAAACATTTCAAAATACAGCAAAAACAATGGAGAACAAAATAGCGAAGTCCTCTTCAAATGCCATCTACATTATTTACAGCAATAATTGTACATTTGCATCTTGAAGGGATCAAAAAACAGAAGTTGTTACTTCATTCTTTGAGCCAATGTTCAAACAACAGAAGTGTGAAATAAGCTACTATAGTTTCGGGAAACAGTCATGATTAACTTGCTAATTTCGTCAACAATGCATCATACTAAAGTAGTTAAGCGGGTACATTACATTATTGTATGGGAAACAAACCACAACTAATAGGTTTGGGGCAGGGCTATGTGTTTATTCAACCAATGGGACAGCTCAGCAAAAACAGTTTGAAAATCATTGTTTTTGCCATTTTGTAGTGATGGCTAATGGCATCGAAATTACACACTTCACCTTTAAACAGTCTATCATTCTTTAAATACTCTGAGTTGAAAGACTCTGTTAGTATTTACCCATATAAGGACATGGTCGTTTTGTGCTTTCTCTGTGTGGTCTATCAGTAGATCTCAAGTTCAGACAAAATGGCAAGAACTCATTTTGCTCTGTTACTTTGGCTCTCTGTTAACATGCTGCTTCGGCGATGACAACAATTTCAGAAACCTACTATACCTTTTGTGAAAAAGAGTACTTATTATGGAAATAATATACTTTAAAAGACTATAATTAGGTGTGAACTGAATGTAATGTTTTCAGACACTTAACTGCATATTATTATTGATTAAATTAAATGTATTATATTTTAAATGTACATTAAATGCAGCAAGTTGAAATTAAAGGTGCTTTTTTAAGGAGGAATTAATTAGCAGAATTTCATATTCACTTCTGTTGTCTTCCAAATATGGTTAACGTGTACTGTTAAATGTACTGTGAAGCATTTATGGTAACTAAAATATGCTTTACTGTCATTATTTAAATACATTTACAATTACACATTTTTAAGATGACTCTGTGAATGAGTGCATTTAAAAATATATAACATTTTAAAAATAATATCAAATAAGTCTACAGTTAAAATATAGTTGTTGTTTTTTTTAGCATGTTAGTAGACACATTAATGTAAGTGCACTTTGTTAAAACATGACAAATGTCACTATAGCGCTCCCTCTAGCTGAGAATGCAACACATTCTTGCACTGTGTTATGGATAAATTGTGAAATATTATAGAATACAATGAAAGAGTTTGCATTCACACTTATGTAGAGAATGTTTGGGCCTAAATGTCTATATTTATGTATGTAGCAATAATATTAATTGTAATTATATTGTAATAATGCCTTTGCATTTTTATTTGTTGCATACAGATGCTCTAAATGTTGGCTTTTGGCCAAACTTGAGATATTTAGGGATTAATTTACCATAAAAGCCACACAATATCTGAACTTGGAGAGCCTTTAAGTCACGGAAATGAATGAGTTTGCGAAAAGGAACTAATAATGACAACCAGCACATGGCAGCTGCACAAGATAATAGCTTTTGATAATTGTTTAGAGGTTGGCTCACATACTCTATGTGGAAAGCATGAAAATATGGGACGACAGAAAAGTTAGTATTAATGCCAATCACTCACAGTTGCATGACAAGGTAGAGGTGTGATTTACTCTCAAAGATGTCCTCCAGGGAAACTATGTTGGCATGTTTAATCCTAGGAGAGAGAGAAAAAAATAACATGTCAAACCAGGAATAAGATAAATTCAACAGTGTGCAGCACTGAAAGTGAGGCACAACTGTTGTAACTATGATATTGTTCAACATAAGATAAGCTCAATCGACAGCATTTTTGGTATAATGTTAAATTTTTACAAAGAATAATTACTCATCCATTGTTGTCTTTAAAAAATATGATTCGTAATTTCCATTAATTCTTCTGTTAAAAATGGCTAATTATTTTAGCTTTAAAGTAGTTTTTTCCCAATTTGTGACCATTTTGGGTTTTGCAAAATTTTTGTAAAATGTTCTATAACTTAACACGAAAAATGATAGTTAAGCATTTGACTTGACTTGACTAGTTAAGCAACTTAATCACACTAAAATCATTTTGACATGCATATGATTTCCTACTTGTTGCTACATGTATTGAAACAGCAAGTAGTTTTTGTGGTAAAACAACATTATTCCACAAACGCTGCCAATTGAGCATAAATTGTATTGAACCTGAAATATTTTTTGAAGGCACGGAACTGATACACAGCATGCAAATTTGCCATGCAAGCATGCCGAAAGTATCATAGAGTGTTATAAGCTTAGCTTATTAGTTTCAGTGTTTGTTCTGCAGTACTCGCACGCTTCACAGCTCATCTGATCCGGAATCAGATTTCCTGTTGCCTATAGCCTGAGATGCGATGTAAATATGAAACCAGGTCTGAGTGCATTGACTACTGAGAAAGAGAACGAGAGGAAAACCAGACTGAGGAGGGAAAGAGCTCTCATTTGGTTCTATCAAATGCCTCATGCCTATTATAAATATAGTGTAAGACATGTTACTAACAACAATATAATGTGACATTTCCAGAGCAGCTGGCACAAGCAAGGCACTTGTACCAAGATGGCAACGGGCAAAACATCGCACAAAAGTATGGAGAAAAGTGTTTCATCTTTATTTTAATCTGCTGCCTTCAGTGGTTCCGTATGTTTTTTTTTCCTATCCATTTTCTTCTCCATGGGGATTTCAAAACATTATTCAATTAAAAAAGTTCAAAGCCATCGACCAAAACTTCCAGCTCTGAGATGGATCACAATATTAAAGCAAAACAATATTTGAAAATTAAATAAGACACAAGTACAAAACTTTGTACATAATGTTTTTTTATTAGGGAATAATTCAACTACTCACTGTGAATGACATAATTTAATCAGAATGACCTAAAATAAAAGACTCAAGACTTACAGTTATTGATTATAAGAATAAAATAAAAAGGCACAACGTGCTCAAATTATACACTAATATTTAGGTAGTTTGAGACCGCAAGAGACTGATCATTTTTACTCAATCATATAACTGTATATTTGCTTCTTTCTTGCACTTTTGAGAAGTTTTGTAAAATACACAACTCCAATAAATGGATTTATTGATTTTCAATAATTCAACAGTCCAAGGTTAATTATACCTGACATGGCAAAGTTAACCTTTGTAAGTTAACCTAAATGTGTTATATATATCCTGACATTTCATCTTGGATGACGTTTCAAATTACATCATGTGACATTTAAAAAAAATATATATTTCAGAAATCTTCTGATCAGTGCAGAGCAGTGGACACTGCGTAGGAACTCTGAGAACCAGAACACAGCTCGTGACATATTGAACAGACTGTACTTCCCTCCCACACAGCCTTGTGTTCATTCAAATTAAATATGCCGTCTATTCTGACTAAAGTCTATGAGGGGGTGGATTTTGTATTAATCTACAGCATAATAGAGAAGAGTTAAAGAAGAACGTATAAACGAATATCGCACATGTTCCTCCATGTCCCTGAGTCTCAGTCTTCACTGCCCCCACAAAGGTTAACAGCCCAGCTGATCTTTATTGACTTACAGAAGTGCTGGATGAGTGTGTGTGTGTGTGTGTGCATGTGTGGGCTCTAATTGAGCCGGGAATCCCACACACCTCCCCACTGGCAATAGGACACGACAGAAGCACCTGAATGAGTCACCGAGTCTCTCTTCCTCTCATTCCCATTCTTTCTCTCTTGTCTGCAACATGTACACTCACCCACTCCCCTTCTCGCCTTCACCCCTTTCAGGCATAGTGGTGGCCTTGTCTTTGATTTCTTCTAAACTACACACCACTCAGACCCACACAACCGTGGGCAGTCAAATATGACACGATTCCAAAGCAAGGTTATTATTTTTAATTAATTTGAGTACTGGGTTACACTTTATTTTCAGGTGTCCATTTTACAGTGTAATTACACATAAAGTACTGTCAATCAAAGTATTTCTGTAATATCAAAGGTGCACTATCATGATTTTTCATGGCCGATTCCGATACCTATTTTTAAAAGCAAACTGGCCGATTCCGATACCTATTTTTACAAACAAACTGGCCAATTCAGATACCGATTTTTTTTTAAGCAACCAAAAAGAAAGAAAAAAATAAAATGTTTTGTTATATTTAAGAAAAAAAAAATGTCTTGGAAAAAGTAAAGGGGAATTCTATTTGGACTACTTCCTATGTGTAACAGTCACTGCAGGTGCTGGTTGATCTGAGGGGTGCATGGGGAGTACATTCTTCCTTATACATTTTCTTAAAGTTTGCTAAATTTCTGACAATTTCATGTGTCGTCATTGCTGTATGTGGTGTTATGTTGATAAATTACAGATCTGGCATATTTTAATCCAAATATTGATAAATACATATTAATATTTCCAAAATGTCCTTTGATCTTGAAATCATCATGATGGCAGCCTCCATTTTAGAAAAGTCTGGATTTAGGCTGATTTGTCTTTGGTGTTACTGTCTGTGGTGTTAATGTCTTTTCTGGTAACACAGAGCCTATAGTAATTTGCAATATAAAGGCTGTGGTGTTATAATTACGTCTGTGGTGTTACTTCAAAATGACATGGACATAAGTGGCTGTGTCACAAGTGTTTGATTGAAATTATTTAAAAATCAAAATGTTCTTAAGCTTTCATTTGAATGGATATAGCATATTAAACTAATTTTAAATGCATAGCAATATATTTTATTAGAAAAAAAGAAACAAGCATTTTTACAAATTCTGCCTCTCAGTTGTCACCCCAATTGAAGAATGACCCAGATGGTCCTGACTCCTGACATCAGCATTTAGCATTTGTTTTTAAATTGGGTTGAAATAAAACTGGCCTTAACCTTGTATTATGTTCCGGGTCAATTTGACCCATTTTGATATTCAAGCTGTCGGAAATACCAGTTCATCTGTGATTTTATTCTTGATATTTTGTGACCTTTTCTCATTTAGGGCCATGAACATGCAAATTCACGAAACACTGATGTGTTTTGAAGTGCACACAAATAATGTTCTG
Organism: Ptychobarbus kaznakovi; assembly: GCA_027422405.1. Taxonomy (NCBI): domain Eukaryota; kingdom Metazoa; phylum Chordata; class Actinopteri; order Cypriniformes; family Cyprinidae; genus Ptychobarbus; species Ptychobarbus kaznakovi. The sequence continues at coordinate 17,125,807 of CM049795.1, forward strand.
ACGATTTTGATGTTCGCGGGTCAATTTGACAATTTTTCAAAGCAACTGTACAGACCCAAATTAAATATATTTATTGGATATATGTTGCTAGTTTGATGTTTTACTACCCTGGAAAGGGAAAAAAAGAAAAAAAAATCCCCTTATTTTCAATGCTAAAAAGGACTTTCTCAGACTCAGATGTAAAAGTGAGCTATCATTTCTATTTTCAATGTATATGAAATAGTATTTAACTTATCTTTTTCGTCCATACATTTTTGTTACTTTTTCTCACTTAGGGCCGTGAACGTGTCTAAAAAATTTGTGTTCCAAATTTGAAGTTGATACAAAACAAATGAGGTTCCTATGCAATTTTGTTGAGGCATTATACAAAAACTAGCACCAGGTGCCATTCAAACTCCATTGATTCATATTTTTTTTATGAATTTTTTTCTGTCACAAATGTATAGTTTTTTCTCTCAATATTACTTCCATCACAAAATCACCAAATATGGAATCTTGAGACTCAGACCTCTCCAACGATATGTTTTTGTCAATATTACAAAAAAGTTTTGATTCTAAAAGACCGTAATATATTTTGTAAAATGACACCCCCCCATTAAGGGGGGTATTTTAAAGTACCATTTCCATGTTAACGCAATGTCCGATTTCAAAATGGTTTTCACAGGTAAAATGTTGAGGTTTTATGCTTCCAAATTATATATAATTTATGATTATTGCTAAAACATGTTATAAGGAAAAATGAAACGAAAACTAATTTTTGTGACAGAGGTCAGAACTCCTATTATGATATATGTTTTGAGGCGCACTCTTGTCATAAATTAATCTATTACTGTTCTTACATAATTTGTAACAAAAAACAGTGATAAAATATATATTTAGGAGTCTTAGACCTTTCCAACGATATATAGTTTGTCATGACTAGATTAGGATTTAACTGTAATATAGTAGTAAAGTACAGTTGTAGACTTCTACCAGCGGGATGGTAACAGTTAAGGGGTTAACAAATTTGGCTAAACACAGTTGTAAAAAATCATACTTTTTGATATTGTTTTTTTGCACTGTGCGAAAAACATTCTGTTCATATCTTATTCTTCTTGTTTTTTTAAATGTGATATTTAGGGAATTGCATTGAAGTCAATTAGGGTCAATTTGACCCGCTCCATCAAAATCGTACCCAGAAATCGAACACAATACAAGGGTTAAATGAAAACATTATGTAACATAAACCATGTGAAATTAAAGGCAACAACTGCATAGTTACAATCCAAACAACACAACCAACACACATTCAACAGTCCAAACAAAGATGTTACTTCATCAACATTCAGCATTTGTTTTCGTTTTTAAATTTGGTGTAAAGAAAAAAAGGTCTTTACCAGTGAAATTAAATAAAACCAAAGTAGGCTATATAAATAAATTATTCCAAAATGTTAAATAAAACAATGTTTAGTGCAACGAGTAAAACAAAGATGGTGCTTTTTAAATCGAATTAAGTCAATGTAATTTTAAGGTAAAATAAAAATAATTATCTTGTAGAGAACCGACATTTACTTCTGACTTTTCAAACGTGCATGCAAGTTTTTTTTGTGTGTTTTTTTATTTTTATTATAATTATTTTTTTATTCTTTACAAAGAGAATCATTTCAGCTTTGTTCTAAGTTGGTCTGTTTAATTTCTCCTCCAACAGGTGAGAAGCTGCGCTGAACAACCGTTCACTGTCTATGCTTGTGGACAGATATGCTCGCGCAACTTCAACGAGAGCAGGAAAGGAAAGCGCGCTTTTTTTATGCGCCAGTAACGTTACTCCAACGGCAATTCGCTTCTTGGTATCTGTTTTTCTGTGTTTGTTGTGCTTCTGCCGAATATCTTCCACACAAATGACATGTTCGCGAATGATTATAATGTAGAGCGTGCACACTTTCGGGCAAATCGGCCGAGAAAAAGACAAAAAACGTCCGGTTGCCGATCGCGCATTATAAGCAAAAACCGTCCGGTTCCGATCTAAGGCATGTCAACCGGTGCATCCCTAAGAAAACAGTTCACCCAGTAATATCAGAAATATTAATAGAATAGTTCACACAAAAACTGAAAATTTGTTGAACATTAACTCAACTTCAGGCCATCCACGATGCAGATGAGTTTGTTTCTTCATCTAAACTAAAATTAGCCTAAAATTAGCATTATATTACTTGCTCACCAATGGATCATCTGCAGTGAATGGGTGCCATCAGAATGAGATCTGATAAAAACAACACAATAATCCACAAGTAATCCATGTTTTTAACAAACAAATTTATATATGAAAATATTATTCATTTTAAGTTAAAAATATTGATTATTTGATGAATACATAATGATGGATTTCTTTCTTACAAAAACGTTTTTCACTTCACAAGATGTTAATTGATAGACGGGAGTCCTGTGGATTACTTAAATTTGTAGATTATTGTGATGTTTTTTTCAGCTGTTTGGATTTTCATTCTGACGGCACCCATTCACTGCAGAGGATCCATTGGTGAGAAAGTGATGTAATGCTACATTTCTCCAAATCTGTTCGAATGAAGAAACAAACTCATCTACATCTTGGATGGCCTGAGGGTGAGTACATTTTAAGGCAATGTAAATTTTTTGGGTTAACTTTTACTTTAACAAACAAAACATAGTTTCTATTTGTTAAGGGTGTATGCTTAAGGTTTGGTTTAGGGTTAGTTGCTTGTAATTATGCATCATTTACTATTACTATAGTAAGCACAAGAAATGCATAACAAGGACACTGTAAAATAATGTTTTACACAGTATTTATATATATATGAACAGCTTCAAACTAAAATAAATATAAATTTCAAAAATTCAACACATAAACTTTGCACACTTTGACAGGTCCAGACTAGTTTTTCTCTGATGCGGCCATCTGACATCAGATTTAAGCAGATATTTACATATGAATGTAGAAGACGTATATTTTTATCACATTTCATTACTCACACATATGGTATATTATACTGTACTTTGAACTTAAATTTTAATGGTAGTATTCTTTTATGGCCATTTTTCAAGACGGTATATGTGATCATAAACAGATGAAACAATTTGAAGTGATATTCATTTTTGAAACATAAAAACTAGTGCTGTCACAATATCAGATTTTCACTACATGATTGTCAAATCATCTAAATAAATAAATCTATCAGTCAAATTAATCTATGATTACTTTTTTTCTGTCTGAAATGCTCCAAATTATTAATAACCCTGCTTCAAAGTACATAGACAGATCTTGCACTTGCTGACAGCAGATTTAAGCATGGCCTTCAAGCAGTCCCAGAATGCCCTGTGCTCTGGTGTGCGCAGTAATGTCAGTGAGCATGACTTTCCTTAAGGACACTCTGTCAGATTCAGGGACATAATCTGGGTCTTACACAATGCTGACATCACAATCCTGCTGTATCATCTCTGTGGGCGACAAAGACTGGGGGAATGTCCCTGTAGTAAGATTCTGTACATTTCTTTGAATGAAAAAGCATATGTTAAAAAAAAGATAGATAATCTGTTCAATTGCATTATAGGGTTACTACCACATCACTGTTCAACTGCATTATTTAAAATAAACAAATACAAAAAAATTTTTTTTTAAATGTCTACGAGCTCACATTCAGATCAGACTCCATCCAATGAACAACCCTACATTTTTTTTTCAGATTTTCGTTTCACTTGGATACGCTTTCAAGTCATGTTTTTCAAGTAGGAAAGATCTATGAGATTTACAAGATAAACACACATGAACGCCACCACAAAGTTTTAATTAAAAGTGGGAAACTCAGAAATGTCTTCAACTCCCAAGTTTCTGAGTTGGGGGCATGTCAGTGAGAAAACATTAAATGCAATGCATCTGTATTTATCGTAAATTTGTTAAAATTAATGAAATTATAATTTTTTTGTCATTTACTATAAAACTAAATTTGCATCTAAAAAATATGATATAAAAAGTAGGCCTAACGCGTTAAGTTAATTAAATAGTTATGAAAAAATTATGCGATTAAAATATTTTAATGTAGGTAACTGACCCCACACATGTACGTCATATTATTTCATTCAGTTGACTGTTGATAAATATCATGCAGGGCAACAACTCCATCAATGCAGTTATGCCCTAAAATGTAAGATATTGGGGCAAAAAAATACCCCCGTATGAGGTTTTTGCCTAAAATTGATATCACATGATAAGCGATATCACATGAGCAGCAAGAGCAATATCGCATGAGTCGAGTGCTCTTTATGTCCACGAGTGCAAATGTGATATAACAGTTCAGTAAATAAGAAGTTAATATTGTGCTATATTTTAAACACAATATTGTCAGATTTTTGCTCAATTTTGCCAACGAAAATGTTACCTATAAAGCCACAGCAGAATTGTTGTGCATCTGTGAGCAGCATAGCGGTGGTTAGTTTCTGAATGAATCCACATTTTGAACGAACCGTGTAAACCAGTGATTCAAAAGGCCATTCATAGATAGAGCTGTTTTCTTAATTCCTGAATGAATCAGCCGTTTGGACAAATTGAATGAATTAATGAATCATAAAGACATTTACAGCCACATGCTAGCAGTTTTAGTTTCTTTTTTAGAATGTATTTTTATTTATTGAAAATAAATAAATTAATTCATTAATTAATTCATATCACAGGGATAGTTCACCAAAAAAATAAAAAATACAATGAATTCTGTCATCATTCACTCACCCTAATGTTGTTTCAATCCTGAATTACTTACATTCTTTTGCACAACATAAAAGAAGGTATTTTGAATATTTGGTACCGAACCGTATATGGTTCATGGGGCAAATTCCAAATGGAAGTGATCATCACTATCCCCTTGGAGTGGGGACATTGGAGTGAACAGGGCACGTGTGTGCAATTATTTCGTCGTTTGAAATGGCAAAGGGAGCAATCTAATTTCCTCATTATTTTCAGCTGGGATGTTCCTGTTACAACACAGTAGATTTGACGGACACCGGTGTTCTGTCGGTTTGTGCTACCCTGTCAGATTTTGCTACCCCCCATTAAAACAGTAGGTAGTACAATTCGACAACGAAAAATGCTACATGAAAAATTATGTTTTATTAATGTCTACACCTAACACAACCCTAAACCTACCCTTACAGTAATGCAGATACATTAAATATTGTTGTTTAGTGTGAGAAAAAAAGATGCAATATTGATGTGCTCATGCGCAGTAAGCCCTGGTAGGAAAATCTGACGGGTAGGATAAAATGTCAGGACACCGGCATAAACAAAATATACATTTTATATTTTAAAAAGTCCTACATATGCCTACATATTAGTTTTGTATATATTATATAGCAAAAAAACTTTAAAACTTTTTAAACTATAAAATGTATGTTCATGTAACAGTTATGCTAACATCAATAAAAATACACATGACATTAAAACAGCGACATCTACTGACGTACACCGTGCTGCATTGTCACGGGAACATCCCAGCTGAAGATAATGAGGATTAGATTTAGATTAGGATTTAGATCGCTCCCTTTGCCAAGTGCATTTCAAACGATTAAATAATTGCACGCATGTGTCCTGTTCACTCCAAAGTCCCCACTCCAAGGGGATAGGGATGATCACTTCCATTTGGAATTTGCCTCGTGAACCGTACGGTTCGGTACGCGTACCGTTCCACCCCTAGTCACCAGAGACTTTCATTGTATGAACAAAAAATAATGAGATGTTTCTCAAATTATCTTCTTTTATGTTCAATAAGTTCTTTACTTTTATGTAAGGCTGTTATATCTTAAACAATTGTGTGTAGTACATTTTATGTAGAATCAAATATAATATTTATTTCTAAAGCTACTATTTGTAATGACTATAATTTGCAACTTTCATGAGCATAAACATACAAAGCACAGTAATATTTAATTCAACTCGTTTGCCATCTTGTTTGGTTGTTGTAGCAGTACAATCGTATTTTTTTATGGGGGGAGGGGGGGCAAAATCAGGCACCTTAGAAGGCAACACATAATGTTGCAGCCTACCTTTTAGAACAGTCTTCACATTGAAGCAATGATGCCTTAAATTTGCTGTCTGAGTAGGAGAGCTCATTAGGTTTTGCAAATGAGGATGCAGCTGATTTTTAAAACCCTAGTTTAAGTCTAAGGCCCTTTCACTGGTGCCAGCAGCATTGTTGAGAAATGTGACTTTGCAGCAGGCTGTGACTGCTTCCCCATTCACACGTCGCCTCAAATCTCTCTGCGAACGCTGTGCCTCTTTGCCTGTGGTAACCCGGGCAACCCAGACACTAAAAATAGCGTCCGCTGCTCCGGCTTCAGTCATTCCCACAGAGCTTTATGATTCCAGAGGTTTAAACACAAGCTTCTTAACACACACACACAAATCACTTACTGTCCTCTCACCCTGATATAACATGGCTGTTACATATAGATGAAGATCTTAATGGGCTTTACAACTATGGGCCTCACTGTTCATACAGCTAGTAGGTGGTGATATTTAATGTGTGTGTGTGTGTGTGTTGTGTGTGTGTCGCGCACATCCGTAAATGAACTAAAACAGCTGTTTCAGTGACTCACTTGTGGAGCACGGCGATCTCATTATCAATGCTGTTCTCTTTCCCCTCCAGAGCTTTTTTCGGGATGCATTTTATCGCCACTAGTTTTCTTGTCCTCTTCTCTTCTGCGAGCATCACCTCAGAAAAAGCCCCTCTGTAAGACAAAATCCATATAATCAATCAGTGTCAGTTTTACCAATCAGTTTTAACCAAATCAATTTCTGCACCACAGAAGTGGTCCACAAACTTTAACTGAAGCAAATTTAGATATATTTACACGGATTGTTTAATGCAGCTCAGAGGTGGGCTGAATGCATTTATTATGCATTTACAATTGCATAAAATATGTTATGAGAACTAAGTAAGACCAGGGGTCCATGAAGGCCAGGGAGAGATATATAAAGCATTTAGACTAGAAATAGTATTTACATTTCATAACATTTCATGACTATTAACTAAAGATTAACTAATTATTTAGAACAATTGCATAATTATTAATGAATAATAATTATGAAGTATAAATGTAATAATTACTAAATTATTATAATCTTCTGTAACATTAACAAACAAATGTTTTTTGTTTTGTTTGTTTTTTGTTTACAAAACTGCAATAGTTTACTAAATAATATTAAAAATAATACAGGTTTCTGGGCCCCCAAAAGCTGACAAAACCAAAACATTAAAGGCAAATGCCTATGTGGAACATTCCTAAAATTGTTGGCATAAGTAACATCTTGCTGGGAAAGCTTTCTTGCTATTTTACTTTTAATATTCCCAGTGAAAATCACAGATGGGCTGAATGTTGACTCAGACAGACCTGTCTCAACAAGACCTAACCAGACACAACATGGTACAATGACAAGCAACAAAAGCTCTTCCATGTAATTTTTTTGTTCTTATCTAAACCAGCTGTGAACGAGACAATAAAAAAATAGTTTATATTTATGTGGCCCTGTCCCCAAAGAAATGTGGCTCATAGATCACTCCATTGCTGAACATAAAACACTACAGCTAGCGGACCAGTGAAAGCGAAGGAAAACAGGAAGCAGATGTTAAAAGACTTCCTCTGAATGGATAAACACACATGTTCTCTAGAAGAGTTTAATGATTAAGTAAGGATTAAGATTCGATCAAAAACACTGATTAATTCAGGAAATAGACAACATTACTGTGTTTTGGTCAGAGACACATACTTTTTAACTTTGGTCAAAAAAAAAAACAATATGGACTTCCCAGCTACATTTGGTCTGAAATGGAAGTAATATCAAATAGGAATTAGATTTTCATTATGCTTATTCTCCTGGTGGTTAACTTGAATGCCCTCAAAATTCAGTTTTAATGTTTTTTCTTATGTTTACATCATGTGATATAGTTAAGCACGTACACAAGCAAGAGTGGAGATTTTCCCGCATATCAGCATTATTGCAAGTGTGACATTATTTCATACAACAATTCAATATGCAATAATTTAATGTTGTGAGTTACACTTTAAACACAATTTTGTCAATATTGTCTGTTTTCACTCTTTCACTTTTTAAATAGTTCCACAACTAACCACAACAGAACTATTGTGTTTCTTTGAGCCACACGCAGGGGTGTATTGCTACTGAATGAATTTGTGAATTGAATGAGTCAATGATGCAATGACCCATTCAAAGTCACATGCTTAGTTCCTGAATTATTCAGCCATTTCAGAAAATTGGTTGAATAAATGACTGAATGGCTTGCCCATCAAGCCACCAACTTGCTACTACCTAATGGCGGTTTTCATTTCACATTTAAATATATATTTAAATTGTTCTATATTTATTACATCATATTTAAAACATTAATCTCATAACATATTTTATATAATTGTGAAAGCAGAATAAATGCATTCAGCCCACCTCTAAGCTGCAATAAACGATCTGTGTAAATAGATCTAAATTAATTTCAGTTAAAGTTTCTGAACAACTTCTGCAGTGCAAAAATAGATCTGGTTAATACTGATTTAATTTGATTGATAACAGTTTAGAGTGTGTTATTAATATATTTTAATTTATTTATTGATTAAATGTGACAAAAGATGATGCATACAAACAACAAGGTTAGAAAAAATGCCATTAAATGTACAAATGCTACTGAAAATCAATTTAAGGAGGGATAATACTGCCACTTAATTTAAAAATAAAAATTGCTTTTGAAATTTATATGAAATTATATTACATTACTTAAACATACAAAATAGAATGCTGCCTTGGCAACTAACTGAAATAAATAATTTAAAGAACTAAAATTACTAGAACTAAAACTGTACAGAATTACTAAAACTTAAACTAAAATGAATAACTGTAAATATAAATATACATTTCAAAATATTAATGAATACTATAATAGTATTTAAAAAGTACAAAAATAACACTGGTTCCTCAGTCAGGAAAAAGCAACATTGGCAACATTATAACATTATAGGCAGATTCACACACAGAAGTCCTATTACTGTTGGATCTAAATTTCACATCAGATGCAAAAGTTGATTTTGTTGATACTGAGAGTGTAGTATTATTCTAGTTGCATTTATTGATTAAATGTGAGAATGTGGCATAAAAGATGATGCACATATAGAAAAAAAAAAAAATAAAAATCCCCTTAAAGTTAAAACTGCCACTGGAAATGAGTGTTTCAGGAGTCAGCTGTCAACAACCAGCCAAGGCACCAGCACAAAAACATGCTTAGCAAAATATTGTCTAATTATCTTTATCAGCAAAAACCCAGAAAATAGCATTTTTGTCAATACTGCATACACCCCTAGTTTAAGGTGAACAATAATTTACTGAGTGTTGGTATATCTTCAGTAGTTTCAGTTGTCTTTATACCATTACACACAAAGATCCACACAGTCACAAGACACGATTTAAACAGAACATCCGTGATCAGGCCTAAAAGCTCGGATATCATCAGCAAACCACCCAGCCTGTTCAATATTTGAGAATGGAATGAAGATTAAGAGTAAACTCATTATTAAACAGGATGTGATTATAGCTCCTCAGCAGCACAGATCCGGCCAGGCAGACTTATCCCAAAGAGATCAGCACAGCCAAGGAGGACAAACACTGATATGATACACAGTTAAGCCTGTATGAGTATGTGTGTGCACATGACATGAGAGAGGACGGGAGGAAGCTGTGGGCTAAACTGCCAATGCCGAGCATGCGGAGACACATACACTTGCTCTTTACAGCAATGTCACACTAGTGCTGACACACAACTGAACATGATGGTGCACAGACGGTATATTGATGTGATGAGCGTAAAACAGCAGACCCTGCGTATGTCAAACATGTTTGTTTTAGTCATGTAATGTGCTGTTCTGTGACCTCATCAAACTCAATATGGTTCAACAACTGGAATCAGTTGCTTTGCAGTAACACTAGTGCACACACAAACTAGTCTAACACTAGTTGGAGTGCACATGTAGAACTGAAACAGAAAGTCTTAGTGAAGTGAGAAAAAAAGTGTTATCTTGCTAAAAATATTTGCACAGATGTTACAGACTAAAAATGTTAATGTAAAATGTATATATAACAGTGCAGTAAATATGGATACAATAATTTAATATGATGGGAAACAGAAAATGTTTATATATTTAAATATTTACAATTTCTGAAGGAATTGAGCTGTTTAGCTGCAAACAGATCACTGACCTGTCATAACCAGTCATTCAAGACCAGTTTTAAGAACTGGATCAAGCGATTACTTGGAAAGATTTGACTCAAAAGGTCTGATTCATGATCATACGGTAATACATGTCGTGGCTGAAAACAATCATCATTTGAATATAAAGCCCCTATAAACACCCTGGTTTAGAAGCCTTGCCCCTAGAGTTTACCACATTGAAAAAATTAACCCAGCGAAATGGAGGAAATAATCTCATGAAATAGAAAATGATCTTACTCCAAAAACACATTAAACTTGTAATTTCAAACAATTACATTAATTTATATGTATATGAAATATCGGTAAATATAATGAAACAACAATGAAAATGTAATTGTATACATAACATAACCAGACTGAAAAATAAGCAGCTATAAATTATATATTAAACTATGAAATTAGACTAGAGTGGCATTCAACGGCATACAAACATTTATTTAAAGCGAAACTGAAATGGCATTTCACAAGCCTCTCTCATTCGACAATAATCCAAATGTTTCCATTTTTCATGTAAGATTTGGTTGCTAAACTATTATTCATTACGTAAAAAAGGCTTTACTTCCCTCATGTTCCAATATCCACATAAAAATACACTTTGTTTGGGTGCTGCACACTGATTTTAGAGGACCTTTTACATTGAACAGTGTAACTTTGGTGTTTGCTTGTCTGCATTTTATTTTGATGACGAATGGCTGAAATGTCAATTTAGCAATGCTAGAACTGATATGTTGTGTGTTTGTGCATGAGGCGCCAGTGCGATGAGATTTAATAAAATAAAGAAATAAAGAAAACTGCCATGTCACAACAATGAGCGTAAACAATTGTTTGCATTATTTTTTTTCTTTTGTTAATATTTTAATTATTTTAAATAAATATATTTTGTGTAGTGCTATTTATTTTATTCCTTTGATATATTTAATTTGTGTTTTTCTCTGTTCACAGAAGCACTGCAGGTGCATGATGTGTGAATCGGCATTGTTTGTTGTTTATGCTGCTATTTTCTATTTATATATAATTTTTTATCTCTGATCCACAACAATGTCCAACTGTCCTGAGCGCGTTCACAACAGCCGGCGGGTGATGCGACAATGTGCTCTGGCATAGTAGATGCATGCGTGGATATAAGCAGATAAACATCACATTTTGAATTTTTGGGTGAACTATCCCTTTAATAGTTATTGTGCTCCTTGCCCTCAGAATGCGCAACAATTCAGAGCTGGGGATTGTGGAATGTTAGACAGCAAAGCGGCACATTCCTCTCTGGTCAGAGACACAAGAGGACGGCCATCTGGTGGAACCAGGGGATGTGGACTAGATTACGACACAGGCCTGTCTGTTGTGGCTTCCTGATTATACTTCCTGAATGACACAGAGGACAGAGAAAGGGTCGCTGGGGGCAGAGAAAGACTCCAAAACATGAACTTGAATTATATAATATGTTATGCCTGACTGTAATTTGAATTAATGCTAAACCTAATTCATGTTGTCATTGTCAGTTATGATTTTAATTCGAATGAACATTAAAAAAGCACATTTATTTTCTATAATCATCTTTGATTCACTTTTAACTGAGCTTTTCACTATGCACTCTTCAACTAAATAATGTTTCTGCCTACTATTTGGAACAGTCATCGACATATTTGGGAGAATGTCTATAATACTGTCACATCCTCTCTCCTTTATCTTCTCTTTCCTTCCATTAGGCACTTTTTCGCATTAATATACTGTCTATTTCTCTCTCTTTCTTTCTCATGTTCCATTAACAACTGTCTGTTGGGTTTTTGTTATGGCTTCTGCTGGGCTTGGCTTCTGGAGGAATAGTGGTCTCCCTGAGAGGAAACAAGAGGTCAGGCGAAGTGCAGGGGGGAGAGCAACTTCCAGTCTGTGTTACATGCCTCTCACATTTCACAGAAGAAAGGGACTTCTCGTAAAGAAATTTAACCTACAGTAACCTATAGTTGTAGGCTCATAACCACGGCAACCAGATCATCGAGTCCAAACGTTATCAGTTCAAATCATAAACCAATCATTAAGACCTCTTTGGTGAACTGGATCAACAGATTATTTGAAAAGATTTGGCTCATTACATAATGTTTTCAAATGTTATAATACATATATGGCGCATCCCTTTTGGAAGCTTAACGCTTTTTTGTTGTTCTAATTGCATGGAAAAGAGTGACCAGTACATTATTAAAGATTTCTTCACATTAAATTAGAGCAGGGGTTTTCAAACTTTTTTGTCAGTACTTGAAGTACCCCCTGAGATTTTAAGTAAATATTTCAATAATGTAATGGCACATTTGCATGTTTAACTTTAAAAACAATTTATTTTATCAGTTTAAAAGTTTCTGTAGTATTTACATAGCTATTGTTATTGATACACTCAACCAATTATACAAATTTATATTACTCTAATTTACAATGTAATTATTACAGAATGTTTTTAATATAGGCTTTGCCAAAAAAAGATTTTTATAAATTTAAGATTTTACATTTACATCACATTTGTATAAATATGTAACATTTCTTAGCAAAAACGTTTCAATTTTAATTTAATTTACATCTTTTTTTTATTAATTTGTTTATTGGTAAACGTACCAACTCACGAACCCCCTGCAATTCCCTCACAAACCACCAGGGGTTTGCAAACCCCATATTGGGAAACCCTGAATTAGAGCACTGAGGCAAACAAATTTCATGGGGGTGAGACATTCTTTAGAAAACTATTAACCCAATCTAATTAGATACCACAAACAATTTAATAATTCATCTCTCAAGAGACCGATGCCACATGACATCATGTTTCCTGAGGCAGTGCTCAGCCTAAATTCAGATCAGCGCAGGTCCCACAGACTCGACACAGATCCGTCATTTGTGCTGATTGCGTTATGTAACGCTTCCCAAAATAAACAAAAAGCAGGTGCTTTTTAGCCTGGAGGCCAGACTCAGACTGAATTGTGTGAATCAAGTCAGATGGCCCAGTGTTTCTGGACCGATGCCATTTATCTCTGCTTAGTTCAGGATAAACGTAATAGCTAACTCCAGAGTCTGTGTGAGATCAGCTGATCTGAGAACAGCACTGTGTTTTTTACATTTTTAGATCATAATCTGAATTGGGACAAGGCAGGCTGATTTCTGGGTGAACAAATTATTTAGAGTACAGTGAAGTAGGGACTTCCTGCGTAAACATGCTACAATCAGACACTCATTAGCATTGATCTGATTCCTAACCATTTTGAACAACCAATAATTTTAAATTCCCATTTATGATTCCTACAGACACGGTGGCCAATATAATCCACAAAGGAACGACTAACTTTGCTAGAAATGATTAATTGCTATAAAATATATATTAAACCATTATATACTGGGTTTTCTTTATCAAATGATCACTTTCCACATTACAAAACAATGATACATTTTTATTTATAGCAATGGATTTTTATATTTGCTAAAAATATTTATATTCTTAATTAAATGTAACATTTTCTTGTTTCTTGTTTTCAATGCTTTTTCACTAAAATATTTGTTTCTATTTAGTACTATTTATATATTATTATAGAATGTATTAATATTGACTTTAATTTTTGTATTTCATTTTTTTATTTTTTTTAATTTTAATTTTATTACACGCTTTTGTCATTTATTAGATTTTTTTAATATTTATATCCATCTTTATTTTTATTTCAGTTTTAGTTGTTTAAATTTAGCTTATTTCATTTCAGTTAGTTTCCAATACAACATTATATTATTATATTTTTTTTTTTTTTCATCAAATATATTTTTTTTGTTTCAGTTTTATTTCAATTAATGAAGATTATTTTAAAAGCTTTAGTTAACAATAACAACTACTACCTGTTAAAAATGAAACAACCAGGAAATGATACATTACTGATTGATATGTAGTTTTGAAACACATTTTTACTGATACTTTCATGAAGTAATTTCAGAAAATTCAACAAACCTTGATCTATGTTAGCAATAACTGGGCTTAATTTTAGCACATTTCAGTATAACCCAAAACCCTCTCAAAACGTTTATATATGGTCACTACAGCAATACAGTAAACCAATGTTAAATACATTATTCAAGTTATTTTATTCAATAAATAATAATAAACAATTCTTGTAGCTTTAACTAATACATTGTTCATAACACTTCTGTGAATCTGCCAAGCATGAGACACAGTTATTACTAGCCTGGTCAAAATATGAACCTATAAATATATAGATTATGGGCAAAGACCTAAAAAGCTGTTGAGCAGTCTACTGTTCACGTTATATGCACAAATGCACACAATGCAGCACACACACTAACTGATGATGCATGAGTGATTTTCAAATTTTGAAAATGGGTAACACCTGCAACATTAAAGTGGTCCTATTATGCTTTTTCACATTTTGAATTTAAGTCAGTGTGTAGTGTGTATGTTTGGGCATAAAATAAATATCTACAAAGTTACAAATCTCAAAGTGGAGATATTTAGTTTTTTTTTTTATCCCTTTTCAAGAATCACAACAAACTTTGTTTGGACTACAGCATTGTTTTCCGGGGTTTTTGTGATATCACAAAGCGGCCCATTAGAATATCGTTCAAATAAATCCCGCCTACGGAAATTTGAATGGTTAGGGGTGGGGAGGGGCGAGGTCGTGGTTAGAACGCATCAGACAAGACGACGACGAAGAAGTGCTGCTGTAGCGTCAAGTTTTCGCCATGTCGAAGAAACGCTGTTTTTTTCACCCCCGTTCCCAAAACAACAATAATGTTACCACTCTAATATTTGACCCTGGACCACAAAACCAGTAATAAGGGTCATTATCTGATGGTCAAATGGTCAAAGCAGAATAAATAAGCATTCTATTGATGTATGGTTTGTTATAATAGGACAATATTTGGCTGAGATACAACTATTTGAAAATATGTAATCTGAGGGTGCCTTTAAACCGCCTTTAAAGTTGTCCAAATGAAGATCTTAGCAATGCATATTACTAATAAAAAAATAATTTCGGATATATTTGCAGTAGGAAATTTACTAAATATCTTCATGGAACAAGATCTTTACTTAATGTCCTAATGATTTATGGCATTCAAAAAAACAATAATTTTGACCCATACAAAAATAGCGACTTAAATTTTGTGGTCCAGGGTCACATTTATATCTCGATCTATTATTTTATGCAAAAATACTTAAAGATGCTATTCATAAATACAACGAACACACTTTTTCTATAATGCATGTTTTTCATTTCTGAATACAAATTTGATAAAGTTAAATATGTCTGAGTGTTCCTATCCTTGACGTGATAATGAAGAAAAAGCCTGTGTATTTTTGACTATTGCTACAAATATACCCCAGTGACATAAGACTGGTTTTGTGGTTCAGGGTCACATATGTCTTGCGTGCAAAGTTTCTGCACGATTCTCTTGTTCAATATTCTCGGGGACAGAATTTGGCTCAAATTGATATGGCAATATTGATGCCACCCTTAACTATACCGGAGCAGACGGAACTTGCGGCTTTGGTAAGGGGTGTGGCAGTACTGAAACACTGTCTAAGCTGTTCGCCAATCACAACGCACTGGGAAACAGCTAACCAATCACAAAACATTCCGTTTTTGAAAAAGGCGGGCCTTCATCAAACCTGGAACTAATCGAGCCATTTGTGCCAGGCTGGGGTGAAAGGTATTGTAATAATGTAAATTATGTGAAAAATAATGTGTTTTTCAAACCACCAAGCATGAGAGCAAATCAAGACTTTGTAAAAGAGCATAATAGGACCCCTATTGTTGCCCGGCAACATTGCTCAAAAAGTTTCCCCGTGTGTATCATAGCCAAAGCATATCATATCATATCATATCATATCATAGGCATATCATGTCTAAGCATAGAGGTGATATGAAAGTTAGTGTGACCAGCAAGTTAGTGTTTGTCTCAATCTTAAACTCTATGAAAACTAAAGGACAGTAACATTCAAAAGACCAGTAAAGCAATGCTCTTTACAGTTATGATATGCTATATACACTATATACATTTAAATTAAGTCATTTAGCAGACACTTTTATCCAAAGCGACTTACAATTGGGGAATACATGAAGCGATTCATCTTAGAGAGGCGAACAGACAGAGGAAGTGCTCGTAATACCAAGTCTCAGGCATTGTTCAAATAAGAACAAGCTAGCAAGAGAAGGAATAAATAAAGAGAAAGACTGTGTTTTTTTTTGTGAAAATTTAGGATGAATATACATTTTCCCTATGCCCTTCCCTTAGTTCATTGTGATAGTGTTGCTGAGTGTTTCTGGCATGCAGATTATGTCAACATTTCCACTAGGCATGTGATTCACAGATGTCGTATAGTGGATGAGCACTTAGAATATGGTCGATCAGGGTCGCATACAAACATTCACAAACAGCAGCACTGATTGATCCCCCGGGATATTTTTGTTTCCAAAGCAAGAGTTGCGAGCTCACACCTGGCTTTCGGCCGAGCCCAGAGGTTAGCCTGCAGACACGACCATTAAACATGAACAGACAATATCTGTAACGACTAGACTAGACAAACAGAAAAAAGAGGTGAGACAATAAAAGCTAATTTTAAACACTCATTGTACGTGTCTTCACGGATGTTCACTTCCACGTGGCCTTTTATGAAGTTTACATATGATGGTCAGATGAAAGGAAGTAATTTTATTGTTTGAGATCACATAACTAAGTTTTTAACATGATCAAGTTTTGGAAAAAAAACAAGACTTAAACGATATATAGCACAAATGTTTAATTTACAACAGGAAAAAAACCTTTTCAACTCAAAATAAAGTCACAGACACCAATGTATACCAAACAGGAACATGTATCAGCTTTGTTTCAAAACCTAGCAAACTGCCTTGCTAGCTGTCTACAACGGCAGCTGCATTTTAAGCATTTTTGCATTGCACTATGATGCTTTTTTATTGTCTTTCTGTGTAAACATTCTAGATGGACCTGTTTTGAGTGCTGTACTTGCACTTTGTGACTTTTGCAGCACCTCAGACATGACATGGTATCCTAAAAATGTGACACTAAAGTAAAAAGTTTTTTAGCTGTAACTTCTGTGTGAAAAACACATTCTGTGTGAACAGCTCCAAAGTGATTTGCTGAACACTACGCAGCATCTTCACGTCACGCAAATGTTTTATGTACAAGACAAGACAAGATCGTTATTGATTTTGACAATAGCATGTTGCTAAGCTAACAGCCCAATTTACACACACTTGTGGGTGATAGTACATTTTAGTATGATTTTTTTCATTAATACTGAACGGTTTTGAATAAAATTTAAGTACATTTGTCACATTTCACCTAACTTGTATGTCACTGTGGATATATTTTATACCAAGTTCAGCATGGAATTTTTTTTTATTTTTCTGTAAAAGATACATGTGTTTCTACAATTCTGGACAAAATAAAGTCTCTTAAAAGCTAGCCGG
Organism: Ptychobarbus kaznakovi; assembly: GCA_027422405.1. Taxonomy (NCBI): domain Eukaryota; kingdom Metazoa; phylum Chordata; class Actinopteri; order Cypriniformes; family Cyprinidae; genus Ptychobarbus; species Ptychobarbus kaznakovi. The sequence continues at coordinate 17,143,541 of CM049795.1, forward strand.
TCACTTTTGAAATAGCTTTCACATTGGAATCATCTCTGTTGACTTGGTGGGCAAGTCACAGGGTTAAGGTCTGTTGGCACCAAGACAAATGTATCAGTTTCATGCAATTGCTCAATCAGTGTTTCATCTGTATAAAGACTTTAATAGAACAGCTTGCAAAATAAAATATCACATAACATTTTATTTACCTCAGGAAAATCATTCAATATCCACAGGGGGGGGGGGGGCTCTAGAAATAAGCATTTTGCTAAATATATGCACTATTTAACATATTCATTATTTTTTTTTACTCATTCTGTTATTTGTAATTATTTGAATGTAAAATACTAAATAAACTTAATTCCTTTACTGATTATAAAATGCACTTTATTTTTTTCAGTTTTCAGCTAAATTATTTCTAAATTATTTCGCTCTTGGGTGTTTCAGTAAAAAAAAAAAACATTCTGTTGTATCACTGCATATAATATTTTTGTATGTATGACATATCACATAACAATGCATTTGATATGTACTGTTCTTAAATTAGAGCCTCTAATGATAAGAGTAGTGGGTGGATTTGGAATGGCAGATAATGAAGAATACACTCACTGTCACTGTAAACCATCACTTGAGGGAAACAAAAAAACAAAAACAATGCACAGTAAAAATGTCACAATTTTCCAGTGAAAGTCTGACTTGAGCAGTTTCTCAACTTTATGAATCATGAATGCATCTGCTTGTGCAAGATGGACACACCTGATACAGGAAATGGGGGAGGGGCTGATGATGCAATGATTGATGAAGCAGATTAGTGGGTCAGGGGAGGATGTGGAGAAACGAACGACAGCAATCAGGAGATTAACCTTTAATTCCTGGCATAATCGCTGCAGTAGCACTCCTCGAGTGTCTCGGGACACACTCGTGTGTGAATGGATGGTAACCTGTGGCAATGCAACTGAGAGTGTCTTTGCGTGTTTGTGGGTGTATATGCGTGCAAATGCGTGTGTGCACAATGATTGGTGATTGAATAATAAATGCACAGGGACACCTCATGGTGTTTACCAGCCTGTAGAGACACCTGCTCTCCACACACACACACACACACACACACTTTCAGTTACTGCTCACACCTCTTCTGGCACATAACAAATCATTAAAACCAAGTACAACCTGATTAAAAAAATAAAATAATAAATAAAATATAATACGTTTGCTTGCTGTGTGTGTGTGTGTGTGTGTGTGTGTGTGTGTGTGTGTGTGTGTGTGTGTGTGTGTGTGTGTGTGTGTGTGTGTGTGTGTGTGTGTGTGTGTGTGTGTGTGTGTGTGTGTGTGTGTGTGTGTGTGTGTGTGTGTGTGTGTGTGTGTGTGTGTGTGTGTGTGTGTGTGTGTGTGTGTGTGTGTGTGTGAATGAATAGCATCATAGAGTCACTTCATTGTTTCATTTGAGAAAAACTACTGTCAAATACACACTGAAACTCAAAGATCTTCGACAAACAACAAATCTTAAAATTCTGACATAAATATATTACTATTACACACTAAAAAATGTATTATTATTACTACTTTTTAAAAATTATTTAAATAACTTTTTAATAATACATATATTATTACTACTAAGGAATATCAACCAAGATATTATCTCATCCATGTTTTAATTTATACAGTTCAATTGTTCAGAAACTAATTTGATAAAAGATAAAAAAGGGCATTTTTATAGAATAATTGTTATATTTTCATTTAAATACATTTGAAAACCTTAAAATTGTTAATGTTTTATAATTCATTTCATTATACACCATTTTTATGAAAAATGTGTATTTAATAGTTTTTTTATTAAATAAAAAACAAAACAAAAAAAAACACAGAATCCAGAAAAGATCAATTGGATTTTAGACTCAGGATGTGCATTTGTAAGTTCAGTTTTTTTATATGTTTAGAAAAGACTAATAATTTTCCTGTCAGATAGAGTTTTAAAAAGTAGCTACTCTGTGGAATTTAATTGTGAAAAAACAAGATTTACATTTAGCAGATGCTTTTATGAAGCGACTTACAGTGCATTCAGGCTATACATTTTTTTATCAGTTTGTGTGTTCCCTGGGAATTGAACCCATGACTTTTTGCAATGCTAACGCAATGCTCTACCACTGAGCCACAGAAACACAATATGTTTACATTCATTCTCAAGGTCTTACAAGCATTTTGAAAGCATTTACTTCCCCATTAATGGTAAATTAATATTGTGATAAATATTGATATCATATGATATAGAAAAAATAAAATTGTTCATATAAAACATAATATTGTTGGCCATATCGCCCAGCCCTAACAGAGTGTGTAATGCTGAATAAATACATGCAATGTACTTTAAGACTTAAATTTTTCTTTCTTTACAGAGAAAAGCAAACATCCACGACAACGTCAAATTGCTGTTAATACCAATCATGTGGTTTTCACTTTAAATATTTGCGCTACCACCCAAACTGATCCAACAACATTTTGGATGACGCACCATGCCCATCTCGCTGTGGGTTAAACCAACACTCACAAGAGCCCATGACTGCATCTGCTAATAAGCAGCAAATGGAAATTCAACATGCCCTAGTGTGCTTCACATCAATGAAAGAGAAACCATTAAATCTCTATGGCAACTCAGCAGTGATTTGGTTCAACTCAGTGCCTATTCTGAAGGATTATGGGTTCTTCATAATCAAATCAAGTAGCTGGAGGAAACCTGGATATCCACGTGACGAAACATTCTTCTGTTAAACAGAATAAATGGTACACATCAAAACAAAAGCCAAGGAAAGCATCATTTTGACTACTGCTCATGCCTGGCGTAATGAATTTGAACAAACCCATAACACTAAGCTCATCCCACATTGCTTATACTACAGACATGAATGATACCTCCAATCATGCAGTCTGTTGAGTGAACAGATATTTTTATGACGTTCTTCTGGCCATATAAAATAGACGTAGTTTCTGACAACACATACATTTAGTGTACAGTTATTACATTATACCAGATTAGTTGTTATGGTTAACTAAAACTAAAGCTGAAATAAAATAAAATTGTAAATATTAGATTAAAAACTTGAATGAAAACTAGAAATGTTGTGTTGGCAACTAACTGAAATGAAATAAACTGAAGGACTTAATATGCTCAAATTAAAACGGAAATACATTTAAAATAAAGCTATATATACAAATCACAAAAGCTCAACAAAATTACTCAAATTTAAAGTACATTTAAATTAATTAGTTACATTATATAGCACTTTTCTGGGTACTCAAAGCGCTTTACATAGAAGGGGGGAATCTCCTCAACCACCACCAATGTGCAGCATCCACCTGGCAGCCATAGTGCGCCAGAACACCCACCACACACCAGCTTACTGGTGGAGAGGAGACAGAGTGATAAAGCCAATCAGTGTATGGGGATGATTAGGTGATGAAAATGAACATAGATGAAAATGAAAACTGAAAATATAAAACTAAATCAAAATATTAATACAAAACTATTGATGTAAATAATGCAAAATTTACAATGGTCTACATTTTCTACCAGAGTTCAGTTTTTTAGAGGAATGAAAAAGAGTATGAAAATGTATCTTTCCTTGTCCGATCTAGTAAACAGACTTACTTGAGAAGGCAAAACAAACAAACAAACAAAAAAACTACAATTAAAATACTAGTACTAAAATACTACTACAATTTAATTTGAAAATAAACACTATACTAAACTAAATTTAAAATGAACTGAATCTAATTCAAAATATAAATTAATATTAAAATACTAAATAATATTATATAAATAATACTACAATATTTGTAGCTCAAACAGTGGAAAATGGCGCTAGCAACAACAAGCTCTTGGATTTAATTCACAAAAATGAAAAGAATGTTGATCATCAACATTGAAGTAGAAATGTTCAGTTTCCACAAGGGTTTAATGGATTCAGCAGCTGAATGGACCTCCGTGTACGTCTGTAAGACATCTGACACTTCACTGTGTGCTGTAGACCTGGTGATGAACAGGCCATCTCCCGCTGTGCCCCGGAGTGACTTTTTAGGGCTGGGAGAACGACTGTGAGTCATGTTATTGGAAACAGGGCTATACGTCTACTTGAGAAACCCCAAATGCCGACTTGTTTGTCTTAAGGCACATAAAGCTAAGCTGGTCTGACACAATTATGCTGAACTGAGAGAAATCTGTCAAACTGCTGGCTGCCCTGTGCTCTCGCTGTCTATCAATCACTGAAATGAAAGTATGAGAGCACAGGGTCAGCAGCAACAGCAGCAGCGGGGAGAGGCGATCCATACTCCATATTGACTTTAGATTATTCCAGTGCTTCCAAACCGCCCACATACCGCCAGCCCCGCAAAGCATGCTGGGAAGTGGCATAGTTCTCGCAGTGCCACTAAATAAGGTTGGGCACGTGATCTGTTGTGGAACAGAATGACATGCCAGAAAAACTCTCTAACAAAGTGAAATACATTAGGTTAACAAAAAAACACAGCATGATATGAATATTAGATTTTCTAAGTCACAAGGTTTACAGTTGCTGCCTATTTTGACAATAAAGTGGGTAAAAAAAAAAACTTATTTAGATTAGAGTTAAAAAATGTGATCACGGGTGTCAGCAATAATGTTAAATTGTTACAAAATATGTATGCTGTTGTTTTGAATGTTCTGTTTATCAAAGGATCCTGAATTATATACATACATACACACACACACACACACACACACACACATATATATATATATATATATATATATAGCAACACAGCCATTTTTAGCTGCTATAATAATAAGTAATTGTTTCATGAGTATCAATATCAAATCGGCATATTAGAATGATTTCTGAAGGATTATGTGACACTGAAGACTGGAGTAATAATGCTGTAAATTCAGCTTTCCCATGACAGGAATAAATTACATTTTAAATGACATTTATTCAAATAGAAAAAAAAAGCTATTTTAAATTATAATAATATTTCACAATATCACAGTTTTACTGTATTTTTCATCAAATAAATACAGCCTTGGTGAGACTTATTTTAAATTATCTTAGCAAATCTTACAGACCCCCCACCCACACACACACACACACACACACACTTTAAAATGTTAGCATACCTAATATATTAGACCCGTTCTATTGTGAAAAGCCATTTCTAGGGTTCAGAAAATTACAAAGATAAGGGAGTGGGCTCCACATATCAATCTACATAAAACGTAAATGTAATAATGTAGTTATTACTTATTAGCTCCCACCACCAATTCTATTTTAGAGCATTGTAAAAATATCCGTCCTGCACAACATACTTACATAAAAATGCTGTGCACATAAATATTTTGATTAGCTGTACAAAAACTGCCAACCCTACCTTATTAACTAAAAATAGCTCTGGCTACTGGCCAGCGGCACTTAATGGAAAACTGCTTCAGTCAGTTTTTTTCCCCCTAATTCCATCTTCTATTTTGGAACATCGATGTTATATCTTTATTTTTAGGTTTTTCAGATTACTGGAAGGCTTTCATGGTAACAGTGAAACAAAAACATGCCCATGAAATACAATTGATAAAAGCTCTTTTGTTACACTTGTCCCATAAGTGTTTGTTACAGTGTGGATGCATGTTCACTACATGATCAGAGTAGGAAATTACCTTCAGACCTGATACCAAGTAGAAGAAATAACAAAATATACAAAGGGACACGAAACCCTATAATATGAGTGAAATAAAAATGGACCCCATTTACTTACATTCTTTTGTTCTTATTGAAACTAGGCACAAAATTTGCTCAACTTCTGAAACATTTTTTTTTTTGATCATGCTTAGCTTGGAAATATGTTGCATTTAATTAACAAAACGGGTTGAAAAAGATTTGTCATGTTGAAAGTAGGACTATAAATAATACAAATATATTATTCTACATATAACATAAAGAGAGCTTTAAAACAATGTTTCAAATGATGCTTCAGTAAACAAAAAAATTAGAATCTGTGTTATATTAGGATATTCATTATAATAGCGTAATATAGATACTTACGAACTAAAGTCACATTTACCAAATGACATAACCATAGCAAAAGAACGCTACTGTTTTAGTCAATAACAGACAACACATAAGTACTGCCATTATTTCTAACTTTATTAAATAAAAAATAAGATTATTTTATATTTGTATATTCATTGTATTAGTTTTATGGCGTAACATAGATGCTTGCAACTAGTCATGTTGACCTAAGGATGTAACCATTACAAGAGCACACTGCTGTCTTTCTATAGGTTGCGTATCAGATAACACATAACTCTCGCTCTCTCTCTCTCAATTGATCGACCGATAATTAATTAAAGAGTCATAATTCATTCATTGAAATAAATATGTAACATAACAGGTGAAAATAACTGGCATTTTTATCCTTGTGCTGCAAACATCATAAACAACTTGAACTTGTCAATGCTGGCAAATTACCATGGCATAAGACTAGCCGTGCATTAAATTATTTAAATACACTCCACTTCATCTATTAAAATTGTGTAAGCCTATTTAAATTGTAAGTCTGTTACTTATTGTTGACCGTTTTAAATGATCTTTAAAATTGATAGGTTACAAGTTGACCTTACTCAATTCACAAACTATAAGGGCAAAAAAGACAAGAATGTGTGTTACAGTTGGAGAAACTGTATTCAGAAACCCTGAATAACACACATACAAGAATTTACGTCCTAATTTACATTTGCTAAGCGATGCAATTATGTGTACTTACCGAAGATTACACAACCCTCTTAACGATGTCCTCGAAAAACAGTCTGTTTAATCTTGAAAGAGTGTCCACAGGAGTCACTTAGTCAAACATTTACTCAAGGAAGTCATTATGGTGTTGATAAACTGAGTTTGTAGAATAACTACATGAGCACGGGGGCCTGAGGGATTGGGTGGGGGTGAAGAAGCATGACAGTTTTCAGTGCTGAGTACATCAACAACTGTTAAAACAGAATGGAACAAACAGAGTCCGCCCAAAAGCTAAATACACAGTCTGTTGCTCTTGGATACAAACAGAGCCAACAGCAAACAGCGCTTTCTCGAGAATCCAAATACACCAGGGATACTGTAATATATCCGTTTCATAATGAAATATATCTGTAATGTACTTTATGAGAGCGTGAGCATATATGCTTTACGGACAAACATCCACGGCGTAGGGCCAGAGAAGAGCTTGGAATCAAGTCCTCAAAAACAAGAGACGTGGAGAATTCCACCACAAAGAAATCAGGACTAGATCTAGTGGTTTCAGCAGCTAACGTGTTTTGAGTGAATGCTTACTGACCAACTAGTATCTATGACTTTTGGCTAAGGTTCTTCCAAGGGCTGTTGACACCAATGACGATAACTACACCTATACAATTTTAACAGTCGTTCTAATTTTACGAGAATAGGGACATCCATACCACAACTATAACGATAACTGCGCAGAGTAACAATATTTTTGTAATAATTTTCAGACAAAAATTGTTCAGCTACTGAGCGATAAAAACAATCGGATTTACACACAATCCATTTAACGCAAATGACGTCATGACTCATGGCTGTAGCGTGAACTTGGAGTAAACAAAACATTATCATCCATTGGTGTGGACGTTAATATAATTTAGTGCTGTCAAACGATAAATCGCGATTAATCCCATCCAAAATAAAAGTGTTTGTTTACATAATATATGTGAGTGTACAGTGTGTATTTATTATGTATATATAAATACACACACATACAGTATATATTTTGAAAATATTTATTTACATGTATGTATTTATATTCATATAATTTATATTATATATAAATATATTTAAAATATAAACATAACATATTTTTCTTAAATATATACATGCATGTGTGTGTATTTATATATACATAATAAATATACACAGTACACACACATATATTATGTAAACAAAAACTTTTATTTTGGATGCGAGTAATCACGATTAATGATTTGACAGCACTAATATAATTATAGTTATACTTCTTGTTCCATGGGATTTGCTGTTTGTTTTATGGCCCGCTGAACAAATAAATAAATGGAGAACCTACTGTAAAACTGCTTCAACAATAGCTAAAAAGGGTGAAATGCATGAAATTACTGCAAACAATTTACTGTATTACTGTATCCATATTCTGATACTGCAGAACCTGTAAAATATTTCAATGAAAACGATGAATGAATAATAGAGCAGCTTTACTGATCCTGATCATGTCTCTACAGAATGACTCAATTGCCTGCTGGAAAATTCATATTAAGATGACGTTGTCTGTGTATTAGTGCATTTTAGCGTGTTTCTAGATGACCCATCTTCATAAATCCAGCTTAACCACCACTTTGGTTTATTGCTGGTCCAAAATGTTCCACAAGCTTGGTACAGATGGTCCTAAGTTGGTTTTTATGACTCCACGCCAACGGAAATGGCTTTGGTTTTTGCATCAATTTTACATTTCCTGAGCCTCACACTTACTCAATAGCAGTTTTAGTGAAACACATTAACAGTTTGACATTATATTGACATCTTCTCCAGTTTATGAGTTAGATTTTATGAGCCTGGCTATTTAAAGAGTGTATTTAGTCCTGGATTTGATGAGGAGCTGCACACTGTCCCTCAAAGCAGTGAGCGTCCACTGCAGCACAAAGTCACACAGGGGAAGCCTGAAGAAATTCAGCAGACCATCACGACTGGACAAAATACCCCAAAAATATTTTCCACTAGACTGAACATTGAGGCACTTGATGCTTACACATTTACCCACCAGATTATTAATAGAAAATAAAACTTTGTTTCCATAGCAACAGTTATAGTCCATATGGAAAGTGTCTCCTCCTGTTGCCAAGACAACCAACCCACAATGAACTCACAGTTGAACGATGTAGAGCTGTTTATCTATCCCCACACAAGCCTGGACAACATACAAAACTGACCTTAAGAACAGAGTTTGGCTAATATTGAAATCTTGAGGCTTGAGAAAGAAAATCTTGTTGGGGTTAAGACTTTTCCATTTTTTCTGGGATTCTGGGACTGTTTAAAACATTACATGTCTTTCTGTGTTCTCATTAAACCTACAGTATTGACAGCAGAGAACTCTAAACCAACTCTAGTTAAATAAATGAAAGCATAATTTCCCCTTCTCTCTGTTACTCTCACTGCAGACATGAGCTCAAAGAAGATTGCATTAACATTGCTGTGTGCACTGAATCCAGGCTTGGGATACAGGCCCTGAATATTCCCACTCCTGTCACTGTATGAGAAGAGGTGAAGGGTCAACTTGTACGCCAGAAAATGAAACAAGCCCTAAAAATCAGCCTTTACAATGGCCCCCAGTCTTTAAACCTGCTCTGAGTAAAGCATGTGGAAGTGTTTGATGAATGTATACTGCTGCATTTCTTTTGTTGTTGATGCAGCTGGAACATTATAATAAAATAATCTGCCAGTGTTTTGGAAGAAGTGTTGCACCGCTACTGAATCTACAGTACTGCTACAAAAATGACATGTAATTTGAATTAATACAATGAAACGAAAACAAAAAACAGACAATGAGCAAAAGATGTGTAGTCTGAACAAAGTTCTCATGTGAGCCAGTCCTTTTTAAAGTATCAAAAAGTTAAAATAACTCAGGAACTAGTATCATTCACTGAATAACTCAAATGGTTCTTTACTAACTGAACCACAATTGGCCCCCAGGTCAAGACTGGTGGGGCAGTCGTGGCTCTAATGGATGGAGCGTCGGTCTTGTAAACCGTGGTTGTGGGTTTGAATCTCGGCTCGGGCAGGAATTGTCCACGACTGAGGTGAGACCCTTGAGCAAGGCACCGAACCTCCAACTGCTCCCCGGGTGCCGCTGTGTCGGCTGCCCACTGCTCTATGTGTGTGTGCACTTGGATGGGTTAAATGCAGAGAACACATTTCACTGCTGGTTATACTCTGTATAATTGTGTATGTGACCAATAAAAAATTATTCTTCTTCAATTCATGATATTAAGTCCAACACAAAATGGACAAAAAAGTTTATGTGTACTTAAAGCTGCAGTCCGTAACTGTTTTTGATCCAAAATCAATATTTGAGCAATTACATAACCAGCCAGTGTTCAAAACTATCACCTTACTTTAGCCCGATTCACAACGGTTAGCTTATAATAATGTTTTCTAATTGTGAGTGATACGGGTAGGTTTTCGTGGGAAATTCGAGCATGGCACTGCGTCATTATGTCATGTCTGTAAACATAAATAAGTTTGTGAGGATCCTGCAGGTGGCGGATCATTTATAGCCTTTTCTCACAACAGCTAGAATATAATTAAATGCATCATTTTGATGTCGGATTGTAATCCAACAAGGATTATGTGTTTATGAAATACATGTGAATGAAATTAAATTATATTCCAGTTTTAAATGTGCTTCTGGTTACATATAGCCTGGGATTACACAAGATTTGTATTTTAAAGAAAACTATTTCGATGGAGCATAGTTTGCTTTTTGGGTTAAACAATATTTCTTAATATGAAATTCAAATGGCATGACAATTAGATATTAGACAGTACAGAAATTTAAATCTACACGCTAATACTCATTATCATGGAATGCTGATGTTGTTAACATTAATAATTTGAAAATAAATTATAACAATAATAATAATTTGCACGGTTAGATCTATCTAGAGCTAAACGATTGTTAGATTTATTTACCATTGGTAGTGCAATTTATTGTAATTTGTTTTCCTCAGTTGGTCAGAACAAATGTCGCAGACTTGTTACCTACTTGTCCAAATGACAATATATGGGGAAAATTCTTATTTGGGTCATATATCCCAAGACGTAGGCTAGAATATGTGATTCCTAAGTACAGTATCCACACTGGCGCGGTGACTTACAGACTGACACACATACTCCTCGTAAACATTAAATTAAAATAAATTAAATTAAATTAATGGCCAGGACAGTTTCATATCAGAATGACAGCAACATATGAGCAGTTGTGGGAACTTTGTTGCTGCTTGTCAAATTGAGAATATCTGGTTTGTTTTGAGGGAGTCTTATTATAAACATTTTTTAGCTTTTATATTTAATATTTACATTTCATAGCTATGTTAGTCAAGGCTTCTTGCACCAAAAAATACTCTGAACTAAACAGACAGTTTTTGCTACTACACCTTTAAGACCTCTATTCATACATTAGCTCTGTTATAATTGGATAATTTCCTAATGTAATCTGATTCGTCAGAGTGGGCTGAGTACTAAATACTGAATGTTCCCAATTAAAAGTCCATTAAAAGCTTGATTTCTTTGGCAAATGTTATGATCGTGTACTTGGAACGAAAGAGAAGCGCCATAGGTCAACACACAAAAAAAGTTCTCAGCACAAAATTGTAACAATAATTCAATTCAGACAAGTTGATTAATGTCAGGAAGAAACAACCACCATCAGCGTAAATGCAAACATCAGCGGTAGCTTTGTAGATGCTGAGTTGGAAGTAAAATGTTCTTATACTTACGTTCCCAAAACCTCTTTGAAGTCATACATGTCCTTGATGCTCTCGATGATGCTCAAGAGGTGTTTTCTGTTTTCCCAGAGCATGTTCATCACCTCTCCCTCGAACATTTTTGATCGGAAACCAAATGTTTGGTGCTATGAGAGGAAAGCATACAGACAAAACTACATCATGCATTTTACTGTGCTATGCAACACAATCCTATAGATATTTCAGGCCAAATCTTACATTTTGTGATATGAAATTTCCCAGAAACTAACTCGGCTTCAGCTGAATTTCTAAAAACTTTGACCTATAGGGCAGTTCACTTGGACTTTGACCTCACCAATCACCATGTGGAAATATTCAGGGTTACATGACTGCAGTATCATTAACAAGTGTCACCTTAAGACACATGATGTGTCTTTAAAGCATTAAGAACTTTTACTATGTGTAAACTGATTACTATTAAGATACCATCATGTCAAAGCAAGGGTTCTGACAACTAGACACTTCTATAATCCAGGCCTGTTTTATTTAGCTCAGTCTTCAGTGAGACATGAGAGTGTAAACTGAGCTCAGTCAGCTGCAGCTACTTAAAGAATCTTGCAACACTTGTATTTCCATATGATTTGATCTTTTATAGGTTGTTAGTTTGTATTGTACATACAAAGAAAAAGTTTGATTCTGAGCTGGTTAAGAATGGTGTAAACTAATGATTTTCACCATATTTGTTAATTATAGACACTAAGAAAAAACGAATTTACCTGCTACTTACCTGTTCTACACCTGAACAAAAATGGCTAAAGGGCACCGTTAGGGGGCATTCATGCAGAAAACATTTTTGTGCTTAAAAACGCAAGACACAGAGTCGTAAAAGAAAAAACCTGCAATAGAGACAAGTTTTTTTTTTAAGTTGACGTTTTTTAACTTGAGCATGGTGCTTTTAGAGTTTCATATACGTCCACGTTTTTACAGAGAGAGAGAGAGAGAAAAAACGTTCTGTGTGATGAAACACAGCAGACACCCAGCAAAACGTTCAGCTGTAATTAAATATGCAATATAGAATGGCTTTTATTGACCAATCAGCATTAAATAGCAGTCCATATTGGAAACTGTATTAAAAACTAAACACTTTAAACATTTAAAAACACTATTAACTTAATAACACTCTTAAATGTAATCTTAAGTAAATCTCAAAATCAATATGCAATTTTCATACTGAACATTATAATGTTGTGATTGTAAATGTTGTAGAATATAAAAGTGATTTTAGCATTGAGTAGGTTTTTATAATTTGACAATTTTATCATTAATTTAGCCAAAAATAGTATAGAATACATTTTAGTAATCTATCACTATATCACCATAACATGAACATAATTAGTGGCTTATTGCATTCGTCAGAATTTAATATAGGTGCATCTGTCAAATTTACAATAGTACTTTGAAAAGATACAATGTAATAGCTCTGGAATAGTACAAGTAGAAATGTAGAAATTACATTTTATTTTAAGGTGTCCTTGTTACAATGTAATTATACATTTAAGTACTGAGTAATATTAATTAACTACATGTACTACTTACTATATGGTTAGGGTTACTTGCATGGAATTATGCATAAGCAATTGTTATTATAATAGAGCATGTAAAATATGAAACCTCAAAATAAAGTTTTACCCGAAATATCACATGGCTTTCATAACAAAACATACAATGGATGACTTTGTAAATCTTTAAATTGTGTTTTGCCATTTGATTTTCAACAACACGATTCACGAGTCACCAAACAGCTTAGGAGCTGCATGTTACTTTCACTCCACACAGCCGTAGAGATAGCCTAAGATCAATGATGAAATAACATTTATACAGCTTTGCACATTCGGTCACCCAGCAGGTCTGCAATCTTCAGCCATTACTTTCAGGACTTGTTGGGTGGGGGTTTGTTGTGTCTGTTATGTCTATATTCTTATTGCGAAAAGTTGTCACCATCAACAGGGAGATAGTTCATGCCAAACAATTTCACCTAATGTCAATCATAACGGTCTACTGTGCTGTTTTTGGCTATGTCTATTCTAGCTTAAACACAATTGGTGGTCTACTGTATTCTTTTTTTGTGCTGACAATGTTTCCATGGGAACCCGGTGATCCGCGTCTGGATCCAAATGGCAAGCTAACAGAGCAGCTGCAGTGGGATCTCGGTTGGTTTAGGTGTACAGTTTGGGTAAACACTCTAAACTGTTTAAATATGTGCATTTAGGAAGGACTGTCTCTCCGGTAAACCTCTGTTAATTGTTTCTTAATCAGAGGCAGTACATTTCCTCTTTCCAAAAACAGAAGTTGTGCAAAATGAGGTAGCAATATTGGGCAATGTCACGGCCATGTTACACTGATAACACATCTCAGCATTTAAAGTTTGCTAGCATCAAAATTGAATTGCTTCAAAGTCATAGTTGAACCTAGCATACATTAAAGAAAGTTTTGGGTTTAGTAAGTTAAACTCTAATGACAGCAACTGTGGCATGCTGTCATTTGACAGAAAATAGATCAGACCTTTAGTTTACACAAAGCTCATCACAAAGCTCATCTATATAAGGGTAAATGTTTTCGAGATTTATACATCATTTGAAAGCTGAATAACTAAGCTTTCTATTGATGTATGGTTTGTTATGATAGGAAAATATTTGGCCGAGATACAACTATTTGAAAATATGTAATATGAGGGTGCAAAAAAATCTAAATATTGAGAAAATCGCCTTTAAATTAGACCAAATTAAGTTCTTAGCAATGCATATTACTGATCAAAAATTAAGTTTTGATATATTTACAGTAGGAAATTTACTAAATATATTCATGGAACATGATCCTTACTTAATCTCCTAATAAATTTTTGGCACAAAATAAAAATCAATAATTTTGACCCATACAATGTATTTTTGGCTATTGCTACAAATATGCCTCAGCGACTTAAGACTGGTTTTGTGGTCCAGGGTCACATTTGTATCTCGACCTATTATTTTATGCAAAAATACTTAAAGATGCTATTCATACATACAATGGATGAACACACTTCTTCTATAATGCATGTTTTTCATTTCTGAATACACATTTTGATCAAGTCAAATATGTCAGAATGTTCCTATCCTTGACGTGATAATGAAGAAAAAATGTCATTCAAATAATGAAATTCTTGCAAAATGTCGTGCGACCAACAAATAAATGTGACGCAAACAATGTGCAAAAACATGCAGGAAATAACATTTTAAATGAGATCAAAGACAGGACCCATTAAGACTTTCGTGGTCAATAAGTCTCTTGAAAGAACAGATAAGTTGACCTTTTTACGGCATTACAAGTTTAGGTTGTAAACTGTCATATGGTACAAACCAACTCAATAAAATTCACAATAATAATAATGATTAAGATGTGTGGGAAAATTATTATTTTTTATTTGATGGTTACACCACATGACGTGTCATTAAAAAAAAACTTTTTTCTTGAAAATTTTTAAATTTTTTTTTCATAAGCCTCAATAAACCAACATGAATGACACATTTGCATTATTTTGCGTGCTTTTTTATTCTTCTTCTGGAAAAAAATTCTGACCCCATACTTTCCTTACAATTACCATTAATAGGATATGAATTGCACACCATCACACAGTTCACCAATCACCATTTGCCCTATTGCCTCACCACACGCACCTCATTCACATTAAGCAGCACACATACACACACCCTTTGCGAAGGCTGTATTTTAGTTCACTGTGTTAATATGGAATGGATTCACTTCTAGGATGTAAAGCCACACAGACTTAACACATTTTTTATGGGTAACATCAGACTTCTCTCTAGACTGCAGGATGTGATGTAAGGCTGTGCAATTAATAAATTCGATTAATTGCACAGCCTTAATGTGGTGTATTAGGAAATACTTGATGTCACATCACAACTAAATTGACTCAACAAATATTGATTTCTCAAAGCACTACACTGCATTACAGTAATAATTGAAATCTGAACTGGTTCATAATTGCTACTACAATCACACTTTTGGTTTAACATTATACAAATGTAATGCTGGAAATCTCTCTTAAAACTGGTATACTTCCTTAAAACTTCTGCATTCCAGACAGCTGAATACAGCAAAGAATGTGTGCAGGAATTAAATGTGATGCCCAGGCTGACATCTAACATGGACACATGCAAAGAAGATGGGAGACATTAAATTCTCACTATCGACAACCCCATTTTCTCAGTGAGAATCACCAGAGCATCCCTGAGTTAGACTACACTTCATCCAAGACTCCCCAGGCAAGCAAAATATGAACATACACCAAAGATTTAAAGGCATCCCAAATCTCAGGCAAGAAGTTTTAAGAGTCGTATACTAGGCACCATGTATCATAACAAAGGTATTTGCATCACTGTGCATGCAGGTCCAGTGGTAGAAAGGGTTTCAATTCATCGTTTGTTAGTGTGGAACCAAGTAGAGGTCAAGAAATACATTGTAGAAGAGCTATGAACTAACCCACATAGAAAGGAGAATCAAAAGGCAAGCTTGAAGGATTGGAAACAGACATCCATACACAACGCTACCAGATCATCATGCAGCATTCAAAATGTTGAATTCATCAGACAGACGATGGAGATACTCACTGGTTTCCCATGGCTGCTCAGAAGAGGACAGAAGAGATACAGAGTGACACCTAAACCTTCAGTGGGTCGGAATAGTGTCACACCACACTCAGAACAATTCATGATCTGTGCTAATAGAGTCTGTCATGGGCGTTTATGACCACAAACTGTGCTTCCCCTTTTAAGGTGAGCTATCTAACCACAACATAATTCAAACTCAGGAAGTATAGAGCTTACATACACACAGCGGCGCCGGTAACCTTAGCGAGTCTTCTCTCACCCTAAAAAAGGCCTCCACTTCAGGATGTGCAAAGACAAGCTATATAATGACTTGCTTTATCTGTTTATAAGGTTCCATAATCGACATTGGTCAGTAATCATTAGAACTTTTCAGAAATCAAATGAATCAACACACCCCCAAATAGGGGAAGCTCATCATAACAACTCAAATGTTGGTCTGTTCTTCACACATAGCATCTCAATATAGTGCAAAAGCTGTATGGACGAATTTTATGGTGCTTTAATTACCTTTTTGTTATTTGTGGAGCTTAATAGACTTAGCAGCTATGCACTGTAGACAACACCTATTAATCTTTTTTATTTTGATTATCAATATTTAATGTTTTCTTTTGCTACAGTTTCAAAACTTCACTGCTGTTCAATGTTTATAGCTTTTCTAGACATGCACAATATTGTACTCATATTTTTACTGTTAGTGATGTCTTATTTAATGTATGCTTGAATAATTTTGTCATGAAAACTAGTTCCCTAAAAACTGGTTCCCTTCCTGTACAGTTTAAAGCTTTATTTAGTAGAATTAATTTTCCCTATGAAAGATTGACATGTACTATACCTGATTTGTATTCAAGTGAATCGGGCAGAATCAAGATTGGAATCAAATCAAGGGCTTGTGAATGGAATCGTAAAGTATGTGTGCCAATAAGAGCATAAAGATTCTTTAGAATAAAATAATGTCAACATTTTCACTATTTCACCCAAACATGAAATCCGACTGAACCTCATGCTGATCCAAAAACCTGTATGACTTTCTTTCTTGTGAAGAACACAAAGATGATATTTCAAATAATATTTTAACACGTTTTGCCCATACAATGAAAGTAATTGGGGTCCCATTGACTTCCATGAGCAAAAAAAAACCTTTTGTTTTCCACTGAAGAAAGAAAGTACATTCAGGTTTGGAATTACATAAGGGTGAGAAAATGATGAGAGCATTTTCATTTTGGTTGCGCTGTCTCTTTAAGCATGGATGAGATGCTTACAGATACACAAATGCCATATGGTTGCTTGCGACAATCAACCCATCAAGTGCGTGATACACATGATATTTGCACACAGGTACAAAGTTCAGCTTTCAACTACAGCACCTTCATGACTTGCTCTATAAAAAATGCTGTATTTTGTTTATTTTATATGTGCAAATAGCTTTGTCAAAGCACAGCGTCCTCGACATGACTCTAAAGGGAAGTGAATGCCGCGGGAAAGCACAGGGAAGTTCAGCTGCTGATTTGTTACAGTTTTAAAACACTTATAATGCAGCGATAACTGTGACTTTATTTCCTTCTACAGCCTAGCACAGAACTGCACAACTGACTGCACAAACGAAGGCTTTGCAAAGAGGAAGACATGCTGCTTGTAACCAGACCTAACATTAAGGCGTCTATCTGCACATCACAGTCACATTCTGACTGCCAGAGCAGCCCACAACGACTGATAAAGGCTTGATCTATTCTAGTACACCAACTGGTCAAATAATAGACTGTTACCAACTATATGTGAGATTATTAATTGCTAAAACCGGAAGGCTGTCAGATCCCCGAATGTTCAAATGAGGAAAACAAACAGCCAAAATGCTTTAAATAATGCCAACACTGGCTGTGGTCAAAGAGGAGGAAATAGCACAAGAATGCTGAAAAGAAATGCTAATGGAATGAAAGAGAAGGGTCACGCTTGTGGAAATACTTGACTGACTGGTTAACAGAAACAGATGCTATGTTCAGTTAAGATAACACTGATTAAACTAAAACATCAAGCATTTTCAGTCTATTAGAAGCTAGCTTTGTCCTTTTATGGTCAAATACAGTGAAGTGTGGTTTCATATATTTTAAAGGGGTTGTGAAATACATGTATTTACTGTTTTACACTAAAGTCATAAGTTTTTGACCTATTTTTATTGGGATGCACAATATATTGGAGGTCATATTGGTATCAAAAATATGTGTGTTATCTGTCAGATATGAAAATGATATATGATATTCAAAGAAATGTTAAGGTCAGGCATTTGTAACTGGTTCAAAGTAGGGTATATTTGGTAGGCCTAAATGATTTCGAAGTGTGGGGGGGTACAACTTATTGTAAAAAAAAAAAAAAAAAATGTATGCAGTTGTATATTATATGTTTGATATATTTTAAAGTGCTTGGATGCGCAATGAGCCTTTTGATTTTGTAATATGGTTTACAAAAATGTATATCAAGATTTAGATGTATCTGCTGATATGTTGGTTAGCAGCTTCTGTATCTAATGAACGGAAAGAAAAGATTCCATATCAATGCATCCTCTTTTTTATTTTTTTCTTATCATCTCTCTGATTTTTTGCAATTAAACAGGCCTTTTTTGCTACTTTAAGGCTTCTTTTTTATGTTCTCGTGTCAAATTAAATAAATCACTTTGCTAAGCAATTGTACTTGTGTGTTGTGGTTTTGCTGTCAAATCTGATGGTTTTTAAATGTGCCACTTTTGAGGATACAGCCTGACAAAGCCATAATGACGGTTATGAACACCATTACAGTAAAGATATCAACATGGAATGCATGGATTGACATCAAATCAGTTTTAATGGCACTAACAAATACTGACTGATAAACACAGTTGATCATTTGCTAAAATGTTCACTAGTCAGAATGTTGCAGAAGTTCAAGAGTCATTTTTGCAATTTAGTAAATGCTGCATATGTTTTCAGTTTTAAACTAGCAGTTTTTAATACAACAGAAAAATATATTTTTACATAGGCTATATCCGAAAAGAAGAAATTGAGGCATCATAATGACAATGTAAAAAAAAATAGATATATTGTTTCTCATCTCCAGTCCATCCATTATATAGCCTGCTATCAAACCATCAGCTGTCAAAGTTTCAGTGCATTCAGAGACCTATAGGAGTGGTTGACCACATCCTCTGATCGAATGAGATAACTAACCCATCATAAAGTCATGTGGAGTAGAGACAACCAGCTAATACAAACTAAAACAGACTGTAAACTCTTAATCTGTGGGACTAGCCTGCATTTGCAAGTGCATGGTTATTAACAATGCACGTTTTCTGCAGCATTATGAGCATGCATACATACACTACACATTACATGATATCAATAAGACCAACATTACATGCTTCTAAAAGCTTTTAAATGGCTGCGGAACACAGCAGCAGTTATCGATCATGCACGCCTGTCCTCAGTATTTCGTGTTAAACACAATGTTAAATGCAGTGGGTGTCGGTACCTGTGTATCGCAGAGGTGCAGAGGCGCGTCCCTGGCTGTAATCTGAAAGAGAAGCGCTCGCACTGGTCTCGCGGAGATCTGACTGCTGCTGCTTCCTCCGGCTGACCCAGTCTCAGCGCACCCTGACGTCACAGCGCCTCTGCTGCTCTGCGCCAATCAGATGAGAGAGACCGCTGACTCTCAGGTAATGGGGGCGGGGTTATGTCTGTCCAAATCGGTGTTCCTAGAATTTGATATTATAGCTGGCATTATCTGATATCCTTATTCCTCAGAGCTCAGGATGTGCTGATGGGGGAATCTGCTTAAGAAAACCTCTCTCCCTCGTCCTCTTTCCGCTGATATAAAAGTAAATAGAGCAGCAACAGTAATATTGTGAAATGTTCTTACAATTTAAGCCGTTTTCTCCAGTCTTCAGTGTCACGTGATCCTTCAGAAATTATTATAATGTGCTGATTTGCTGCTTTCTTTCTTTCTTTCACCGTTCAAACGTTTTTAAAAATGAAAAACTAACTATAACTAACTGCATTAATGAATGAATTGCTTATATCCAGCAGAGATGCATTACAATGATCTAGGTATTGCTGTTATTGAGCAGCAAAAACTGTTTGTAACACTTACAATAATAATAACATGTGTTAATAATCTAGCACTAAATCAGCATAGGCTATTAGAATATATGGCATACAAAAAGATGCATGTCTAATCTCGTATTTTTCATGTTCATGTAGTTGCACTGTTAGAGTCGACAATGGCATAGTGTATAAAGTGAAATATCGAAATTCGGTGTGTTACATGTGATTAAATCAGTTGAAATGCATTTTTAGATAAACTTTGTGTTCACTTCATTCTCAGCATTGGTTTGAAAATGCATGAAATGTTAAAACTCTGTTGCTTGTTTAACTATGGTGGATGGTTTTATTGGTCTTTGCCTGTGCTCCAAACAGTGGTTAATCACGTGACTAAAAACATTACGCCACCTACTGGTGAAAATATTATTTGACTTGGGCTGTACTGGTTATTAACATACAACTTTAATCTTTATCAGCCTTTCTATGCTAAAGACTGATTAAAAATATTTGTATATGTTAATTATTATGACATAAAGATTGGTGACTAATCGTTTTTCTAGGTTTGTCGTGTGTCGCTGCGCCTGTAGAGGGCGCTGTTCTCAAAGCGCACACACATTCATCTGGAGCGTGCAGTGTTAATGCGATCAGTTGCCTGGTGACGCTGAAGCTGTGCTCGGCTGTTTCCTGTGTTCTCTGTCACCCAAAACAAGTTTGAAGCAGACAAATCAGCGTCGGTCATTGAGTATAGCGAGCTTGCTTGTATTTAAACTTCTGCGGAGGGGTTAACAACATCATTCGATATGTGATATAGAGAGCGTCTTTGGACGGAGGATCATGGACAGTTACTTATTCGTGAGAGTTGTGGGGAAGGGGAGCTATGGGGAGGTGAATCTGGTCAGACACAAATCAGACCGTAAACAGGTAAACCGAGTGCTGCATGCATCTGAGTTTATACACAGACCTGTGCATTCCTGTTAATCAGTAACACGCTGGTTTATATATTTACCTAATTATCAAACTTAACTAATGCCTTGTTTTTAAGCATTAACGTTGGTTAGTAACACACTGTGTGGTTTTGTTGATATTACAGCTGAGAGTTAGCCTCTTCTATAAAAGTGTGTAACGTTATTGCATATTTTAGGAAATGCTTTTGGGATTTTTAATTACTTTATGATGAGTTGAATATTCCTTGTACATAACACGTTTATAGTAGCCTAACTTATAATGTAAGATAAAAATTAGGACGCTTCACATCAGAATGATTATGTAACGTTACGTTCAAATGCACGATAAACATGAATCAAATCAACTTGTTAGACATATACACTAGTATGTTTTTTTAATGTTATTGTTGATTTGTTTGATCCAAATACTGTAAAGGCAGTTGACATCCTGCATTGTGACGTGCTCTATAATTATTGTGATAAACTTTTTTCTTAACATTTTAAATTAAAATTTGATTATCATATATGCATTTTTATGACCTCTTATTGAGATATCACATGTACATTTTAAACGATATTGAAACGTCTAAAATAAATAAATAAAAATTGACCAACATTTGATTTTCAACCCCTGAAAATTGACAGTCTGAATTTGGGGCCTCATTGCGGTCCCCATATCTCTGGGACTGAATGATACAGAACCTTGAAATAAATATTCCATAAGAAAAGTTTATTAAGAACTAGAATCTAAAATGATTTGCGATATATTTAATACTTTTTCAGTTACAGGTCTGCAAACTTTGGAGAGAAAAAACTTGAAAAGTGCTCTTTCCCCATTTTTGAATGGTCATCATTGCCACATAATGCAACAAAGATTGCTAAATTCAACAGATTTTACTAACAGACCTACCAATCTCTGTGCAAAAGTAAAATTATGATGCTGCCAACTTACTTGAGTCATTTTTTACCCCCTCTGTAATTTGTCTCTGAATCTCAGGTGAAATTGCCATTTTGACCCACCTCTACAAAATAGTGGATTACTCCTAAATATTCATCCACAACATTTACAAATTTGGCTTTCATCACTATACATGTCTGTCTTAAAAATTAAGCCGGGACCTCTGGTTGAGTTAACACTAAATTATCCTACTTCAGTTTTTATGGATCAATGCAACTTGAGTCTGTAGAGTGCAGTGATTTTATCCTTTTTTAGTTTAATATTGAAAAAAAATGAAAATAATGGACATGAGATATTCTACATATGATTGCTGATATGATCCTTTGTACAACAAAGATTAGAGAAATTGGACATTTTCCACTAGAATTCATGTATTTTGTTTATGTGCAAAGTATAACACAATATATATTGTATGGATGGTCTTGGCAGTATGTGATCAAGAAGCTGAACCTGAGAACATCCTCCAGACGCGAACGGCGAGCCGCGGAGCAGGAAGCACAGCTCCTCTCACAGCTCAAGCATCCCAACATCGTCACATACCGGGAATCATGGGAAGGCGAGGACTGTCAGCTTTACATCGTGATGGGATTCTGTGAGGGAGGAGATCTGTACCACAGACTCAAACAGCAGAAGGGAGAACTGCTTCCTGAGAGACAAGTTGTGGAGTGGTTTGTTCAAATTGCCATGGCTCTTCAGGTAAGTCAATGGCCATCCTTCTGTCTTTTCTGAGTTTTTAGCTGAATAATAAAGCTTTTGTATTTTTGTTGATCCCTAGTATTTACATGAGAAGCACATCCTGCATCGAGATCTTAAAACACAGAATATCTTCTTGACCAAGACTAATATAATCAAAGTGGGTGATCTGGGCATCGCGAGGGTCCTGGAGAGTCAGAACGACATGGCCAGCACTCTGATCGGCACACCTTACTACATGAGTCCAGAATTGTTCTCCAACAAACCTTACAACTACAAGGTACTGCATGGACACGACGTACAATGATCATTAGTACAGCACTAGATTCAGTCTGTGTCAGTTATAGTGTCTGTGTCCGTTTTAGCTAAATAACTTTTACTACGTCACAAAACCTGTCAAGAACATGTTTTGTGACGTAGTAAAAGTTATTTAAAACGGACACAGACATACTAAAAGTTAACTGACACACGGGTGAAAAATATAGCCAAAACATGTTCTTGACAGGTTTTGTGACGTAGTATATAACTTTTACTACGTCACAAAACCTGTCAAGAACATTTTTTGGCTATATTTTTCACCCTCAAATAAAAAAAAACAGCAATTCTATTTTGAATTAGTGTTTGTTGTTTTTATTTGACAATTAAACAGATTTTATGTACTAATTCACAATATTTCAATGCAAATTTATTTAAATTAGAAATGTTTTGTAACAAGTTCTTTTGAACTTTCTTTTCATCAAAGAATAAAAAAAAGATAATCATATCCACAAAAACATGATAATCATATTATTATCAATGTTGAAAATATTGATAATAATACGAACTGTTTCTTGAGCATCAGCATATTAGAATGATTTCTGAAGGATCATGTGACACTGAAGCCTGGAGTAATGATGCTGAAAATTCAGCTTTGAAATCACAGGAAAACATTATATTTTTTAAATATAAAACAGTTATTTTAAATGTAAAAAATATTTCAATATTATAGTTTTTAACTGTATTTTTGCTCAAATAAATGCAGCCTTGGTGAGCCTAAGAGACATATTGCAAAATGTATATATTTGTTTTAATTTCGGGGTGGCCTGGCTTCTTTTTACCCAGATATTTAGTGTTTTAGATAAATCATAATTTTTGTTTGGATGTGTTTGCAGTCAGACGTGTGGGCCCTGGGATGTTGCGTGTATGAAATGGCAACTCTAAAACACGCTTTCAACGCAAAAGACATGAACTCTCTTGTGTATCGTATCGTAGAAGGGAAGGTACATGAATATATTCGTCATCTGTTTCACTGAACTGTAAATATTTGCATGCATCAAATCTAAAGAGCTGTTCATTCAAAACATTCTTCCAACATTTTAAATCAATTTGTAATGTTCAGTTGCCCCAAATGCCGAGTAAGTACGACCTCCAATTGGGAGAACTGATCAAGCGGATGCTGTGTAAGAAACCAGAGGACAGGCCAGACGTCAAACACATTCTCCGACAGCCGTACATCAAACAGCAGATCTCCAAGTTCCTGGAGGCCACAAAAGAGTATGTGCACTCTTTTCTGTCTTTAAAGTTGAAATAAAAATATTGAAATAGTTTACAATCATCTGTCCTGTTACTGATCTAACAGAAAAACCGCCAAATCACGGAAAAATGCAGCGAACAGCAAACCGTACGGTGCCGGATCTGATGCATCAGCCAAATCAAATCATGACGTTCAGCAACAATGTCTTAACTCTGAATCAAAGACCAGAGGAAGAAAGGTATGATGAAATGGGAATCCTAGAATCTGCTGTTCTTCTGTGTTAGGCGTGGATATGATCTCAGTACGTCTGTTTTGTTTTCCACATTTCATAGATTGAAGAAAACCACTTGAATCGACAAAAACCCTGTAATGGTGCAGTGGAAAAAGTGCTTCCTAACCCACACTTGCCCCCTAAATCTCCAAGTCGGGACATTCTCAACTCAACAGGTCCATCTACAGCTACCATTAGCAATATAGACATTGAAATCCAATCCCAGGAACAAAAACAGTGGAAAGCCAAACCACCTAGTAGCCATCAGAACCACAAGCCGCCATCTGTGAGCAGGAGGAGAGAGAAAGAGGAGGAAGAAGATCCTGGCCCTGCTCAGACACACCCTCTGAAACAAGCATTAGGTGTCAGCCGAGCGGAGGATAAGATGTCAACGAATGGACTGATATCTCAAAACTCAACTACACCCAAGCCTGCAGATCCAACCAAGATGCTAAGCAAGAATAAGGTGCTTGATGCAAGTATGGACCTTAAAGACGACACTATGAAGCTTCTGCAGGAGGCAGGGATGGAGGACATCCCACACGAGCCTATGGAACAACATCACAATGCTGAGATAAAGTCGGAGAGCCAAAGAAAGACTGTTGAGGATAATCTTAGCAACGCTTGTGTCCTAAAGGATGTTCCTACTGGAAGTTCAACTGAGGAGAGTGAGGTATGTTACTGTGATGGAACCAATCAAAACTTTTGATATATTTCCCTAATCTTAAATTTGATCTATTCTTAAAGTGCCCCTATTATGAGTAAGGAAATGTTCATATTTTGGTTTTGGGAGTCCCCAACAACAGGTTGACATGCATGCAAGGTCAAAAAACACTTTCATTGTCTTATAATATGCATTTATTTTTACCTTACTTGCTCATCGACTCCCAAACGATTCGGTCAACGATTAATTTTTCCAAACCTCTCCTTTGCGTGACACTAATCTGTGGTAATTGGTCGATTGGTCTCATTTTCATTTCATCATGCCTGTAATGACCGATAAAGCAGTGTTTGTGAGCACAGCTAATTTGTGTACAGCGTTACCGGCGAAACGGCTATTTTACGCCCAAAAGCGGCACCTAGTGGCAAAGAATGAATTAGCATTTTCATTCAGACCAATGCCAAAAGACCAACAAGTGGGCGGGCAATATGCTAATGTTTCATGTTGACGTCAACATGAAACGTCTTGGGATTCGTTTCAATGATTCAGAGTCGACTCTTTCATTTGAAAGACAATAACTTTATACACAGTGCACTTTCAGATTGAAAACTTTGCAGGATGTTTTCATTCACTTAGAGCTGTTACACACTACATGAAAGGTCATTTTCAAAAATCCATAATAAGGGCTAATAAGTCTCTTGCATTTATGGACATAAATAACTATTATGAATTGTGATAAAACAAAGATTCAGTGTTAAAGTTTTATCCAAAATATTATTTATTTGCATTTACTCACACTTTTGTCATTCCTTTATGACTTAATTTCTTTTGTGGAACATATCTTTATGGAAAATATCTTAGTGGTTTTTGTCATCAAAACTGTTTGGTAATCAACATTCTTTGAAATATCTTCTTTTGCATTCCGAAAGAAACTCAAATGGGTTTGGAACAACGGGGGTGTAAATGACAGAATGACAGAACTATCCCTTTAATGTCTCTATGTATTGGTTGATTGCTTTTCTTTACTCTAAAGACAATGTATTAATTTTGTTGTCCTTCATATTCCAGGGAAGTTTAGACTCCACAGAGAAACTACTCAAGCCTGTTCCTGTCATTCTAATGGTACATCTCTGCTGTAATTTGTTCTTTTTTATTGTTTGCTTGTTTATTTGTGTTGAAATTACTATATTATTATAAATATTACATAGAATATTTATTTATTTATACCTTTAAAACATTTTGTTTGTTGTGCCTTTCAAATTGGTCATTCAAAAAGCAAATTAATTATTCAAATTACAATTTTATTATTGTTAATGCTGTACAATAACTAAATATTACTAATTTGTATATTTATTATAAATATTATATAATACTTTAAATAAAATGTAAACAAATTTAACATTAACATTATTATATCACTATAACATTATTTATAATAACATTTTAGGAGCCATGCAATGCAGAGTCCACTTCAGCTCTCTCAGATCCAAGCAGCCCAGTTCTTCAGCCCTCATCCTCTTCCTCCGAACCATCCATGTCACGTCAGCGCAGGCAGAAGAAGAAAGACAAGTCCCTCGATGACCAGAACAGCCATCAAGTGAGCAGTGTGGACATTTCACAGATTTGCATGTTTTCCCTCTCGTATTTAATTACTCAGTGAAAACTAAAATATTAAATAATGTTTTTATCATGTATATATAACATGAACCAGAATTAATTCAGTGAATTGATATCATAACTGTTGTCATTCGCTCTCACTAAAACATTTGTATGTTTAGGTCAAAGCAGTGCCCAGACCTCTGCCGCCTCTTCCAGAAGATATCCTATCAGTAAACAGTGAACAGAAAGGCCACTCAGAGAAAAACAGACCTGCCAATCTCTCGTCCTCTACCAAGAACAGTCCAGAGCAGCAGGTGAAACATTACAGACTATATTAAACAGCTGCATACAGCATATCCCTATATCAGATACATGCATGCAGTAATCTGATGCTGCTGTTAACAGAACTCACTTTACTCACAGAATCGTCCGCTGTCAGCCAGGGAAAGAAGAAGACTGAAGCAATTACAGGAGAACTCCAGACAACAAGGTTTGTGAATTTCTCTGAATGCCATTATTATTAATACTTTTTGAATGTTTAAAATACAACAGCATGAATGCAAATGGACCAAAGCAAGATCTGAACACACGTTTAGGGTCAAGAACAATGACCAAGTTAATATGGTCATTACATGGCCATAACAAAAATAGTTAAAAAAAAATTGTACATTGAAATAAAGTTGAAATTAAATAAAATATATAAATATTAGATGAGAAACTAATTATATTTAGAAATGTTGCATTTGCAACTGTCTAAAGTAAGTTTACATTGAAGCACTAAATACTATTTTTGGTAATAAATAAAACCAAAACTGAACAATAACTAAAGCTGAAACAAGCAGAACATGAAAAATAAAAAGTATTAAAAATGACAAAATTTGCAAAATTACAATTAAAATAAAATAAACAATAAAAGCTCATTCAAATTATTACTAAAGAACTATATTATATAAATAATACTAAAATACTGTATTCTGTATCTTGTAATTGGAATAAATATTCAGAATAAATGTAGACATGCACAGTATGGCCATGTTCTGATATTGCACTATTCTTTGGCATATAAACACAGTTAATATGTATGCTAGAATGGAAACTGTTCACTTTTTAGTCCATTTAAACGGGGTCTGACTTTCATTCTGTTAAAAGCGGCCTCAAGAGCGATAACACACTTAAGAACAATTTTGGTGGATCAAAGCAAGACGTTTGTGCATGTGTCCATTAGAATGCATAAGAGAGCTGCCCGCTATGATCAAAGCCCACAGGTGCTGCATACATCAATTCAGATGAAAGGAGATTTTGTACAGTTTCATTGAATATGATTCCTTAGTTTCTTTTCTTTGAAGCCGTGTCCGCTGTCAAAAGGGTGCCTTGTGATGTCCCCTCATTAGACAGTAAACAGACAGACCATCTAGACTGCCCAAGACCTGCCAGCACAAGTTTGGAAACAAGAAAGGTATGTCTGATCTTTCTCGCTGACTCAGGATGCACTGTCAAACACTATAAACTTAGAGTATGGCCATTTTTTGTAAGACAATTCTGTCATCATTTACTCACATGACCTCTTCTTTTTTTATTCTGTGGAACATAAAAGAAGATATGTTGTCTCAATTTCTTTGTTTGTCCATACATTGGTCAAATATCTTCTGCGTTCTGCAGAAAAAAGCGAGTCACTCAGATTTGGAATCACATGAGGGTGGTTTAATAGTGAGAGGAATTTCATATTTGGGTGAACCATCCCTTTCAATAAATAAACCGGACCATCTCAACACAGTAAACCTTAAGATAGGCTCTATGGAACCATTCGCCATCTTATATAACATAACCTCAGCTACTTGGTCAAAAGGGATCTTACCTGAACTATTTTGGTTCTCTTTGTGTATCAGGAGAGGAAGTGCTCATGGAGACAGTCTGATGAAGATGATTGTAGTTCCTCCACCAGCTCCACTGACCGTTCAGAGGGCGACTACAGAGAAAGGTAAAACCTCCCACTAACTTGTACTATAATGAGACATAACCGGCCGCATTTATGCATGTAAAAATTCTGAATTTAGCCAGAATTCTGTCATATTCTGATTATGCGTCTGTCATGTAAATCTATTAACTGTATTACCAATATTCTTCTTTTTTAGAATTCTGAATTAGGGCTGTCAATCGATTAAAATATTTAATCGCGATTAATCGCATGATTGTCATGAGTTAACTCGTGATTAAATGCAATTAATCGCACATTTTTATTTGTTCTAAATGTACCTTAAATTAATACTTTTCAAGTTTGTAATACTCTAATCAACATGGGCATGGACATATATGGATGCTTTATGCAAATGTATGTTTATTATTATAGAAACCATAGTCAACATAGAGCATGAAGACTAGACATTTTCAAAGGTATTAGATGTTTTTTCAAAGAACTTGTTCATGTCTATTAGACACATGAAAAAAGAAATACAAGGTTCCCATTACTTCTCTATCTTTGCACTTTTATTTTACTTTTACACTTAATTTACTTACACAAACCTGTTTACATTTCTGCGGGACAGGGCAGCTTACTTCTTCTGAACATGCAAAATGTATATAGCCTATATTGTTTATTATTATATTTGTTAGCCTCTCTGTGCCCACATACTGTATTTTGATGCAGCAAAATTCTCAATAAAACAGTTTTCATTGATATATTTTACTGTTTCTGTTGTCAGACAACGGAATGAATATGAAAAAGTGATTGAAACGCGACCCATTAAGACTACATAACTTGCTCTCCCTTACAAGATGTTAATCTGCACAAAAATCCTTATAATCGAACCGTTGTCTGATTAAATAAAATACCCATAAGATAATGACAATAGCTGTGCTGTGATTTTGGCTATGCTTGCATGTAAAATTAGAGAAGCAAGCAACATAATATCTGTGTTTAACTGAATTAAGCTCTGCTCTTCTCTGCTGCGTGCTGAACAGAAACTGAGCAGATGTAGAGAGAGAGAGAGAGGTGTGTGTGTGTGTGTGTGTGTGTGTGTTGTGTGTGTGTGTGGTGTGTGTGTGTATGTGTGTGTGTGTGTGTGTGTGTGTGTGTGTGTGTGTGTGTGTGTGTGTGTGTGTGTGTGTGTGTGTGTGTGTGTGTGTGTGTGTGTGTGTGTGTGTGTGTGTGTGTGTGTGTGTGTGCGCGTGCTGAACAGAAACTGAGCAGATGCAGAGAGAAAGGGAGAGAGGTGTGTGCACGTGCTGGGAAAGCAAGACCTCGCACGGCAGTACCGGCGATTATCGGAGACTAAATAAGGTTTGGGCGCTTTTTTTAGGGAAAAAAAGTCGCTAAAGGGGTCTGCAATGTTGCTAAGTTGGCAGCACTGTGCATCTCCATTTCTCCAACTACGGGACAGGCCACAATTCAAACAGAAAATATGCGCTGCATTAATCGCGCGTTAATAAAATTAGTGCCGTTAAAAGGAATTTGCGTTAACACGTTATTAACGTTAATTTTGACAGCACTATTCTGAATACGATGGCTGGCATTTTGTTCTTTGCATTGTTTCAGAAATGTCTTTTTTTACAGAAAGTTAGAGACCAATGAGATGCAAGACTTGGTCCAAATGATGACACAAACGTTACACATGGATGCCAGAGATGTATCATTTGAACCAAATGGGTCAAGATGCCACTCCACTCCACTGCCTGAGTTCAAACTAAACCGGAAGTACAGGGACACCCTGATGCTTCATGGAAAATCCAGAGAAGGACAGGGAGATTACCAAATCAGTGGCTTCCCATTGGGTAATAACGCACGTTGCTTTACGTTTTGTTTTGTTTCCAGTAACCTTTAAAGTGCCCCTATTATATTTTTTTAAATGATAATTTGTGTAACACAGCTCTTGAAATGAAAACATCCTACAAAGCTTTAAATCTGAAAGTGCACCGTGTATAAGGTTACTGTCACTCAAATGAAAGAGTCGACTCTGAATCATTGAAACGAGTCGTTTTTAACACTAATACCAAGCGTTTCATGTTGACGTCAGCATGAAACATTAGCATATTGCCCGCCCACTTGTTGGTCTTTTCACATTGGTCTGAATGAAAATGTTTCCCTGGTAACGCTATACACAAAACAGCACTGCACTCATAAAGGCAGCTTTTATTATGAAATGGAAATTAAATCGACCAAACGGACCGGAGATTAGCGTCATGCAAAAGAGGGTTTTGGAGAAATGAATCGTTGAGCAAATGCATATTATAAGACAATAAAAGTGTTTTTGACCTTGCATGCATGTCAACCTGTTGTTGGGGACTCCCAAAACCAAAATATGAACCTTTCATTACCCATAATAGGGGCACTTTAAGGTCATTGCAGACACTGAGTCTGAAATTTTCGCATGTTGAAAAATAAATACGACCTCACGTTGTGTCAATCACGTTTACACACTGCCTCCGAAACTTTCGTCTGCCATAAAAAAATCGGATCAGGTTCGATTTTCTGCGTTTTAGCATCTGTAGCAAGCATGTCAATAGGAAAGGATGACGAATACGGAGAAAAAAAAACACTTACAAAAATGTCGGGCTTCGTGTGCATGGACCTTTACTCTTCTGCAAATTAAACTGTACAAATATTTTGAGTAAAGATTAATTAAAGCTGCTTTTTAAGAGTAATTCTGCAGTCGTAGTCTGGTGACAGAATCCATCATCATGTTCCTAATTTTGTGTTTTTAGACGACAGCACGGGACCAGCAAAGGTGAGGAGAGTGATCGAGCACTTGCGTACAGATGTGGTTAAAGGACTCGGGGTGAAGCTACTGGACAGAGTCCTGGACATCATGCAGGAAGAGGATGGAGAGAAGAGAGAGGCAAGTTAACTTAAGTCTTGTACATTAGAAATAAACATATCAATCTATACTGTTGATTAGAACTTTTCAGTACCAGACAATCATTCGCTAAATGTGTATACTGTGCACAAAACGGTGTGTGAAATATGTGCATGTACAAATTATGATTCAATAACTTTTGTATTGAAATGTATTCTTAATTCATGAAAAAATTGAGGTTGAAACAAACATCAAGTATGAAAAAATACTTTTTTTTCATGAAAAACAAATACAATTGAAGTCAAAAGATTACATAAACCTTGCAGAATCTGCAAAATGTTGATTATTTTACCAAGTAAGAGGGATCATACAAAATGCATGCCATTGCTTATTTAGTACCGACCTTAATAAGATATTTCACATAAAAGATGTTTACATGTAGTCCACAAGAGAAAATAGTTTAATTTATAAATATGACCCTGTTCAAAAGTTTACATACACTTGATTCTTAATACTGTGTTGTTTCCTGGATGATCCACAGCTGTGTTTTTTTGTTTAGTGATAGTTGTTCATGAGTCCCTTGTTTGTCCTGAACAGTTAAACTGGCTGCTGTTCTTCAGAAAAATCCTTAAGGTCCCACAAAATCTTTGTATTTCCAGCATTTTTTTGTATTTGAACCCTTTCCGACAATGACTGTATGATTTTGAGATCCATCTTTTCACACCGAGGACAACCGAGAGACTTATTTGCAACTATTACAGAAGATTCAAACACTCACTGGTGCTCCAGAAGGAAAAACCATGCATTAAGAAACTTGGGGTGTGTGAACTTTCTGAATGTGAAAATCAGGGTAAATTTAACTTAATTTGTCTACTGGAAAAGAAGGGCAGTACTAAATGAAAAAAAAAAGATATTTAGGCAAAACAAGAAAAATATACACATCTTCATTCTGTTCAAAAGTTTTCACGCCCTGACTCTTAATGCATGGTCTTTCCTTCTGGAGCATTTGAAGTCAAAAGTTTATATACACCTTGCAGAATCTGCAAAATGTTGATTATTTTACCAAGTAAGAGGGATCATACAAAATGCATGCTATTGTTTATTTAAATAAAATATTATTCTATACTATTTTTAGTACATGAGACCCATTGATTTTAGCGTATAGTTACATTTAAATTATATATTTGTTTTGTTTTAATGAAAAGAAATAATGAAAAAAACATTTGAATTAAATAGCAGTTAGGCTAACTGATTTCTATTCTGTTGTTCTATCCAGCGCCTACTGCGAGAGCTAATGGGGGAGGAAAAATACAAGCAGTATGCAGTGAAAGTCCAACAGCTGAAGTTCTTTGAGGACGTCGCATTCAAAGACTGAGCCAGATGCACACGAGGGATCCCTTGTCAAACACTGATATGCCATTACTGCTGGTGGGCAGCAGACTGATTTGTGCTCTTAAACACTTCACTGAAGCCTCTTATCAACAATCACCATTACTGTTTTAATGCTTTTGTAAATTTGTAGTGATAGAAGTGAGTTGAACATTAGATATGCAAAAAATGCTGTTATTATGCACCTTTAAATTTCACAAAAGCATTATTTTTAGATATCATCTGTCTTTTGGAAACGTGAACCTATGCGATGTAGATAGCAATCTTGAATCACAAAAGAGATGTTATATAAATAGTTTACTTTTTTTCTATTTCTGAACTGTATATTTATATTATGAATAATGTCAATCAATAAGGAATGATTTATAATAAATACAATTTTTAGGAACCCCGTTGTGTCTTTTGCAAACAACCCAAGCTCAAACAAAACAAAAAGGTCACAAAAAAGTACCAAACAGAGTTCTTTATTACATATTGAATGCTTAAACGGTGACCAAAAGTGAATAGGTTTTCATATACGGCTTTGCAGTGCCAAATCCAAACTAAATGTCTCCGCTGCATCACTTGTGCTTCTTCTTCTTCTGACTCTCTTGAGGTTTGTCACGGTTTTCTCCAGATGTCTCGGGCACAGCCGGCTGCCAGTTCAAAGGATTTTGTCTGTACACTGGCCAGGGAGGCAGGGTGAGCTGAAGAACAGGACACAGACAGAATTACACTTTTTTTTCTCACTTTTAACTTCACAGTAAGCAAAGGGTATTCTTATGACATACCAAACAGGATATTGTGAATCCAGCCAACATTATGTAAACTGTCCACCCAAACTGCTGAATACTAAAGCCATATATGAAGCCGATCACCTGCAGGAAAAGCAGACATGAGGCAGAGCAGACATGACAATGTTGTGATGGCTGTTAAAGTGCTGCCAGACTTACTTACCGCCGACACCAGAATGATTCCTTGGAAAATTTGCTCTGCAAGTTTCTGTCCTTTATAGTCCTGCAAATAGTCATTGTAAACATGAATATTCATGTTGCCTCTTAGGTTGTGTGAAGGTTAATAACTTATTCTCATTCTGGTTTCTTATTGGTATTAGAAACTTAAGAGCTTGGTGTAGGTTTTGGAAATACAAAAAAAATAAAGTTAATCTTTCAACCATTTAAATTTATAATGCATAAGTAACATTTCAAACACATAAGACACTTTTTCTTGTATAAATATTTTATATGTGTAGAATATTTCATCATACTTGTAACATTCACATTTATTTTCAATCACTTTTTGCTAGAAATACAAAAAAATGACGCACAACGCCAGGAAATGACGCACAGACGTAAAATTTCAATGTCGCGCTGCGTCATTTAAATTTATAATTGACACAAGCACGTGCGATATTGATTTAAAAGACATTTCAGATAAACTACCTGTTAAGATTAAAAGGTAACATTGTCTAAATAATATATATATTATATATATTACATAATATAACCGCATAAAGTAACCGCCTCATGGTTGGTATAGTTTCATAAATCACGTTATAATAGTTAATATATGTTATAGATTACGTCATAAGTATACGAATAAATATTTTATATGTAACAGAGGAATTTGGTAAGCAATAAAATATTTCTGTTAATTAAATCATATCGTTCTGCGTGCTTGCAATTTACATTACTAACATTCACAATTATTTTCAATCATGGCGTCTGTGCGTCTTTTCTGCCCCAGGTTTGGCTTGTGTCAGCTGAGTGCGTAATGTTAAAATGAGTGACACTTGGTTCAAACACTTTGGTTGATACCAGAACTAACTATTTGGTGTAACTGTGTTGATTACTGTAGTAAAATATGTATTTTATATAACGTTAGTTTAAATGAGCAGGTCCGTCGCTAATGCGTTAGCTGCTAACATATGTCAGTGTGTTGAAGCTCTAAACACCACCGAACTCACATTATAAACACATGCATGCAGATAATAATAATTTATCGTAAACTTAGGCTTACCATATGTGTCGGAATGGATTTGAACGCTGAAAGCATTTTGAAATGACAAAATAAAGCTGCTTGATAATATTATTGAGAGAGTGATGGTTTCCTGTTTAAAAGTGTGTACGTAGAGATCCGCAGGACCCCTCACAAAAACAACCGCTGGGCTAAAATGCGTGCTATCTACGCAGCCCAGTGGAAAATATGTCTTGTGGCTGAATATGAAATCCCTCAGTGCAATTGTGGCTTGAATAATAAGATAATAAGCACTCAAAGCAGGCTCTGTGCGATTATAAATTAAAATAAATGTATGTTTTTAACCAGGCAGTAAAATGGACGCACGCTTCAGACCATATATGGGCATGGGCAGGTTCAAGTACGTGATCGGCAGCCGAAATGATCCGATCTGTAACTCATAGGGAACCACTCACTCACACATAAACGGGAAGGATTCAGAACAGACTCAAGGATTTTGATTCATCTCAGTTATTCGAATCTTCTGTATCATTTTACTCTTTTTTTTCCTTGGTTCGTTTAGTGACTCTTTCTGCAGGTTACATCGTTACACTAGTATGACAAGCCAATGAATCAGAGTCAATTAATCATTCACTCATTATTTTCGTTAAATTCACCGAATCATGAACGAAACGAGTCTTGTTATCATATTTTCATTCCGTTTTCTTGATTGCATGGTTAAGGGTTTTACACTGACAAAACATATGCACACAATACAAAATGTAAGTTTGATAAAAAATAATAATATTGAGAAAGAAATCACTCGGTGAAGCTCCGAGTCACATTCAAGACTCCAAACAAGTGACTCGTTCTGTGAAGGGGCGGTTCGTTTTGTAGGTCAAGCCAATCAAAAGCTCCTTCAAAGACCACACTCGAATTCTATTGGCTCTTGCTCCTGTCAGTCTTTGGACGTAGCAAAGCAGACGAGTCAATGCATGAAAGTTTACAAGCTATCAAAAGATTCATTAGCTGCTGTTGTGTTGTGCGCTATCAGTATATCATATGTATCAGCGAAGGTCTTGTCTGCGGTGGCGTGTTCTCTGCAGGACTGAAGGGAAACTGGACTTGTTGATGTTGAGTTGGCGTTTTGGATGAAGAGCAGAAGGGAGTCCAGACATTATAGCGAAGGTTTGTACACCGGCAATTTTCACACTTTTGTGTTGTTAACAGTTTTGGAGTTGCTTCTTTGCCGAAAAGCATTTAGTTTGTATTTGCAGGAATTTTTCCTTTTGTGATTTCAAGTCACAAAATGTTTCTGTTATATTCCACTTAACGTTAGCCCTCAGTTACGTTAAATGCACATGTATGGTGTTTTCTATGCTGTTTTACTAATGCAACTGTTTGTTTTGATGTAGAATTTAAACTCAAGTGCTGTTCATAGAGTGCCATGACTGTACGCAGAGGTAAATACATATACGTTACCTGTTAAACACACACACGCACACAAAAAATTAAAATCCATAATTTAGATGATAACCTGAGTTTCTTTCTTCTGCTGAGCAAAAAGAGGGTATATTCTAGACTAGAGTTAATAAAGTTGTTAACCAAACCAGCCATTGACTTCCATAGTATTATTATATATATATATACACTTGTTCAAGTCAATGGCTGCCGTCAACTGTAGAAACTCATACAGGTTTGGAACAAATGGAGGTGAGTAAATTATTTTCATTTTGGGTGAACTATCAATTTAAATATTTGATGTCTTCTTGTTTTCCAGTGAATGTGGTTATTCTTGTGCTGCTTGTCATCGCCTTTTTAATTATATTGCATCGAAATCTGCTCAACCTCAATGATTTTCTCAAGCAAGAGAATTCAGGTATGAATATGCCCATGTTAGTGAAGTTTTAAAGTGTTTTAGCACCATGAAAAGTCACACCTCACTGATTTGGCTTTTGCAGACACAGTGCCTGGGATGGTCCTGCCGTTTGAGGCTGACTTCCTGTCGGATCATAAGGTCATCAGGACAGGAGATGAGATTCCAGTGGTCATCACCGCTCCAGAGGAGAGACTGGGAGCTGCTGTCACCGCCATGAACAGCATCTATCGCAACAGCAAAGCCAATGTAGTATTCAATATACTGACACTAAATGAGTCGGTGGTCCATCTTAGGTACACCTTGTATTGCATTAAAGCGGTTTATTAAACAATATCATGCTTCATTACTTGTAACATGATTATTTCTTATTCCAGAACATGGTTGAGTAAGACTGGCATGAAACACAAAATTATCATATTTGATCCGAAGATCCTCACAGGAAAGATTTCTAATGATCCTCAGAAGGTGGAGGCAATGAAGCCGGTAATCAGTTGCAAGCGCTTTTGTTTATAAGTAGTGTTTGGTGTTGTGAAAATGTGTATCATAACTATGTATATATCTTATTTTTCCAGTTGAACTTTGCCAGATTCTTCTTGCCGGTTTTCTTGCCAGATGCAGAGAAAGTTATTTACCTGGATGATGATGTAATTGTACAAGGTGAAGTGCATAGTTTTGATTTGATTTTTTACGAACTTCAAAATTCTCATTAATCAATTTTCAATTGGGGCATAATAATTTTTTGTCTAATTAAATAGTCTCTAAACATATATTATTTTTTGCAAATGTCACTTTGTGGAGTCATAAATTAGTTATTATTTAATTAGGCAGTGGTTCAACCTTCTTGTCCTCTAGACCCACATATTCACAACAATTTCCAAAGCCCTATGACTGCAAAATCCACAGGAATTAGGATTGCTCGTAGATTAAAAGATTTAAAATAATATAGAATTAAAATTACAGAAAGATTTTCAGAAGTTTGGGGCTGAATTTAATCATAAATATCTAGATTCTAAGAAAAATGCAAACAAAAAATATCTAAAATAAGAATAAAAAGTAAGAAATATCTAGATTTGAGAGCTTGTACTATATTAAACAGAATAGTTATTTGTGGTGTATCTTTTTAAACGGTACATTATTATCAACTGCAAATATAAAAAGTTTGTCAAATGACAATAATTCAGCAAGTGGTGTCCGGTTATATTGGTAAATAAATGGTTATTTGGTATATAAAAAGCTCAAAATTACTGCTGTAATTACAGCGAGTTAATTTCTCACTCTAGAAATAAAATGTAGTTCATTGTATTGTATTCCACGTAGTAGGCCATCTGTATAATTATGTAGATTTTCTATAATGCATATAGAACATCTGCTTACTGTGGAAGTATGCATACTGTATGCTGCAGAAATGGAATAGTGTGATACTGTGCAGTTTCCATTAAGATACAGTAAGTAACAGTAGCATTGATTGCAATATTTTCTCTGGTTCAGGGGACATTCGGGAGCTTTTCGACACCAGTATTAAGTTGGGACATGCGGCAGCTTTCTCAGAGGACTGTGACTCTGCTTCCTCTAAAGGCATCGTCAGAGGAGCTGGAAATCAGGTATGATTGTACTGTGCTGATTTCATCTGACTGTATTCCAGAATTCACACTGTGCATAGAACTTCATCAAAATATTAGGGCTGAGTGGGATGATGAAGATGCATGGAGGAAAATGAAAATACAGAATAGGATGTTTTTCAGGACTCTTTCATTATCCAAATGTAGCCATATGTTTTTTAAACATATAAACCAGTTTTGAACATTTTAATTTTCTACATTGTAATTATATACCGTCACTGCGGTATGAAATTATTCATACGAATTTTGTCGTAACGCTCAGCCCTATTTCAAATAAAGTTTTCAGAACATGGATTACATATTATGGATTTACATATTTCGTTTACATACTGCAGAACAGCTATATTGGTTTTCTGGACTTCAAAAAAGAGGCGATCAAGAAGCTTGGAATGAGAGCGAACACTTGCTCGTTCAATCCTGGAGTCTTCGTGGCCAATTTAACCGAGTGGAAGCAGCAGAATATCACCAGCCAGCTTGAGTTCTGGATGGAGCGCAATGCCAAGTTAGTTTGTGTTCTGCTGTATTGTTACTGGAAACTACAACAGTCGTTACAAAAATGTTAAGATGGCTACTGTCAAATCTGTTGGCAGTTCTAACCCTTAGTCAAATTTTAGGTGTCTTTGAGGACTGTTAATGGTTTTGTGGGGTTGTTTTGTTTTAGGGAAAACCTTTACAGTAAGACTTTAGCAGACAGCATCACAACGCCACCCATGCTCATTGTATTCTACAAGTACCACTCGAATATTGATCCAATGTGGCACGTCCGACACCTCGGTAAGGAAATGATCAAGGCTGTGGATTATAGATGTAATGTGCCTTTGTAAATCTCTTAGCAAATACATTTTTTTTTACATTTCTAGGGGCGACAGGAGCTGGGAATCGGTATTCACCTCAGTTTGTAAAGGCTGCCAAACTTCTCCATTGGAACGGACATTATAAGCCATGGGGAAGAGCCTCCTCCTTTTCTGACATTTGGGACAAATGGTATATTCCAGATCCCACAGGTAAATTCCACCCAATCCGGAGACCCGCTGAGGAAAAATAAACCCTGGTTTGGGCTACATGGAAAAAAGAAGGGGGGTGGGGTAGACTCTTGTGCAGATATTTGACTTTGTTCTGGAATGTTTAAAGTATGTCTGGATGCAAAATATGGGGCCTTCATGAAACCTAAGAGTAGCCAAGTAACTGGGACCAACATTGGAGCAGAACAGCAGCCAAAAGGCGAGCTTCGACACCAATGCACTACCTCAGCATTCACTATCTAATTCTAAAGTAATAATAACACTAAACCTTTTTTAAAATCTTAATTGTGTTTGTTACATCCATGCAAGTGTCTAGATTTAAACAAGCGGTATGATTCCAGGTACTGTTGGGTGAAAATGTGGACCCACTCTTTTTTTCTCTTATTATTAAAATGTGCATTCCATTAAACTATTTTAGACTGCTTTAGGGCTTAAGACAAAAACCTGTGACAATTTTTGTTTTAATTTCTGTATTTGACACTACAGGACCACTTTCCCCTTGTTGTATTCAGTGTTGTTACATTTCTATGGATGCATGTTTGTTTTTTCTCTCACTCTTTTTCCCACATATCAGCTGTTACTTAGCATTGTCCTCAACCCGAAGGGGAAAATATGCTAATTTGTACATAAAAGGAAAAAAAGTATTGTTCTAATAAAGTGCAGTATAAGTTTTGTATGCAATGTAAGAGTATTAAAGTTTAGTCAACTAAACAATACATTTTATTATGTATTAATACATACAGACAGAGATCACACATTGCTCTGTTTCACAATTTGATTCCCTGTCCATATAAATCTGTACATATTGGTGTTTACACAAAATCTGTGTTGAAGTCATATGCGTCGTCATTGTTGTTCTGCATTGAAGTCAGGTCGATGTTGACAGGAACAAACTTCACTTTTTTAGTTGGTTTGGCTACAGAAGATAAAAGGTAAAACAGTTTATATTGTCAGAAGACCATTATATAAAAAGGAAGTTCATAAGTGTGAATCACAAAACAAACCTTTTCTCTTTTTTGTTGATTCCTGAATCTGTGTCACCACCGTTGAAACTTGAGTTTCAATCTCAGGCTGAAAAGCAAAGTGTGCCAATCAATATTCAACATCAGCCATTTACTGAATTCAGAGTATTGAAATAATGTGCTGGGGACAAAAAATATATGTCGACGGTTTGTTAAAATAAATATGCGCATGAATCTAAATTCACCCTATTTTGTAAATCCATGTTATTGGTCTTATTGTGAATGATTCATCAATGCGAGGTTTTTTTTTATGTTTGACCTCGTAATGTTTAATTAAAATGTCATAGCTTGTTTTTATGGTAAAAACAACAGACTTCTCCAATCATTTAATCCACTTAAACCTTAACCCTCCACAATCGACTGCAAGCTGGCTTCTATTTTTGAGTGGGATGCCCACATCTCATAATCCAATCAACAACCACTGGACAAATATTACCCATCCTATATTTCTTTTTTGAAAATCTGTTTACTAGGATGTACATCACAATACTAAAGGAAAAGTTGTCACCTCTTCTGTACTTTAACACAATTACAATGAAAGACTTTGTGACGAGACATTCCAAAGGGTTTGAAATGTAGAGGTTTAAACATATATGCAAAATACAAGTCAAAGTTAAAAGGCTTACACAGACATTAGGGGCCAGCTTTACTAACAGCTTGCACCAGCGCAAACCATCTTTTTGTGTTAAAATAGTACAATCAGGATTTACTGAATTAGCACTGAAAAGGCGTGGATATTTTTACCACTCGCATTATTGAACACACATTTGTTGGAGTTTCCCTTTCAGACCCAAAATTTATGGGAGGTGAGTATTCAAATGAATCACGCAATGCACTAACGTTTGTGCTCGTCAAATTACTGGCATTTGTGCCATTATTTAACACTCAAAAAAGCATGTCTTAAACTATTTACTACATTATCCAAACATATCGTTTGCCAAGCCATGTTATTTTTATTTGCTTCAGGAAATAAAAGACGACTTGGAACCCTCGACTAGGAGTCACGCAATAAATACCAGGTCTATCAAAGCTTCTAGCAAACCATAATTTTTTTGGCCTCCGGTTCTTTTCAACAAACTGGCTTCTTTATTTCTTTATTCTCTATTTGCGACTATGCTAATTTGCACTGCGCTTGTTATATTGTGTTGATCGATATGTAAAAAGATGTTGCATCTGTGTTCTTTAATTTGCGTGTTGTTAGTAAATCACCCACAGAAATTTCCCCACCCATCTGCGCTGTTTTGGAATTGCGCTCTTGGGCTAATTTGCCCTGTTTAGTGAAACTGGCCCCAAGGCTGTCAAAATGGCTGAAAAACTTACTTTGAATTTTGCATTTAAATATTATTAACATTCAAATTATATCCAAATTTAAAAGGCATCATTTCAGTAAGGGGGGGGGGGGAAATATTTTGGCTTCTCTCATGAGGGCACATCGAGCAAAATATTATTAATGCACATTTATAAATAATATAAATAAAACAGCATCATTATCTGTGAAAAAAGTGCATAATGTTTTATAAAACAAATAATTAAGTTGCATAAACAATTATAAACAAAACAGCATCATGTATACATAGTTTAATCACTTCAACTCTTTCCTTATACCAGCAGAATCAACTTTAAACACTTATTGTTTTATTAATAATCACTGGATAAAGGTCTGCTTTAATTTGTGTACACTCACAATGAAAACAAAACATATTTTATATATAATATAACAATGTAATAATAGTATCAGTATTAATAATTAGTATTTTCACATCTAAGTGGAACATTTTTTAATTTGCACGACTGTCTGTTCAAAATAAATGAAAAGAAACCGAGCATAGATTTATTTTTTCCCCTGTTGTACCGAAATTGTATCGAACTGTGACCCCCGAATCCGAGGTGCGTACTGAACCATGACATCTGTGTACCGTGCCACCCGTACTTTCTAAACATGCAGCTCTCTTGTGCGAGTGCAACAGTGATAGATGTCCCTATAGAAAAATGTGTTCTGTGTGAAAGGCTTGGTTTCAGTTTTGTTGTTCTCTTTTTCTGCAATATTTTGAATGAACAACACAGCAGCGCCGCATCTAGTGGGTTTGACTGGATAGGCTAACAAAAACATTAAAAAGCAACACCACTTACAACGTCATCGCCTTTTGTGCGCCACTGATAAGGCAGCATGACACACACCTACAATTTAAATGTTTGGATTTTTATTTTAAATTCGACGAATATTCAAAATATATTTTTATTTGACAGCCCTAGTGGACATGGAAAGAGCTGAAATATTGGTTATAATTTAGCACATCAAACTAATCTCATGTCAACATATTAAATGTCTTGTGGCAACACTTTTAAAACTGCGTGTTGAACATTTATCCAAATTGGAGTATAGTAAAAGCATTACTCTAAACATGAGTTTTGCGCACTGCAACAAGCCAAAGTCATTTTCTGTAGTAATTAACAGCATGACAGATCTTAAGTTACACTGAACTTTCAATGTGCATTCTGAGAAACAATGAAGTTGGTCTCAGATACGGTTTGTGAATATTAAATTACTTGAGTTTCTGTCAGAGTGAGATCAGAGTTGGATTAGAAGGTCATCAAAGACTTATGTGAACAACAAACTCATCATTTCTCATTGTCTCTGATGACAGAAGTGTAAAGCATCATTACTGAATGATTCCTAGTCTCTCATAGGAAGTACCTCCTCTGTGTTGATTGTCCCATTCATCTCCTTCTCATCTGCTGTGATTGTTGGTGCTGTGATTGTTATGGTCTCTTTAGGTAGCTCACTGACATTCAGCACACCAACGGTGGGACCCCTTGCGTTAAAACTTATACTGCTCGCTAGGTTGGGGAACCGCACACCTGAGGACAGGTACACATTGTTTAATTTCCACAACATAAATATCAAAACTGATCCAATTTGTTCAATAAACCATAACCATTAAAGGATCAAATCATTCCAATCTGAGACGTACCATTCTTAACGTTCTCGTTCCCCTTCCTCACTACATCCATATCCAACCCTGACCTCAGTTCAGTCACGATGGCATCAGTGAGGTATGAGGGGAGGCCCTGGTGCTCCGGAGCTCTGCTGTGGTAACTCAGTTTTGGCCTAAAACAACATCACACAAAGCTTAGGAAGACAGAGGTTACAGACCAGAAGTTTACCAGTAACAGTGTTATTTCAGCATCACATTCTGAAGGCATGATGAACATCATCTGAAACTGACCCTGTCCAGTCGCCGAGGAATGTCATGGCTGCCAGCTCTGTGCTTGGAATGCCTCCTTTCTGCAGTAAACCTCGTTTCTTGGCAAAGGTGGTCAAGAACTCCAAGGAATTTCTGTAGTCTGGGACATTATACTGTAACATTATCTGAAAGAGATATATGAGAGAAGATAGTCTTGTTTATATGAGGTTAAAGATAAATTAACCCCCTTAAAAATACAGTAAACTGAAATACAAAAAGTATTTTCACTGTTAAAAGTTCTGATACATTCTATGAAATCTCCTTTAGTTTTAGAAACTGCCCGATCAATTACATCACAAACCTGAATACCTGATGTCTTTATACACTGGACATAAGCGATGTTGATGCTTTCAAAACGATTAAATTCTAGACATTTTCTTTGTAACCAATTCAGGAGATTATGAAATAGAGCTGGGCGATATGGCAGAGAATAATAATAATAATAATACAATTTTATATATATATATATAAATAATTTGATATGAATATTCCACATTTTTGTCAAAATACCATGGCGTGGTTAGTGTTACTACAGTATATCCATAGTAAATAATGCGATTTGTAGATTAAAAAGCCTTCTGACTGTATGGTTGCGCACAGTGTTTGTCAGCACTGTTTTATCTGACTTTAAACTAGTTTGTCTAGTCATTTGTGTTCTTAGTTGAATTCAAGTGCTTCACATTGGATCTCAGCATTGTTTAGTGCTCTTGTTTGCTCTGAACCTAGAAATGCCTAGAAATTTGTATTACAAGCACTTCCTGTGTCTGCCTCTTTATAATGTATCGCTTCTTGTTTTTGGATAAAAGCGTCTGCTAAATGAATAAATGAAAGTGTCTTGTGAGCGAGACTCATCAGCGAGTAAATGCATCTGCTCTAGTGAGCTCACGCCACGCTGCCATTTGAACTTTGAACCGATCGAATTAGTGCTGTTTCTTTCGCTTTTGGTGCCTAAACTTCAAATATTTGTCAAACTCTGGTTATCGTTTTATTGAGG
Organism: Ptychobarbus kaznakovi; assembly: GCA_027422405.1. Taxonomy (NCBI): domain Eukaryota; kingdom Metazoa; phylum Chordata; class Actinopteri; order Cypriniformes; family Cyprinidae; genus Ptychobarbus; species Ptychobarbus kaznakovi. The sequence continues at coordinate 17,188,294 of CM049795.1, forward strand.
AAAATTATATCAAAATAATTATCATTATTTATCACCCAGCCCCAGTATAAAGCATGAGCGTTTGATCTCATATGACCTTATGCAAGGGCCTGCAATACTACAGTTTGACCAGTGTGTAGCGCAAGACTATTATTCAGCCCTCCTGGATGCAATTCAAGAGAAGAACACACACACATGGTGCTTGCAGCCGAACGAACCTGAAGCCGCAGAGCTGTGTTTGGATGAATATGTAAATATATGCTGCACGCTTTCCTTTCAATAACAAAATAAACAACAAAAACTGACAGCGGTGTGAAAGCAGCAGTTAAAAATGTCCAGTCACATCACGTTTATTTATATAGTACTTTATGCAATAAAGCCTTAATTCAAGCAGCTTTACAGTATTAAACATGAAAAACCAGAGTCAGTGTTGATTTTAGTTAGAATTACAACTTGATTTTCTGTTATAAAGCAGCTCTCCAGTGTGGAGCTAGCTAATGATAAAATATTTGTATTAGTGGGAAAAAATATTAATTTAAGTGATAGTTTAGTTTGCAAAGATCAAAGCTTGATCTAGTTCAGGACTGTTTTGATTATCATAACCCTTTAAGGTATTTTAGAGATTATTTTGTGATTATTTTGTTTCTTATCCATAACTTAAGGAGATGTTAGGCTTCATACTATTTCCTAAACATGGTGAATGAGAATCTATTTTGTGTGTACATAATAATTGTTATTACATAATATGACTATCAAAATCTGAAGTGATTACCTTTATATATTTGTTAGAATATGCATAACTCAACATTGTAACTAACGGCAAAAGCTGAATAATCAGTCAATGTCTACTGATTAACCAGTGAAATAATCGATGATTAGTCGATTAATCGTTCCAATAACCGTTAGATGAATCAATTATTAAAATAATAGTTTGTTGCAGGCCCAGTTTGGAACATCATGAGGATGAGTAAATGGGTGAACATTTTTTGGGTGAACTAACAGACTTGAACTTAAACCACAAATCTCCAGTTTTGATGGCATGAGCAGTGGTGTTCCTTACATGCTGCTGATTGCACTGTTTCAGCAGAGTCCTGACCGCTTCCAGTGGACACTCCTCCTTCTCCTCCACCTGCAGGCTCCTGAGGGCCATCACGTCTCCTGGGTTACTGGAGGCCGCCACAATCCCTGGACTGTCAATCATCTTCAGCTTCTTAGTAATATGCACTTCCTGCTTACATCTGTATGGGTGAAAGAGTGTTATTGAGGCTGTAGCTCAATGCCCTGCGGCAGAAATTCATTGTGGGATATGAAGCTCAGTGTTGGATTGATTGAAGACTTCATGCTTTGGTCAGTTCAATACGGTTCATCATGCTTCAAATTCACATGTCCAAGGACACAACATAGTGAGGTATTACCTGGTCATTCCTCTCTGTACACCAACATGACACACTCTGACTTCCTTTAGACTATTGATGATGCTGCTCTTTCCGACATTAGGGAAACCTGAAGTCAAGGAAACCGCAGATGGTTCAATATCACATTTTTTAATAGAAATGCATAAGAGAGCCAAACATTTTTCAGAGTTGGATTTTTTTTTTTTGCAATGCCTCATTAGGTTACTGTAATCCATAAAAATGACAATAAATCTTACCGACAACACCAACTTTTAGCATGGTCTCGGCATCCTTCTTGTTAGCCAAGTTAGTAAGCGTCTGTAGGAGACTGTCTCTTCCAAAACATGAAGCTGCTCTGCTGTGATCCAGAACTGCATTAATACCTCTCTGCTTCCTTTGTTGCTGTAAAATAGAGATTATGAGATGAGAATATCAGTTGATCCTTGAAATCCATCTTTTTGTTATTGTTGTTTTCCCCCTGGACTAAAGCTTATAAAAAAAAAATTAATCTTGGGTCATCAAGCTGGCAGGGCCACCTCGGTAAACTGGCAATAAAAAAAAATTGAAAACCACGATACTGACATAATTGATGTTGCTGCTTACAAAAGGCAATTTTTTTTTGAAGAGCAAGAATGCCACAAACCCTTAAATATTGATTAATTTAAGTATATTTTCAGTATAATATACTTAAGTTAACATTGGTAAATTTGTATACATTTTCTTTGTGCAAATGTAGTTTGCTCATATATATACACAGGTGCATCTCAAATTAGAATGTTGTGGAAAAGTTCATTTATTTCAGTAATTCAACTTGTGAAACTTGTGTATTAAATAAATTCAATGCACAAAGACTGAAGTAGTTTAAGTCTTTGGTTCTTTTAATTGTGATGATTTTGGCTCACATTTAACAAAAACCCACCAATTCACCATCTCAACAAATTAGAATACTTCATAAGACCAATACATTTTTTTTTGTGAATTGTTGGCCTTCTGGAAAGTATGTTAATTTACTGTATATGTACTCAATAATTGGTAGGGGCTCCCTTTGCTTTAATTACTGCCTCAATTCAAAGTGGTTTAATATACTTGCATCTCAAAAATGGTTTTATGACGCAAAATTTATGTAAACACATCCAGTTATTTCTTAAGGGATTAAACGGACAGGACAAACCACGTTACTACTTGTATATTCAAAAGAGATCCGTGCGTGAATGCAGCTTAATAGATCTCCCGCTGTCTATAATGTCATAGTAAAAAACAACAGTAAAGATGAAGAAAAATCACTCACAGTTCTTGAATAGAAAACGGTCAGATAATCTTAAATACTGAAAGCACTCTTTGTTTGTTGTTTATGTTTCTATGCTCCTCTTTATTATTTGCTACTTGCCTGTATGTTTTGAAGTTATATTAGTTTAAAATTCTTAACATACAACTGTTTTAATTATTTTTTTAAATGTGTAATTATTTTAAAAAGTACTTAATTACTTATGTAAGGATATGTAAGGATTTAAAGATTCTCAAGTCGGTAAACTAATTAATTAATAAGGGGAAAAAAGTAGATCAAGAATCGTTCTAGAATTGGAATCGTGAGGTGACTAAAGATTCCCACCCCTATTAAATACCAACCCAACATTTATAATTTGGGGATGCGCTGCATTGTGGAACCACATATACATACCACAGTTCTGTCCTGTATCTGCATTGAAGCTTTGAAGAGAAAAGTAGGACACTCAGCTTCAAGATACCGGAGCCATTTCTCTACGTTATCTTTAGGAACAAGATCTAGAGAGTAAAAACAGACTTTAATAAGCATTTTCCATCTTGATAACTGGATAATATGAAGTGAAAGGCAATACAAACTGCTCTCTACCTATTTTGTTCAATACGAACAAGAGCTTTTTCTTTCCCTCGTGTTTCAGGACGGTTTCCTCCAGCTGAGGACAGCGGCTGCCCAGAGGATCTCTGGCATCCAAAACCTCCACTATCAGGTCAGATTCCTCAATCACCTGCACAGGAATCAAATCCAATGAAAGATCAACCTGATCAAGCTAGAGATTTATCACAGATTCAGCAGTATATTATTGTCAAGTGCTGGCCACATTATGCTGTTAGTCAACTTGCCTTGTTCAGCTCACAGCATTTGAATGTCTTGGCGCTTTTCTGTTTAATTAGTGAAGCCTTTGCTTCTTTAGCTTTCGCCACCTGCAAGTGAACAATAAAGTTAGCAGGGTAGCTGCAGCCAGTGAGTCACTTCTAAAGTAACCATTTCTATGCCCATTTTACCTTTTTAGCTTTCTTGGTTGCAGGTCCGTCTCCAGCACTGTCTGCTGCTTTCTCTTTTTTCCTCTTTGTAGCTCTTTCTTGCTGTTGTGCAATCTTGTTTTGCTCTTTCAGAGTTTCAAGCTTTAAGAACACACAACACGAACATCAGTTTAGTGTGACAGCGTATGTTTCAGTAACAGTTATTAACTGTGAGGTCCATATGGAAAATGGAAAACTGCAGTTTGATTTCCAGGGTTTCGCAAGGGATCATACCTCCTGTTTTCTCTGCTCAGCTTCTCGAAGCACTTCCTCTTTAAAAGGAGCACTGTTCGGTACTCCAATATCTTTCTTTGGTTTTCGGCTTATCCCATTCTTCTTTGCCTCTTTCCGTAATTTACGGTTATGCTCCCGTACCTTACAATGGAGAAAAAGAAGTGTGTAATAACAGCCAGAACCAATTAAGATTAATAACATTAGTATTAATAAATAAATAATATATTTTAATACCCAATGCATTTGGCCCAATCAGAGCACTTTAAATACACACTACCATTAAAAGAAGTCGCTTACACTAGAGGATGTATTTATTTGATCAATTATACTGAAATATTGTGAAATTGTTACAATTTTTAAAAACTGTTTCCTATTTTAATTCCTTCGAAGGCAAAGCTGAATTTGTTATTATGCCAGACTTAATTATAATAATGATAATTTGCTGCTTAAGAAACATTCATAATCATCATCATATTTGTGGAAAATGTGATGCATTTTTCCAGCGTTCTTTGATGAATATTCAGAACAGAATTTATTTGAAACATATATATTTTTTGTAACAATGTAAAAGTCTTATTTCCACTTTTGATCAATATAATGCATCATTGCTGAAAAATAAATAGTTTATTAATGTCCCCAAATTTTGCATGGTTGAGTACATAGGCATAACAGTGTAAGACAGATATGCACAATATAGGCTATCAAAACCACATTTGATATGGGTTTATATTACAGATATTTTAATAAACTGATATCATATATTTAATTGTGCATTCTTATTCCCAAGTCCTATTTGTACAGTTAAATTACTTAATACAGTGCATTATAGTACAATACAGTTACAGTAATAAATTGCTAACACTATTAAATGTCATATGTTGAATATCTAATAATTTTATGAATACAGTGAGTACATCATACAGCTGTAATGCATTTTGTAGAATTTGAAATAATGGATTTTCATATTACATTTTTTAAGCAAGATAGTACATTTTAATACCGAAAATAATACAAAAAAGAATGTTGCCAATAACACCGTTGACCTATTTATATCAGCCATCATTTTAATATTGGCATATTCCAATTATAGACAAACACAACCCTGTAACTTGCATTAGTTTTACTAACGTTACATATAAGTAACGTTAACTTACAAAACAGTAACACACTGAAAATAGAAAAACCATCTAATCATACAGTTGGTGAACATTGTTTTCAGCGGTATGAAAAGGGTAATGTATCACATTGGAACTTGGATACATAATATATATAACACACACACATCATTAGGAATTTACTAAACCTCCTTTGTACACCATGGCACTATTTTATTAGTGATATTAAGCTCTAGTTTGCTGACAACAACCAGGTCGGAACCAAGTCCTCTATTCACTTACATATAACATACACAAACAGTTCAAACAGCTTACCTTCTTTTGTATTTTGAAGCGTTTGGAGCATGATACGCGTTTGCTGGCCTTCTTCAACTCTACAAAACAGACACGTGGGTTTTGTCAGTGTGTTTGACTACTTCTGAGAGTTTATTACGTCCTTATAACGAGCAACTGGACAACATGATGATTTCAGTTGTGTGTGTGTATAGTTAAATCGTGTAAGTAACGAGATTTGTTTGAGATTATATACTCACTTGGTCTCTTCATGTCTGTCGCTGCTCTAGCACGCGCTCCTCTCGCATACAGCGCAGCACGTGTCTCTATTCCTCACTTCCGCTTCCGCTTTCGCGCCGTAAAGGGTTAATTTTTTTCATCTCGGTTTTATTTAATAAATCAATCAGTCTCCGTGTTGAATGTGTGTCAGTCGTCAGACAGCTTTCAGAGACAGCTGATCAGACACAGACGGTAAGGCCTGCAGCTGGCGCGCTCTGTGTATTGTCTGCAATGTCTGCTGCTCATGCTATAATAAACCGCGAGCATCATCATGCAGGGTGTTGCATGGCCCAGTGAGTGCGTGCGTGTGTGTGTGTGAGTGTGTCTTTGTTTTTATCCGCCTGTCACACAGCTTGTGTCTACAGACACATAGCGGTCCCACCTTCATCATGATCATCATCATCATCGCTCTGCAAGCCACTGATTCCCGCAGACGCATTGAACCCAGCAAACACTGTTGAAGTGCAGTGGTCATTATCAGTTATCATGATAATAAATGCAGCTGATCACAGGTTCGCGCAGTGTCTCATAGCCACTCATGTACGAGATGCTAATTATGTAAACAGCATAATAAAAATCAGGTTTGTGCAGAAGCGGTGTTTATATGCAGCTTCGTGTGTTGTTTTATTTCTGCACACTGTTTCAAAAGTGGATATCTTGAATATTTCGTTATAACGTTACCACTAATGCTGTATGCTGGCATTAGCGACAGCGTACGACTCTTAACAGGATTACTGCTGCATCAATAATACTCGATTGTAGGCCTATAAAATACTTATTTAATTACTTGTATTAAATACTTGATTCGAAAATTATTCTCTGTTGGACCCCTAAGCATGTCCTCTAATATTCGTTGTTATAACGATGAATGTGAACGTTGTATGTATAAATATATAAGACGTCTTTAAATCAGTGTTAGAAGCTTTCTAGGATTTTGTTCATTTATATTTTTGTGACGGTTGTGGCCATGGCATGTGGTTTTATTTTGTTTACATATAATAATTGGAGTAACTTGTTTTTAGGGGAATTGTGGCTACCATAGTAAATAACGTTAGGTGTCTAGACATAATAATTCTGTTGGTAATTAGTAATGAAAAGTATTACTGTATTGTAGGATTACTCTAACAAGCTTACAGTTAATTCATGACAAAGGCAACAATAATCCATTAGTTAATGATTATGTTAATAATTAATCATTTGAAAATTAGTTTGTGTTGGTTTACCCGTGATAAGCATAGTTTCAACCTAAATATAAGTTACTATAATAATTGTTAGTATTATGAATTCTTTAATTTAATTTAGTAATAATAATAATTTATGCATTTAGCAGACGCTTTTATACAAACGACTTACAGTGCATTCAGGCTATACATATTTTTGTCAGTATGTGTGTTCCCTGGGAATCGAACCTACAACCTTTGCGCTGCTAACGCAATGCTCTACCACTGAGCCAAAGGAACATGATTCTTTATAAATCATATTTGATTTTAGCTAACAGTATTGGCTAAGATTACCACTGTAGCTGTACACTGTAAAATAATGAAAGGAATGTTAATTGCAAAAGACTATGACAATGCTGTAAAAAAATGTAATTGGTTAATGCTAAGTTCCCTTAGTGTATACAGTGAAAAACTAATAGAGCTAACCTTACATTAAGATACCGTTAAATATACAGTTTGTGGAATTGAAAAAGAACAAGTCATCTCATAATTTACAATGAAAAAGTTGATCACTGATATTCCCAGAGTTCCCTGTGACAGCTCAAGTTTGACTGTATTTTATTTAATTAATTGTGGTTATAGTTTGTGTTTTCTGTTATGTGTATTCAGTTTTAATGTTGCAACTCATGTTGTTTAATTAATGTATAATGCATTGTTTTAGTGTTGTGTGTTACCATGATGGTGTTTAGTATTTGTTTATATGAAACTGCACCTTCTATATTATTGTAGAAAAGCTACTTGTGATGAACTTTGATTGTGATGTGGCTTTCTCTCTACCACCTGTGTTAATATGGAGGTTGTCAGTATTAAGAGTACGAAACATGGTTTAGTAGCAGCCAGGCCTTTAGCAGATAATTCAGCAGAAAAGGTTACAGAAAAGATATACCAATTTAAAATGTAATAATTGTATTTTGTAAATTAGAGTTTTAAACTAAAATGTGCAGGTTGTGTTGTAAATGTGTTTTCATTTTTACTGTATTTTTCAAAATGATTTTGACAACCACAGCTGTGAGTTTAGTTTTTTAATATATAGTGTAGTTATGATGGTGTTCCGTTGTTTGTAAGTACAGCCCTTCAGCACATGAATGTCTAGTTGCCACAAATACTGTACCTCTGTATTAGAGTACTAGTATCACTCCTGAGTCCTGTCAACAGTAATAATGATTTATGAAATATATTTAATGATCATTCTTAAAAATAAGCTTCCATTTGAATGAATATTAACTAAATGAATGATTATGTCATTTTTCTATATGAAGTGCTTTTACAATGGGCTCAAAGCGACGGAGAGCCACTTCTCCATCCAGCAGTGTGAGCGGAGGAGATTTTGAGGACAGCCAGACCACATCCTTACCTTCAACCAGTCGGAAGAGGAGAAGAACCACAAACATCCCCACTGTTGACCCCGTGAGTTCGACTGAGTTCATGTATTTAATGTATCTGACATTTAATAACTGCATATTAACACATTTTTCCTCATGTTTTATGCTAATGTAAGTTATATCATGGCTCTCCTGTTCCTGCTCTCACAGATTAAATGACTTAACATTCTGCTTCAGGAACAATGCAGATGTTACTTGTTCTAGTGTGTCATTCTGTAAGTTTTTCCTTACAGATTGCTGTGTGTCACGAGTTGTACAACACTATCAGAGACTATAAGGATGATCAGGGCAGGATGCTGTGTGAACTCTTCATCAGAGCACCAAAGAGAAGGTCAGTCGCACATTAGAGATGTCTGGCACTTAACCAGCTTACTGTCAGCTAAAACTTAAACCAAAACTCTAGGTTTTCAACATCATAATGGATAACACAGATAATGCTTCCCTACAGGAACCAGCCGGATTACTATGATGTTGTGTCTCAGCCCATTGACATGATGAAAATCCAGCAGAAGCTGAAGATGGAGGAATATGATGATGTTGAGCAGCTCACAGCTGATTTTCAGCTCTTATTCAACAATGCCAAGACATACTACAAAGTGTGTATATATATGTAATATTTAAAATATATTCTGTTTTAATTATTGCACCAATGAAGTATCATTGAGATATTGGGTAACACTTTAGTATAGGGACCAATTCTTACTATTAACTAGTTGCTTATTAGTATGCCTATTATTAACATATTGGCTGTTTATTAGTACTTATAAAGCACATATTCTGCATGACCATATTCTACATCCATTATCCTACTCAACACCTAAACTTAACAACTGTCATGGTCATGGAAAGCTTAAGCTAGTAAAAGCGCACAACGAAGAAGAATTGTTCAATCCGGTTTTTAATAAATCCACAGGGAAACAACAGAAGATCCAACAGAGCAAAGCAAAAGCAAATCCACATTAATAACCGGCATCTCCAAGAACTGAACGGGCAGAATTTATACAAAAGGAACTAATGACTAAATTAACTAGACACAGGTGAACTAACTCAAGTAATCAAGGGGAAAAGAGGTCAAGGGAATGAAGGAGAACAGAGAAACACAACAACAAAGTCCAAATAGTGTGACAACAACTACCTTATTAACTATTAATAAGCAGCGAATTAAGAGTTTGTTGAGGCAAAAGTTTTAATTAATGGTTTGTTTCTGGTGAGAATTGGACCTTAAAATAAAGTGTGACCAGATATTGATTTTTCTTGTATAAAAAAAAGCGGATTTTTTTTTCATGTGTAGCCAGAAACTCCGGAGTACAGAGCTGCCTGTAAACTGTGGGATCTGTATATTCGCACCAAGAATGAGTTTGTGCAGCGAGGGGACTATGATGAAGACGATGACGATGATGACTCGCAGGAAAACCCTGGAGGGGCCACAGAAGAGGAGGTCAGAAACCCCAGAGCCTGTCTGTCATTCTCCATCCGCCTGTCTCTGTATTTTCCTACACCTCATTACAGGCATGCTTTGGAACTGTACTAATGTGTTTTTTTTAGATTTGCCCAGACAAATCATTCTGGTTTGCTTTGTTTTTACAGTCTATCTCGAGCCTTAAGGAAGTTCTTGGGCAGCTTCTGGATGCTGTGTTGACGTGCTCAGAACATGGGCGTCTCATTAGTGAACTTTTCCAGAGACTTCCCTCTAAAGTGGTAGTTCTCTCAATTTCATTTCAGCACGTACACAAACTTATCATATTGTTATTATTATAATTAATTTAAACATTCTTTTTCAGCAATATCCAGATTATTATGCTATTATTAAAGAACCGATGGATCTGAAGACCGTTGCACAACGAATTCAGGTATCTTGTTATTATGATCATGTTCTATTACAGCATATACAATATTGCCATTTATTATCAATTTACACTGAAGCTTGTTTCTTTTTGTCTGTAGATGGGCTACTATAAAAGTGTAAACCATATGGCTAAAGACATTGACTTGTTAGTCAAAAATGCCAAAACCTACAATGAACCTGGGTCACAAGTATTTAAAGTAATGTGTCACTGAAATTCTATTTATTTTTACATACAATTTACATAAATATTTATATCTTAGACTTATTTATATCCATATTTATGAATTTCCAGGATGCAAGCACCATCAAAAAGATGTTTTCACAGAGAAAACTGGAGCTTGAACATTCTGAACCTATTAAAAGCAGCATCAGGATCAGGTAAATTATGTTACGGATTGCATGTTACCATAACACATTAATTTTTTTAGCTAGATATATTAGTTAAGTCAATTTACAATATAATATAATATTTAATCTGTAATTATTATTGAATTATATCAAATGTTTCCAGCATCAGGATAACATAACGTTTTACTACAATTTGTTATATATAATAGAGTATAGTATAGTATAGTATATACTGAAGTTATTAATAAATTACAACCCGAATTGTGGAAATATTGGGACGTTTTTTTACATTTGAATAAAATGAAAACTGAAAGACTTTCAAATCACATGAGCCAATATTTTATTCACAATGGAACATAACAAATGTTTAAACTGAAAAATGTAACACTTGTATCCACTAAATAAGCTAAATTCAAATTTGATACCTTCGAGTCTCAAAAAAAGTTGACACGGGGCAACAAAGGGCTGAAAAAGCAATACATTTAGAAAAGATTCAGCTGGGAGAACATCTAGCAACTAATTAAGTTAATTGACATCAGATCTGTAACATGATTAGCTATAAAAGGGCCTCTCTAATGTCATTAGAGAGGCAGTCTCTTAGAAGTAAAGATGGGCAGAGGCTCTCCAATCTGTGAAAGAGTGAAAGAAACTGGAGAAATCTCTGTGCTTAAGGGACAAGGCCCTCAGACGACACTGCATCACTCATTGGCATGATTCTGTCATTGACATTACTGAATTGGCCCAGGAATACTTCCAGAAACCACTGTCGTAAACACAATCCGCTTTGCCATCTGCAGATGCCAACTAAAGCTCTATCATGCAAAAAGGAAGCCATATGTGAACATGGCCCAGAAGTGCCGTTGTGTCCTGTAGGCCAAGGCTTATTTAAAATGGACTGTTTTAAAGTGGTAAAGTGTTCTATGGTCAGAGTCCAAATTTGAAATTCTTGTTGGAAATCACGGACGCTGTGTCCTCCGAGCTAAATAGGAGGGAGACCTTTCACCGTGTTATCGGCGTTCAGTTCAAAAGCCAGCATCTCTGAGGGTATGGGGGTGCATAAGTGCATGTTTTGGAAGACACTATGAATGTTGAAAGGTATATAAAGGTTTTAGAGCAACATATGCTCCCCTCCAGACGACGTGTATTTCAGCAGGACAATGCAAAACCACATACTGCAGCTATTACAACAGCATGGCTTTGTAGTAGAAGAATCCAGGTGCTGATTTGGCCTGCCTGCAGTCCAGATTAGGCAAGTTAGGCAATTTCGCGTTCATAATCAAATACGATTCACCTGCGATTATGAACGCGATATCGCGTAGCTTGTCAGTGAACTACGGCTCTGTGTATTAACTGCCGCTCCATCTGAAAGCAGGCGATGGAGATTTACTGCCAATCACGGAACCGGCTTTACTGACGAGATGCGCATGATAATTACATGCGATTAATTGCACAGCCCTAGTCCAGATCTTTCACTATAGAAAACATTTGGCCCATCATTAAACAAAAAATACATCAAAGATGACAACAAACTCTTCAGCAGCTAGAAACCTATATCAGGCAAGAATGGCACCAACTTCCAACACCCAAAACTCCAGAAACTCATAACCTCGATGCCCAGATGTCTTCAAACTATTTTGAAAAGAAGAAGAGATGCTACACCATGGTAAACATGCCCCGTCCCAACTATTTTGAGACCTGTAGCAGGCATTAAATTTGAAATGAGCTCATTTTGTACATAACATTTTTAAATTTCTCAGTTTAAAAGTTTGTTATCTATGTTCTATTGTGAATAAAATATTGGTCTCATGTGATTTAAAAGTTTTTAGTTTTAATTTTATTCAAATTTAAAAAAACATCCCAACTTGTCTGGAATTTTAGTTGTATAACAGATATTAAACAATAAGCTTTAAGAAATATATATACAGTGCCCTCCATAAGTATACTTATAAGTATAAGGAACAGTAAATACAAAATTGCTCTGCTGGCTGTGGCGTCAAGACATTTGCAAATATGATTAAAAGATGAATATGAGACAAAACTACAGAATGTCACATTTTATTATTGGGTGATTCAACACATAGATATTTTACCAGCTAAGAATTTCAGCACATTTAGAGTTTCATCCCCCTATCTGATGTGAGCATAAGTATTGGAACAGTTGCCTCACAGGTCTTTCTAAGTGATCATCTGTGTCCTGTCGCATTACTTCTTCAGGTATTAAAAGCAGGGAATATGTCGTATCAGTTATATCCATTACTTCTGTATTCTGAATCTTGCATTCGATGATGACACACACAAACCAGGATGAAGATGAGGGAGCTGACTTTGAGAGAAAAGCAAGCAATTTGGATGCTAAAAGAAAAGAGGAAGTCAATTAAGAGCTATAGCAAAAACAAAGGGCATGGAGAAATCAAGAGTTTGGAAACCACCAGCGACACCAGCAACCAACAACTACCTGATCGGCTGAGAAAACAACAGTAGTTGATGACAGACAAATCAAAAAAGCTATGAAAATGAACCCTAACTGATGTGTCTGTAAAATCACTAACAACTTCCAGAAAGCTGGGGTGATGCTCTGACAATCTACTGTCCTCAGGAGACTTTGACACAGAATTACAGATGCTACACAGCAAGATACAAACCTATGACCAGCACCAAAAATAGAAAGGCAAGATTAGAGTTTTCAAAAAAGCACAAAGGTGAGCCAGAAGAGTTTTGGAACTGTTTATGGACCAATGAGACAAAGATGAACCTTTATCTAAGTGATAGGAAAGCAAAAATGTGGAGAAAAAAGGGAACTGCAAATAATCCTAAGCATACAGCCTCATCTGTAAAGCATGGTGGAGGTGTTGTCATGGCATGGGCATGCATGGCTGTCTCTGGAACAGGCCCTCTCAACTTTACTGATGACTTAATGCATGATGACAGTAGCAGAATGAATTTGGAAGGGTACAAAACCATACCAATATTCAAGAAAATGCCACCAGATTCATTGGGAAGTGCTTCATATTGCATCAGGACAATGACCAAAACACCCTGCCAGTTCAGTCAAGGAATTTATAAGGGTAAAGAAATGGAAAGTCTTAGATTACCCAAGTCAATCTCCAGATTTAAATCCGATTGAACATGAATTTCACCAGCTGAAGAGGAGAGTAAAGGCAGAAACTCCCCAAAACAAGCAACAATTGGATTTGGCTGCATTAAAGGCTGGGAAAGGTATTTCAAAGGATGAGACCAAGAGTCTGGTGATGTCTATGTGTCACAGACTCACTGCTGTGATTGTGCGCAAGGAATCTTCAACTAAATAATAGCTTTTAATCTTTTATATCTGCCTTATGTTCAACTGTCCCAATACTTATGTTCACATCAATGAGTGGGATGAACTCTAAAAGTGCTGTTCTTTTTATTTGGTAAAACATGTATGTGTTGAAATGGCTAATAATAAAATGTGACATTCTGTAGTTTTGTCTCATATTCATCTTTGAATCATATTTGCAAATGTCTTGACTCCACAGCCAACAGAGCAATTTTGTCTTTACTGTTCCAATACTTATGGAGGGCACTGTATATTGCATTTACATAAAATTTTAACTTTTAGTCCCAAAGGATGATGAAGACTAATTCCAAACGATAAGTTTTACAATAAGCTGCATTGTATTACCATCTGATCTCATGCCTGTCTATTCTTACATTATAATTTAGTAAAAATACTATAAAAAGTACCAAAAATCTGCATTGTGTTACCAGCTTTTTTAAGCATGTAACATTATGAGACCATGGAATTCTTTGACGTTTTTTTCAGTGTCATAATATATATAACAGTGTCCTGGTTTTACCAATTGACATCATCACTGTCTTGGTGTGTCACTACTGTGTTGGTTTTAACATTTACATTTTATTAACAAACAAACATGTATATTCTGACATATAGTGTTGTATTTGCACTGGCGTTTCTGAACAGGAATAGAAGGTTTGGACAGGGAGACCGGCTCTCCTCCATCACTTCTGCTCTACAGTATGGCTCTGAGAGTGAAGAGGATGCCATAATAACTGGTACGTCACACATGATGGTATATGTATTGAGCAACACTGTTGAAGAGAAGTAACATCCGAATATTATTGGCTTATATACTAATTGGATGAGTGTTTCCATGTTCTTAAGGCTCTGTTCATTATGGTGAGGGTGAGTCAGAGGCTGAGAGCATCCACTCCAGCATGGACATGAGCAACCCAATCTTCCAGATATACGAGGCAGTGCGGGGCTGTAGGAGCAACCAGGGACAGCTTTTAGCCGAGCCCTTCTTTCAGCTTCCCTCCAGGAAAGACTACCCCAACTACTTCCAGCAAATCAGCCACCCAATCTCCCTCCAGCAGATAAGGTACAGTAGGACAACATCACTGCAAGTTCTTCGATTTTCGAACATACTATGAAATATTTTATCTTTCCTCAGGAGTAAGATGAAGAACAGCGAGTATGAAAGTGTGGAACAGATAGAAACAGACCTCAACTTGATGTTTGAGAATGCAAAGCGCTACAACTTTCCCAACTCTCAAATCTACAAACGTGTGATGAAGTTGCAGCATATATTGCAGGTAATATAAACCCATTCCAAACAAAGACAGGCTATGAATTACTGTAAATTACAGTGTCTCAGTTGGCAGTGCAGTTAGAATTAATCATTTGACGTTTCTCAAAGATCAAAAGAGAGTTCAAGAATATTGATTGATATAACTGATTGATAATGATACTTGTGTGTATATGCAACCCCAAAAAGTAAGAGAGCTCTCTGACCCTCCGTAGACAGCAAGGATATTACCACGATCAACGCACAGAAATGTAATAAAGACATCTGTAAAATAGTGCATGTGACATCAGGGGTTAAACCGTAATTTTACGAAAGCTACGAGAATACTTTTTGTGCAAAAAGAAAACAATAAAAACTTAATTTATTCAGCGATTCTTCTCCCAGAGTTATTGTCTTCCACCTTTTTTTAGTACCCCAGAGTACTCAGTGTTGTTTACTTTCAGAATGCGTGCTGTCTACTGAGCGTAAACAACACTGATTACGTTCTGTGTGCTGAATAAATTGTTATTATTCTTTTCTTTGCTTTGTATTTATTTATTTATTTTTTTTTTTATTATTCTTTTCTTTGCTTCGTAAAATTACGGTTGAACCCTTGATGTCACATGGACTATTTTACCGATGTCCTTGCTACGTTTCTGTGCGTTGATATATCCTTGCTGTCTATGGAGGGTCAGAAATCTCTCAGATTCCATCAAAAATATCAATAATTTGTGTTCCCAAAGATGAACGAAGGTCTTACGAGTTTGGGACGGCATGAGGGCAAGTAATTAATAATAGAATATTCATTTTTGGGTGAACTATCCCTTTAAGCCACCCATAAAAGTGTACGAATTTTATAGCATTCGATCAAAGGTTGTTTTTTGCTGTTGTTTTTTTTTGCCATAGACCCTAATATACAATGATCCCCTTCCTCAAATATAAAGACAGATGTCATTGTATGTGTAAAGGCCTATTTATATGGAGCTCTGCTCTGCACATGCAACGTTTCATCCCAAAGGATGATGAAGACGAATTAAAAACAAAATGTCCATGATAAGGAAACTAAAAGAACATTACTGTAACAAAGAGACTGTATTGTGGCCACAAATTAAGCATTTGTTTCGAAGACAAATTAATTGCCAAAATGACTCTAATATGAGGGAATAATTCAGTACAATGTGGCCACAGTTTAACTAAATTGTGGCCACAAATTCCCAAACGTTTGCAAAAGTTGTTGGAAAAAAACTTTTTTTTTCACGTCATATACATTTATACTGTGAAAAATATGCTTAAAAATGAAAGATATAAAAATACTTTATTTCAATATATATATTAATTTATAACAATAATATTTGTATGTTATGTTGCATTATAATAAATTAAATATTAATACAAAGGTGTAAATTTAATCTCACTCCATCTTATTTCTGCCAACCCCTAAAAGTACTGTTAGATAATTAAACCTGTAAAGAAACTACATATAGTTCATCACATTAACAATGAAGAAGTTCCATCTATATTTTACATCCAAATGCGTTATGCCTTCAGTCTATATTTGTGCATATGTGTGTAAATATTCAGATGAAGAGGAAAGAACTGACAAGGAGAGATTATGAAGATGGAGATAGCATGCTGTCATCTACTCTTTCTGATGGGGGCAGCACCAAGCGCAAAAGGTACATTTACAGCATTAGTGAAACTACTGGTTTGGAGCTTATTATAGTCTTAAACATTCACGCTATGCAAGGGTGACAGTTGATAGTTTCTCTAACATATTACCTCTGGCAGCCATAAGAAGAACACAAAGAAGAACCGTATGAAGGCTCTGTACGCTGCTGTGGCAGAGCCTCGGGAGATGGGCACAGGCCGGAGACTCTGTGACCTGTTTATGGTCAAGCCCTCAAAAAAAGACTACCCAGACTACTACAAGATTATTCTGGAACCAATCGACCTGAGGACCATAGACCACAACATCCGCTCTGACAGATATCCCAGCGAAGACGCCATGATGGAGGACATGAAGCTGATGTTTCGTAATGCACGTCACTACAATGAAGAAGGTTCACAAGTGAGTTGAAGGTTTACTACTAAGCTTGGAAAGACCGTGTCAAGTAAATTAGCTTTTTGAATAATTTTGTTGTCCTAGGTTTTATAAATACTAACTGCTCTGTTGTGTGATAAATAGCTTGTTGGTTTATCTCTAGGTTTACAATGACGCCAACATTCTGGAGAAGATATTAAGAGAAAAACGAAGGGAACTCGGACCTCCGCCGGATGACAATGACATCGTTTCACCCAAGTTAAAAATTAGTATGTTTTGAAAGCAGTATATTGTGTATACCTTACTTTGAAGGTTGCTTTGAATTAGGGTTGAATAGGGTCTGGGCGAAATGGGCAAAAAAATTATCGAGATAAAAAATGTATATCAGGTGATACGATAATTATCACGTTAAATTTAAAATATGTATTACCTAATTTTCATATAGTGAAATGTAATTATTCTGACTGTTTGAGTTTTATTAAAATTAACCACTGGTTGTCCACTGTAGCATACATTTAGATTATGACAACCACATTTAAAACCACACATACAGCACCTCAATACCATGCTAAAATGTATCTATATTGTTTTAGGTATTTGTATGAAAAACAGTAGTCTAAATACCAAAACTAATCGCAAACTTTTGGTAAAAGAGATGAATGTTAAACATAATGTTTATCACAAAAAAATAAAAATAATAACAGTATTTTTGTGATGTTATTATATTCCCTTACTCTTTTAATACATTTAATTAATATATTTTGGTGCATAAACATTATGTTGAACATTTATCGAATCTCTTGTTGTTGTTTTATCGAGGAAAATATAGCGCGATAATTATCGTTTTATCGCCCAGCGCTACTAAGGTTGAACGATCAAATAAAAACAAACAAAAAAATTTGCAATATGGCTTAGTGCGATTATCAAATAAAAAGGTAGCAATTTAGTTAAATAAATATATGGGTTTTGTGTTTCAGAGTGAAGCGTAGTTTTGCAGTGTTGTTTTGCACACGAGCAGCTTATGATTTGGTGTTTTCAGTGTTTTGGAGTGACTACATTTTGCTCCAAATGCAGTCTGCATGTGCTCAGTTTGGGATGCTTGACTTTTGGCATTTGGGCAAAGAACATGCACCAATTAAACTCCTATTTTTTGGGATTTTGAAATGACTTCTCAGAGTTGCGAGTTTCAGTCTACATAACCCCAATCCTCTCAGGAAGCTGTGACTGACCATGTGCCACTTTCATTCCAGGAAAGAGTGGCATCTCTCCTAAAAAGTCCAAGTACCTGACTCCTCTGCAGCAGAAACTCAATGAACTCTATGAAGCGGTGAAGAACTACACAGACAAGCGTGGACGGCGTCTCAGCACAATCTTCCTCCGTCTTCCATCCCGCGCTGAGCTTCCAGACTACTATGTGGCCATCAAGAAACCCATAGACATGGAGAAGGTGAAGAGCCACATGCTGGCCAACAAGTACCAGGATGTTGATGCTCTGGTGGAAGACTTAGTGTTGATGTTCAACAATGCTTGCACCTACAACGAACCTGAATCATTGATCTACAAAGATGCTTTGGTGCTTCACAAAGTGCTTTTGGAGACCAGGAGAGACTTGGAGGGAGGCGACGACGCTCATGTCCCAGATGTCGCGCGGCTCATCCAGGAGCTCATTCGCAATCTTTTCGTCTCAGTTCTTGGTCACCAGGATGACGAGGGACGTTGCTATAGTGACTCACTGGCGGAGATTCCAGCTGTTGATCCCAACAATCCCGATAAGACTCCACTGAACTTTGAAATCATCAGAGCTAACGTGGATAAGGGTCGTTATAGGAGACTAGACGTGTTCCAGGACCATATGTTTGAAGTTTTGGAGAAAGGCCAGACGTCTGCACAGGTGAGGTTTTTCATTCACTCGTTTTGTCTAGGATTTGCGTACCTGGAGAGGTAAATTGTTTGTTTTTCACAATACTAAATGTTTTAAATTGTGTCGTAGAACTGATTCTGAGATCTTTGAGGACTCTGTGGAGCTCCAGCTGTTCTTCATCCGGATCAGAGATGAATTGTGTAAGAACGGAGAGATTCTGCTATCGCCGGCCCTCAGCTACACCACTAAACACCTGCACAGCGACGTGGAGAAAGAGAAGAAAGAGAAGCTGCCTAAAGAATATGAAGAAGATAAACTCAAGAGAGAGGAGGAGAAGAAAGGTACTGTTCCAGTAGTACTCAATCCAATTTTTCTATCGTTTATTTTTTTTAAACAAACAAACATAAAAAAACATAAAAATACAACTTATACATAAAATGATTTGAGCATACATCTTATGTGATAAACGTTTTTCATTTCTGATGTTTAAATTATTTTAAATGAACAGTGCAGTAGTTTAGTTAAATATTTAGTGATATATGTAATGGACTATAAATGTTAATTTGCCTAATCTGCAACATGCAACATAAAAAATGCCACTTCGTATATAAAATTACTTGAACTGTGATAAACGTTTTTCATTTCTGATTTCAAAATCATTTTGAATGAGCAGTGCACAGTTACATGGTAGATCAGTTAAAAATTTTGTGATACATCCCATATCAACTGTCACAGTTTTGCGAACGTCTTCTTTATTTGATAGATTTAGGGAATTCTCTTCTGTGTTTAAAACAGTTGTCAGTCGCTAAACTAAACTTGGAGTGTGGAAGTTGCAGATAATTGTAATGTCTTGTAGTTCAGATGGCTGTTTATGAATCCTTTCACACTGATTTCCAGAGGCTGAGAAGAGTGAGGACACAGCAGGTGGTGGATGGCAGGGAGCTCTGCAACGTAACTATAGTCAGGACTGCAGCTTCAAGGACAACATGTACCACGTGGGAGACTATGTTTATGTAGAGCCCACAGAAGCAAACCTGCAGCCACACATCGTCTGCATAGAGCGCCTGTGGCAGGATGATGCAGGTATTGCTTCATAAAACCTTATATATAGCATATAGGTTGCTCGTAACACTGTTGATTGAGAATATACAGTACCATTCAAAATGTTGGGTCAGTAAGTAAAAAAAAAAATTCAAAAGTGATTAAAAAGACTTTTAAATTGTTATAGAAAAAAACAGTTTTGAATAAATGCTGCTCGTTTGAACTTTCTATTCATTGAAGAATATTAGAGCATATTGGAATGATTTCTGAAGGATCATGTGACACTAAAAACTGGAGTTATGATGCTGAAAATGTGCTTTGCTATATCTGGAATAAACTCATTTTAAAATAGAAAACAGTTTTTCACAATTTTACTGTTTTACTGTATTTTTATCAAAAAATGCAGTCTACAAAAACATAAAAAATCTTACTGATCCCAATTTTTTGAACATTAGTGCAGCTGTTAAACTATGTGTATGTATTTTTTTCATGAAGGAGAGAACTGGCTCTATGGCTGCTGGTTCTATAGACCCAACGAAACATTTCATCTCGCTACACGCAAATTTCTTGAGAAAGAAGTTTTCAAAAGTGACTATTACAACAAAATTCCTGTCAGTAAAATACTGGGCAAATGTGTCGTCATGTTTGTGAAGGTAATATCATTCCACAATGATTCCAAAACATAGTTTTGCTTTATTATACAATTGTAAAAACATTATATCTAAATGTTCTGATAAAAAAATCTTTGTTGCAGGAGTATTTCAAGATTCAGCCTGACAGCTTCAGACCTGAAGATGTTTTTGTTTGCGAGTCTCGTTATTCTGCGAAAACCAAGTCCTTCAAAAAGATCAAGATGTGGACGATGCCCCTTAGCTCAGTGAAGTTCGTCTCTCGTGAAGTGCCGTTGCCTGTGGTTCGTGTGGCCTCCATGTTTGCACCCAAACAGGACAGCGAGAAGCCTCCTGAGGTGGCAGAGGATGGCAAAGCTGTGCCATTGATTATTGATAAGGTAAGACATATTCTGGCATATATTTAATATATATATATATATATATATATATGCATATGCTGCCTGACCATCAATCTTTGTCTTCAGGAGAGAGAGGATGTTACCATGGAGGTCAGTAATGGAGAGCCAGGCTGCCAGTACTACGAGCAACTCTGCTACAACGACATGTGGCTAAAAGTGGGAGACTGTGTCTACATCCGCTCTCATGGGCTCGTACGAAACCGTGTGGGCAGGTAGGGTACCAATGACGAGATCATGACGAGTCGCTGTGTTGTTCATATTGTGGATTATTGAAAACTACAGAAGGGTACTATAAAGCTAGTTAAAGGGTCTATTTGCCAATAATGAAAACTTTCCGGAATTCGGGTTGTATACTGAAGTATAATTAACTGTGCTTAAGTGGAACTATTGCAAGTATACTTCAGGTACACTTTAAATATCTTGCATTTAAAGATCGATATTATTCAAAGATTATACAATTCTCATCAATAGTGACATTAAAACATATTTTAGGCTTAATATTAAGAAATGTGCATTATGCACAGGTAGTGCTCCAAATAAAGTTTAATTATAACTTTTATGTCAGTAAGTCTCGAGCAATATATCAGTAAATATGTCAATAATTTAAACTATATTTAGCATTAAATAAGTGTACTTTAAATATATTACTTTTTACTAGGAAGTGATTATTGTGTTCTCTTTGTCTCGCTGGATGGAAAGGGTGCTTTATTTTCAAAAGTTGTATGTGTCAATCCAATTTTGCGCATCATTTTGAATGGAAGCATTGCTACTGGTGACACAGAATCATCATTTCTATATGACCATCCTTTCAAAAAATGTTATATCTTTTAAGTCTGCTAAAGTCTTGAACATCACATTTGGTTTCAAAATATGCAAGAACCAACAATGTTTGATGTCACTGATGTTACCAAACTTGATGTGACACAACATAACAGTGTCACATGACAGTGTCTCCTTATATGTGAATGGGTTTGTGTTGTAATAGGATAGAGAAGATGTGGGTGCGAGATGAAGCTGCTTACATTTTTGGCCCCATCTTCATCCATCCCGAGGAGACTGACCATGAACCTACTAAGATGTTCTACAAGAAGGAAGTGTTCCTCAGTAACCTGGAAGAAACCTGTCCTATGACCTGTATTGGAGGTAACAGTATTTTTGGATGGCCTCAAAGTTATGTTCCATCATTACAAGTGTATTATTGAGTGGTTGCAAGGACATTAGCTGAAGAAGAGACAGAATGCCACTGAGTTATTTACACTGGAAGGACAATAAGTGAAATAAATAGTGATAGTGATTTGTTAGTTTTCGTGATTAAATCTTATCACCATGTCTTCTCCTACATCTGGACTGTATTTTCTTTCCTCAGGGAAGTGTACAGTGTCTTCTTTCAAAGATTTCCTGTCATGCCGGCCAACCGAAATGCCGGAGGAGAATGTGTTGCTGTGTGAGAGCCGCTACATCGAGAGCGAGAAGCAAATGAAGAAGTTTAAAGGGTTGAAGCGTTTCGCTCTGTCTGCCAAAGTAGTTGAGGATGAAATCTATTACTTTCGGTTAGTTGCTTCATTCTTGTTAACTACTGAAGTAATCCAAATAAAAAAAAAACACTATGTATATAAGAAACAGACTTTAGAGTATAGCGATAAGAGCTCATGATCTCAACAGAAATTACTCGTTCCTGTCCCAAACTTGGACACTGGACTCATGCTTTTTGTTTTCTCTGTCAGAAAGCTCATAGTGCCTCAGAAGGAGCCATCTCCACTGCTGAATAAGAAGATCGAGGAGTTGGAGGCCAAGTTTGCAGATATGACGGATGAAGAGCTGGAGGATTTGGGTGATGATGATGGAGACGGGTCTGATGCTCACTGCATGCGGCAGCTTCAGACTCAGCTGACCAGCGACATGGACATGCTGCATTATGCACCCCCGCAGGTCTGCATTATGCTGTTACTGAAAGAAAATCACTGTTTGTTCTTGTTGCTTTAGACTCAGAACGGTTTGATGGTGTTTTGTAACTAGCTGTGTTATCTGATAATTAGTATTCTCCAAGAGCAAGACTATTCATAAAGTCATACCCATTTTGCAACTTATTCTTGTCAAAAACTGCCAACTTGGGAGACGTAAACTGACCAGCCAAAGTTTAAGTTTAAGATATTTTGTGGTGGGTACATTTTTAGAATGGCATTGTAGTGCCACAGTGAAACATGAAAAAAATCAAGGATTTAAGAAGAGTAAAGTAATGTTTTGGGAATTGTCTATGCTTAGGTTTGTTTCACAGTTTACAGACAGGGCTTAGACTAAGCCAGGATTAGGCCATAGTTCAATTAGGACATTTAAGTAATTTTTATCAACATGCCTTATAAAAAACATTACTGGTGTGCATCTTGAGACAAAACAAAGGCACTGACATGTTTTAAGATCAGTCAGTGCAAGTTTATTTCAGTTGAAACAGCTCAGAATTACATTTTAGTCTGGGACTAAGCTTAAGCCTTGTCTGTGAAACCGGGGGTATACGATTAAATGAGTAATTAAGTGTTTTTCACATTGTGTTCACAAAATATTTTCACATTAATCTTGAAATGTTGCAACTTCATTCTTGAAAAGCTGACTCATTTTGCACAAGGCCATTTTTCAAATTATTCTCAAAATATTATAGTGATAGTTATGATAGTAAAGTGAAAAGAAAATGAGGTGTGGTCACATTTACTGTTGACCAATTGAATTTTCACAGGCAGAAATACACTATTGATAAGGGACCTTTTTTGCCACGAAATTTTGACAAATTTTGACCATACCTTTATGTCATTCTAAACTTGAATGACTTACTTTCTTCTGCAGAACACAAAATACGTTTTATTGAAGAATGTTAGTAACTTCCAATTTATGGACAAAAAAGACCTAAAATTCCTTTTGTGTTGCTTGAAGTCGTACATGTTTGGAACGTCATGAGGGTGAGTAATTGATTACAAAATCCTCATTTGTGGGTGAACTATCCATTGAAGTCTTCATTTTTGAAATGTTACTACTTTATTCTAGAAATTTCAGGTATTTTTATCATGTTTTAATGTGGTACTAAAACCGCATTGTTAATCTAAAATGTATTATTGCTCAATAACAGCCCAGCTTGCAACAAAGTAGTTGCTCAAACCCAGTGACTTGTTCTTCCGTGGAAACTTGCTATGTAAAGTTAGTAAACCCTAATCCTGTCAATCATATTGGGATTTCGAAAAAATGTGTAGGATGGATGGATAGGCGGATGAATCAAAAGTACAATTAGCAGCCTTTGTGCATATTGTCTAAGGCTGAGACTAAATGATCAGTATCTCATTTTGTCTACAGTCCACACCAAAGTCAATTAAGGGTCTTTCAAAGAAGGAGGGGGCGAAGAGGAAGATCAACATGAGTGGCTACATCCTCTTCAGCAGTGAAATGAGAGCCGTCATCAAGGCCCAGCACCCTGACTTCTCTTTTGGAGAACTCAGTCGACTGGTGGGCACAGAGTGGAGGAACCTTGAGGCCACTAAGAAAGCTGAGTACGAAGGTGGAGTGTTGAATTTTGCTATTTATCACAAAATAAATGTGTCTGGAAATCATGAGTGGACACTGATGCATGAGATACAATGTATCCAGGTTTTCCATGAAATGTCCAATTGTTTTTATCTTCTGTCATTGATTTAGAGCGGGCAGCAAAGGTAGCAGAGCAGCAGGAGCGAGAAAGAGCAGCGCATCAGAACTCCCCAAGAGCAGGTACCCCAGTAGGGGCGCTCATGGGGGTAGTACCTCCCCCGACCCCCATGGGGATGCTTAGCCACAGCATGACGCCTATGGCAGGTAACCCCTCTCAGATGTGGTGGACACACCCTTCTGGTGCCACACAGAGCTGCAATACGAAGCCTAACTGCTAACACACTCATCCCCAGTGCACTTTCCATCTTCAACCAATCCATTCCTTCTGCAAAGCTGCCATGTTTTTGGTGTCTATAATCCCAAATTTTCTGAATGTGATTTTGAATGCATGGCCTTTGTCATTCATCAAATAAATATTGCATGAACAATGTAACAATCATGAAACTTTACTACCTCTTTTGCATTGGAATGATGCTCAGCCATGGATTCTGTGAAGTTTCCTCAGAATTCCTACATGTTTCCACTGACTTGAAAGCAGAAAATTGATGGAAGCAATTATCAAAATATATATATTTATATATATTTAGGCATCTTTATGCTATCATAAGCTGAATAGAATAGTGTGTAACAAATATGATAAATATATTGTAAAACATTTTATTTGTTTAAAAAAAGCACAGTATATCATATATTGGCCAATATTATATATTTTTATTTATCAATATAAGTTGATATTGGTTATTTATTTATGTGCAAATGTTTCCTATTGTTACATTAATATTACCTTTCCTATTATCTAACACTTACTCAAAATTACTTGTTAATAATTTATTATTAATTGCTAATAATTTAATAACAATTAAATATAATCTGTCACATATCTCAAAATGAGTGTCCAGTTTTTCATACTGTATATAATACGTTTAATATGTTGTAATGCGTAAATTCACTTGTAGCATTTAAAGCTATTGATTTTACTTTATCTTTTGGTAAATGCATATAAAGAGGTATAGCATTTTAATATCAGCCATTTGTCACATACAACATAAAAAAAAAAAAAAAACTGGATCAGAATCTGCTAAAATTTAAATAATGGTTAATCTCTAAAATAAACTCAGTTGGATGATACAGTTTTGGTACTGTTAACTAGTAAAAAAAATTGTTAATTGAAATAAAGCTGAAATAAATAAATAAAATGGAAAAAGATATATGAAAATTATGTTTTGACAACTAACTAAAAATAAGTTTAAATTAAATAAGA
The DNA here is from genome assembly GCA_027422405.1 of Ptychobarbus kaznakovi. Taxonomy (NCBI): domain Eukaryota; kingdom Metazoa; phylum Chordata; class Actinopteri; order Cypriniformes; family Cyprinidae; genus Ptychobarbus; species Ptychobarbus kaznakovi. Next base: position 17,214,088 of record CM049795.1, read on the forward strand.
AAAATTACTAAAACTGAAGTGTGTGTGTGTGTGTGTGTGTGTGTGTGTGTGTGTGTGTGTGTGTGTGTGTGTGTGTGTGTGTGTGTGTGTGTGTGTGTGTGTGTGTGTGTGTGTGTGTGTGTGTGTGTGTGTGTGTGTGTGTGTGTGTGTGTGTGTGTGTGTGTGTGTGTGTGTGTGTGTGTGTGTGTGTGTGTGTGTGTGTGTGTGTGTGTGTGTGTGTGTGTTTTCATTGTGAATGATTAATCAGCTTACGTTCTCTAATTGTAGTTTTCTTTTACATGTAGTGCATGAATTCATTCTCATAACTGCATGATATACTGATGCATGCATATGTTGTGTCGCCACCTTCCTCTTCCTCCAAAGGCATGATGGGTAGTTACAGGCCATCCATGCGGCCCTTTCAGGGGTCTGTCAATGGCATGATTAACTTGGCCGGCATGCCTCCGCATCCCATGAGGCTGCCTACCTCACCCTTCTACTCCCCGTGGGGTATGCCTAGCATGCCATATCCGGGTAAGGCCCACTTCACAGCCACACGTCCCCACTTGCAGTTGCTTCCTGTCTGCCTCTCCAATCTTAACAAGAGGGGCTACCTGTACCATAGGCTCAGGGGCTCAACTGAGCAAAGTGTCTGCCCAGGCCATGATTAAACCAACTGAAGAGGCTCCCAAGGTTCTGTAGAAGAATACTTCATGCAAGAATGACAATTCTGTCATCATTTACTCGGCCTTACGAAGTTCTTCTTCTTTCTTTCATTCATAGAACACAAAATTAGCTGTTTTGGTAACACTTTACAATAACGGTTTCGTTTGTTAACATTCGTTAAAGGGATAGTTCACCCAAATTAAAATTCTGTCATCATTTAGTCACCCTCAGGTTGTTGCTTTCTTCTGTTGAACACAAAGGAAGATTATTCTGAAGAATATTCGTAACCAAACAGAGTTGGACCTGACTTCCACGGTTTGGAAAAAAGGGGGGTAGTCAATGGGGACCATCAGCTGTTTGGTTACTCATATTATTCCAAATACATTATTTTGTGTTCAGCAGAACTAAGTAATTCATATAGATTTGGGACAATTTTGGGGTGCATAAAAGATGACAGAATTTACATTTTTGGGTGAGCCATCCCTTTAAGTACATTAGTTAACATGGACTTAAAAATGAACAATACTTCTACAGTATTTATTAATATTAGTTATTGTTAATTTCAGCATTTTCTAATACATTTTTAAGATCAACAGTTGTATCTGTTAGCATGAACATGATCTAACATTGAAAATAGGTTAATTAATTCTGTATTGATTATTGTTAGTTCATAACATATTTACTTATGCTAACAAATTAGACCTTATTTGTTACCAAAATATTAAATGTTGCAAATATTTTGAAGAATATTCAAGATCTTTTCCATATCACAAAAGCAATAGTGACTTAGATTTATTTTTTAAGCTTTAAAAAGGACTAATGTCTGTAGTAGGCAAAAAATCAGTATGTGAAAAGACTAGTATGTCTGAATTCATAGTATTCATAAAACCGTAGATGAAAATTATCTAGATGACTAACTACTTCCACCGAGATTCAGGAGTGCACATGCGATGCATAAAGTACTACCCATGAGGCCAGAGGAACGGAACCGTGAATGGCAGGAATAGGATGCAACTGATGCACTATAGGTCACATGACAACGACAACATTGCGGATATATTACGTCTAGATTGCACTCCAACTACATAGTATAGAATTGTAGAATATAGGCCTATTTTTTTAATGGTACGTTTTTTAACCAAATGGAGTGCCTACTCAGACAGTGATGCATTTCAAGTCTTCTACAGCCGTACGGTACTGTGAGGAACCATTTTTTCTTTAAACAATTTGGTAATTTCAATAATCTGACACAAATCATGTAGTGAATAATAATTTCAATTTCAGTCTTTTCCAAACACAGTTATCTTTTAACTTCAGAAAGCTCACAATATTACACAGAAGTAACATGGACTACTTTTAGAGTAGACTTTTGGAGCTTGACAGCCCCTCGTCACTATGATTTAGTTATATGGAAAAGAGCAGCATTTTTCAATTTCTCTTTTCACTGGATTTAGCATAAAGATTTCACTTCAGATGTCTACATGTCTGGATTTCACCATAAGCTATTATCAAACACTAATGATTTCAGCAAAGACCATAAAGAGCTTAGGGTATCAGTCTCTTATTCACGGTGTATGCTGATTCATCTTTCACAGGTATGAATGGAATGGCCCCAGGTTCTACAGGAAGCACTTATGGGACTCAGGTAATGCTCATTTTGAACGCTTTCTCATTTATCGCTTATGTTATAATGTCAAATGTTTAGTTTTAGGAGATGAAATGAAAGACAAACTGCTTTTAGTTTCTGTGTTTCTTAAAACTCTAGTGTTAATATTGTGTCATGTTGAGGTTCTCAAAATCTTTGTGTTTTTCTAGATGGGTGTGATGACCTCAGGCCAGCAGGCCCCTCCACCCTACCCGGGGCAGGGCCAGGTTGGGCAGCCCACTCTGCAGCAGCCCTCCACCCCCATATTTGTGGCTCCTCCACCCAAACCTCAGAGACTTCTCCATTCAGAGGCTTACCTGAGATACATAGAGGGACTCAGTGCTGAGTCCACTACTGTCAGCAAATGGGACCAAATGCTCTCTGGTGAGTAAGATGTCAGATTTATGCTATCTTAGTGGTCGACTTGCATGCGTTTTTTTTTCCATAACCATTACAAATGTGACCCTCTCTGTAAAAACCAGGTTAAAGTCCAAAAATCTAATTCTGAGATATCGAGCATCAAAGTTTGATTAAAAGCATTAATTTCACTATGGTTTCAATCTTTTACATGGCCTTACTCAGTCAATATTAAAGATACTAATAATATATTTTCACAGAATGTTCTTTACAATATATAGGATGATTTTATGCAGGAAATAGTAAATCTCTAAAAAATGACTTTAGCTGGGTTTTCACAGAGAGGGTCACAAATACTTAGAGATTTTAGAGAAATGTGGCCTTACACAGTCATTTAGCAGATTCATCCAAAGCGACTTACAAATACATTATGCAACAACATGCAAGTGCTATTACAAGTCACGCAGTACACAGGTTTTCTTTTCTTTTCACAGAAACAATAAACAACAAGAAAAGCTAGCAGTTAGAGAATAAATATGCAATTGATAGAGGGTCAAATAATAGACAATTAGAACAGTGCTCTTACAAGGATTCAGCTGCTCTAGGGACAACCAACAGTAAATGTCTGTGTGGGATGTAATGCGTCGTTCACTTGCAGAATGCAAGCTTCTAGAGGGTAAGTCAGGTGTGGTTCTATAGGCAGACATGAATGCCTTGAATTTAATGCTATTGTGCAAATTGATGAACAGAGGTGTGAGCTCATTAAAGTGTGGTGTGTGATTGGTGACCTGCATTGGTGTGTGTTGTGTTGCATGTGTGTGTGTGTGTGTGTGGCTGTGTGTTGATGTGTGTGATGTGTGTGTGTGTGTGTGTGTGTGTGTGTGTGTTGTGCTGTGTGTGTCGTGTGTGTGTGTGTGTGAATGTGTGTGTGTGTGTGTGGTGTAGTGTGTGTGTGTGTGTGTGTGTGTGTGTGTGTGTGTGTGTGTGTGCGTGTGTAGGTGTGTGGTGTGATTGGTGTGTGTGTGTGTGACTTGTGTGTGTGTGTGTGTGTGTGTGTGTGTATATAGTGCTGTCAAACGATTAATCGCATCCAAAATAAAAAAAGTTTTTTTTTGTTTACATAATATATGGATGTGTACTGTGTTTATTTATTATGCATATTTATATATCATACAAAATATAATATGTATATATTTAGAAAATATTTACATATACATATTTACATGTATATGCATTTATATATTTATAGTGTTATATTATATATATAATATATAAACATAACATATTTTCTTAAGTATATACATGCATGTGTCTGTATTTATATATGCATAATAAATAAACACAGTACACATCCATATATTATGTATATATATATATATATATATATATATAATATCATTATACCAAGTAAGATAAATAATAATAATGATTAAGCTCACCATGGGTGCATTTATTTGACCAAAAATACAGTAAATACAAAATACTATTCCAATTTAAAATAACTTCAAATGACTATTTAATAAAAAACATTATTAATTTATTCCTGTGATGCAAAGCTAAATTTTCAGCAGCCATTAGTCAAGGGTCATATGATGTCATATATTAAATAAAAATATAAGCCATATAATAAATAAAAAGAAAACAAGTAGATAGAATATAGAACGCTACTGTTAGAGGGTCATTTTTTAAATAAATAATGATTATATATTATCATTGTGGTAATTTTACAAAGATTAATTCTGAAGAACAGCATTTATTTGAAATATAATGTTTTTTGTAACATTTATACATGTTTTACTGTCTTTAGGTGGTAGTTTGTTACACAGTATTTACTCAGAATTTAAACATTTTAGAAAAGTTTTTTTTGGAACTGATGCTGGAGTAACTCTAGAAATCTTAAAATGGCCAAATATTGCCTTTGTGTGTCACTCCAGCTCGCAGAAAAGATGTACGGCTCACAAAAGAGCAGGAGAGCCGCCTGCCCTCTCACTGGCTGAAGAGTAAGGGAGCTCACAAGACCATGGCTGACGCTCTGTGGCGACTACGGGACCTGATGCTACGAGACACACTAAACATTCAACAGACGTATAACATCCAAAACCTCTGAAGCATTCCTCCTCGTTCTCAGCCCACAAGATGAGCTGTTCTTAGTGTTTTAATGTTGTGATCAAATAACGTTCTGTTTAGGGTTGTGTAATGCTAATTATTGTCTGTTGGCTTTGTTAGTGTTGATGTTTCTTGATAGCACTTTCAATTGGCTGATTTTGTATGTTGGCTATTCAGTGTTCTTAGACCAATTTAAACATTTTCATAAAATGTTGTACTTTAAAGTGTTGATCTTAATGTGTGTGCATTGTAATCTGTGAAAGGGTTAAGTTAGGATTGTTATGAGAGAATGGCCGTTTATGGGTCTTGGTTCAGAAAATGGTATACAACAAGTTAATATGCTTATTTTTCATATCATCCCAGTTGTATTAGCTAAACACATTTTGGATTGGACATCATCTGTCTATTGTTTCAATAAACTAACAGTGACAGGACATAATTGTTTTTGTATGTCTAGAAAAAGTGTGATATTCTATATAAAAATAAAAAGTATGTCAGGACTCAGGAATGATATATATATATAAATACACACACACACACACACACACACTACTACTTGTCAAATGTTTGGAATAATGCATTTGTTGTGCTCACCAAGGCTGCATTTAAGTTAAGGGGGGAAAACAGCATTTATTTGAAATTGAAATATTTAAGATTGTTTTTGCTATTGCTATGTTTTCCTTGAATACAAGCATACATTTTACCCCCATTTCCTTACCACCAGTGTTGATAAGGTTACTTTGGAAATATAATATTAAAACTATTTCAATTACTTTATTATAGTAATGTAACTTATTACATTTTATTATCATTCTGAGGTTAGATGTAGATTTAAAATCATAACAAGACACTTTATTAGCAATGAAACTGTTTTTGAAATCAAATCTTTGCATAGCTATGACAGGAAACATGGCATCTAGCAATGCCTTGGGAGAAAAAAAACAGTTAACCGTAAAACATAAATACATAAACCCAAATAGGAACTAAAACAGTTATTGAATAAGCAAGTGTCCTAAACTCCTGAAACATAAAGTTGGGTTGATGTTGGTTGATAGTCACAAATTTAGGGACCGTCTCTAAAGTTATGTGCGATATTGATATACACTGTTCTAACTTCAATAGTATTTGAGTAGAATGACTTACAGTCATAAAAACAACTGTAAACTGTTCATCTAGGTGTCAACTATAATGCACACTTTATACATATTTAATATGTATTAAAATAAACTGTAAATCATTTGTTCATTTTTTTGTTTTCCAGTACCGAATGGGCTCAACAATTTAGATGACTTAGTCATAAAAACAAGCCAAGTCACATTTATTTACATAGCACTTTTAACCATAAAATTGTTACAGTATTAAATAAGAAACATAGTGTGCAATACTGCAAAAGGAAAATAGTAACAACTACAATTTTCAGTTAAAGACAGTTCGTCGTTAATTTAGCAATATCATCGTTCAGTTCAAATCAGGGTCCCCATACTTTGGTTAACTTCAAATTCAAGGACTTTCCAGGTCCAAATTCAAGGACAATAGCAATTTTTACATATGATTTACTATAGATTTTAATAGTTATCAAATATGTAAATGGTGTGCATTATAGTTGACACCTAGATGAACAGTTTACAGTTGTTTTTATGACTGTAAGTCATTCTGCTCAAATGCTATTGAAGTTAGAACTTCACTATAGTATAGTCATTGACTATAGCTCAGCTTTCAATACTATAGTCCCCATCAAGCTAGCTGTTAAACTCACAGACCTCGGCCTAAACACTTCACTCTGTGACTGGATTCTAGATTTCCTCACCGGCAGACCTCAAGTGGTGAAAATGGGCCAGTTCACCTCCAACTCCATCACCCTGAACATAGGAGCCCCACAGGTTGTGTCCTGAGTCCCCTGCTCTACTCTCTCTACACACACGACTGTGTGTCCTCTCACAGCTCCACTTCTATTGTTAAATTTGCTGATGATACTGTAGTTCTGGGCCTCATTTCTAACAATGATGAGACTGCATACTTGGATGAGGTAGAGAGACTTACATTATGGTGCCAGGACAACTGTCTCTCTCTGAACGTGAGCAAAACTAAAGAGCTGATTATGGACTTCAGGAAGAGACAGCAGCGGCCCTACACTCCTCTTATGATCAGTGGGACCCCTGTGGAGAGGGTGAGCAGCTTCAAGTACCTCGGTGTAAACATCTCAGAGGACCTGACTTGGACTGCACACATTCAAACACAGGTCAAGAAAGCCATGCAAAGACTTTACCATCTGCGACAGCTGAGGAAATTCAGGGTCTCACCAGCAATCCTGAAAACTTTCTATTCAGGGGCCATAGAAAGTGTACTGACTCAGTGCATCTCAGTGTGGTATGGAAACGCTTCAAATCAGGACTGCAAAGCTCTGCAGAGAGTCGTGCTCTTAGCTGAGCGCATCTCAGGGTCTGCTCTCCCCTCTCTGCAGGACATCTACCTCAAACGCTGCAAAAGCAGAGCTGCTAAAATCATCAAGAACACAAATCACCCTGGTAACCGTCTTTTCATTTTATAGCCATCTGGCAAGCGCTTCAGGAGCATGATGGCAATAACTGAGAAACTTAGGAGGAGCTTCTTCCCTCAGGCCATCAGGCTCCTAAACTCAAACTCGGTCAAATAACATTTACAAGACTCAATTTAATAAACTGTTAAATATTCACTATCATCCATATTGCTGCTATGTACATACCCGGTACAACCTGTTTGCACATTCCTCTTGCACATCCCTGCTTATATTATTATATATTAAGTCCACAGTATACTGTATTGCACATTTTATTTTATTTATTTTTTACCTATATTTATATATATTCTCTTGTGTTGTGTTACGTATTTTGCACTGTCCATTGAGCGGACCTGACCTGATTTACATTTCACTACTGATTATATTCTGTATAATTGAGTATGTGACGAATAAAAGAACCTTGAACCTTGAGAACAGTGTATACCAATATCGCACACCCAACTTTAGAGACGGTCCCTAAATTTGTGAATATCGACCAACGTCAAACCAACTTTATGCCAGTCTGAAACATTGGTGTATCATATTTTAAAGCTGTCAATGCAATTTGGGAAATCAATCAATCATATTTGTGAGTTTGAACATGTTCAGATGTCCCTTTGTAAACGTTTACATTTTCTATAATAGCTGTAATTTAATTATGTTTGCGTAATTCCGTTACATGCAAGCTTTTGAGTGTATCACAGCAAGAACAATACCAGTGCACTTGTACTTTGAAAGATTTTAATTTTATGTTTTGCTTTGAAAGGTTGGTTCGTTGTCCGCCATGTTGGTGACGTCACTCAGGAGGGAATGAATGAAGCGTCATCCTTCAGGAGCAGCTTCTGCAGCGCGAGGCCTCACTGCACGCGCAAACACGGACTTTAGGCAGGACTAATTACATTTATACACCTCCAAATCCTAACAAATAAGCACTAGAACATGTGGCGCGCCGGAGCGGTGAGTTTTGCGCTAGTCGCGTGTTTTTTCCGCGCGTCGCTGTGCGCGGAGGGGCTGGTGAACGAAGACGTGAAGCGCACGCTGGACCTGAGCTCTCACCTCGCGAAGATCACGGCGGAGATCCAGCTCGCGAATCACGGAGCCTCGCGAGTCAACGGCTTCACGCTCGCGCTGGAGGCCGATCTCGCGCCGCACCTGGCCTTCATCGGTGCATCTGTGAGTAAATCATGTTAAGTTGCAAAATAAATGCATCTGTAAAGAGCCATTAGTAGGTGATGCAGGAGCCTCTTTGATAGATATCACTTAGTTAAGAATGATTGACTCCATTTTAAATTGTGCTTTAACGTTTCCTTTGCACAATTTATTAATTCTGAGAAATTATTTCTGAGCTGTATTTTTAGCATTGAGACAATAGGTAGTGCAACTTTTCAGATATTGGAGCCTGAGCTAGCTACATAATTTTGCTTGATTTGTACGTTTGCACTTGTTTTGGCAAAAGAAACCCGGTAGGTAAGCTATAATGCTCGTTCAAATAAGTACTATAAATGAATTCTGATATAATGCGCTTGGCGTTATTGAGGAGTTTTATGTAGTAGTTAGCATTAGCAGTGGATGTTCAGCGCACTTCCGCTTTGCTCTGTCAGTGCCAGCGTGACACGTAAGCTCTGGATGCACGGTTCACTTCCGTGCTGTAGCACTGCTGCAATATTATACAAAAACACGCATCCAGGCTCATTTGGCTTTTTCTTGTTTTTAATAAAATCGTTGGTTTCTCGTGTTTAAAAGTGTACATGATGTTTGACAAGCACTGAATCCACAGACAAGCGCTTATTTGCAGGTTTTTGACTTTGACCTGTAGACAAATGGCTTGTATTTAAGCTTAAACTTAGTTTGGGGTTATGGATCTGCCCGGTTTTTCTTACTTTAGACTGCATATTAAGAAATCGTTCTGCTATAAGACACGTTTTTATCTTTACCAGGTAAAGGGGGAGGAAGAGGAGGATGAAAGCCTGGAGCTGAAAGAGACAACTGTCCATGGACAAAGGTAAACACTGGGGCAGCTATTAGTAATATCAGTTTAGCGATAATGGTTAAACTGGTAATCACATTTATTTTGCTCAAATTATGAATCGCAATTAGTAATCACGATTGTTCATTTTACAGTTGGTCTCATTTCATCAGAATTATTGCACTTTCACAGAAGCGCACATAAGATAACTTGTTTATTATATTTATAATCAACATGCTTTCTACTAGTGCGCAATCAGTATATCGCCAATGCCATTCATTCATTCATTTAAATGATCAGCATCAGCCAATACTTGTTCTGTTCTGCTGGTAAGTGTTTGCGAATCATTTATAATTGATATTGTGTTTGTTGTTCTTCTTGTTTTGTTTTACAATGTCTGTCTTTTTTTCTCTTCTAAAAATGCCATAATGTTTACAGACTCAAGAAGTTTCTAAAGTATACACCTGTTTTATTTTTCCGCATATTTTTAACAAGTTTTTTTTTTCAAATGCATTTTCAAATAATTATTTTCAGTTTTAGTATTTCAGTAAATATTATGTTAAAGAAATATACATTTCATTGCAGCAATTTTTTATGCTTTTATATAAATTTTGGTATATGCTTACCATTTTTTAAATAAATTAGATTAATGTCATATATATATATATATTGGTGACATCAGTCGACCACTTCTGTCTACATTATGAAAACTGGTCAAAATAGAGAAAAGAAGCATCTCTCAAAATCTAAAACGGAGAGTCAATTAATTTATTTTTTTTTTTTTAATCAAACAACCACAATTGCAAACAATATAGTCGAGATTCGTGTTTGGATTTCTTATTTGCTCACTGGTTTAGTTGCAGCAAAGAGCACAAGTGGCTTCTACATGGAACACAAACTGCTGTATTACACTTTAATTTGAAAAGAATATTGAAATGTTGGCTAAACTCAAACATGCATGTTTGTCAATGTTGTCGATTTTTTTTGTTTTCCTGACCAGTACAGAGAGACGCAAGTGCACATGGTTGCCAGGTTGAGAAGATTAAGTAAAACATTGTGCATAATATGTGTCCTTTTAAGAGAGAAGCTCTGATTGGGGAATTTAAAATCTTTGTGATCAAATTAAAAAACGATTAGTCATGCAGCCCTAATTTGAATCCAGTTTTAAAATGCATATAGAAGTGGTTCGTAAGCATCAGATTTAGTGCTGTGTTTTGCGGTTTAGACTACAAGACACGCTTCTCTGTGTGTGTATATAACATGTTTCCTTTTCTTGGAGATGTGTATATATTATATGCAGCTCAAACTTTTTATTTTTTCTTCCTGCAGTGGTAAATTCTTTGAGGTTCAGTTACCGTCGTCTCTTGCTCCGGGTGCTAAACTGCGGGTGAAGGTTGAGACGGTGTTCAGTCACGTGCTGAAGCCCTTCCCCTCCCACATCACCCAGGCCGAGCGACAGCTGGTGGTCTTCCAGGGGAACCACTACCTGTACTCCCCATACCCCACCCGCTCCCAGACCACACGTGTTCGCCTGGCCTCCAAAAACGTGGAGAGCTACACCAAGCTGGGCAACCCCACCAAGAGCGACGAGACCGTTGAGTATGGACCGTTCAAAGATGTTCCTCCCTTCAGCCAGGTGACTGACCACAATAATCACTGTGTTGTACTGTGATATACATTAAACTGTGTTTACATAATATTGTCATTACCTGTTGAATTTAGTTTTTGAGTTTGGGGTCAGTCAGAATTTTCTCTTCTGCTCAACAAAGGCTCATTTATTTGATCAAAAATACAGTAATATTGTGAAGTATTAAAGTTTTTAAAACAACTGTGTATGTATATACGTGTTTATGAAATGTATTTGACTCAGAATTATTGCGCTCCTATTTCAGCGCGCAGCAGAGCTTCGTCCACTCGTGTATGCCTCGCCCGCTCCTGACACCAAAATGGATATATTTGTATGACTTTCTAACATTTACAGATGAGAAATGTACTTGTAACATGTCAGTTATGCACTGAAGAAAACATAACGTCTCAAATGCATTAAACGGCACAAATATATTCACTGTTTGTCATGGTGGATCGATTTGATCCGTGATCGACATTAAGGGCTGCTTAAGAATAAGCGTGCACAAATTAGTTAGACTGTGTGAACTTACATTGTCGTTTATGTAACCGCTTTAGCCCCGATTGATTCAAGGGAGTCTCTTCTGCTCATCAAGGCTGTATTTATTCGATCACGAATACAGAAAAAACTGTAATATTGTGAAATCTTATTGCAATTTCTAACATTAGTTTCCTATTTTAATATATTTTAAAATCTAATTTATTTCTGTGACGCAGCACTGAATTTTCTTCATTACTCCAGTCTGCAGTGTCACACGATCCTTCAGAAATCATTCTAATATGCTGATTTATTAGGAGTGCTGAAACTGCTGTGCTGCTTCATATTGTTTTTTGGAACATGTGATACTTTTTTATTTTTTTTGAATACAAAGTTCAAAAGAGCAGCATTTGTTCAAAATAGAAATCTTTTCTAACATTAGAAGTCTTTACTATGACTTTTTATCCATTAACACATCCCTCCTGAATAAAAGTATTAATTTCTTTAAAAAAAAGAGAGAGAGAAAAATTTACTGACACCAAAACTAGCATTGTATATTGTAACACAAAAATTTTTTTTTAAAAATAAATACTCTTCTTTTTATTAATCAGAGAATCCTAAAAAAACATATCACTGGTCCCCCTAAAAAATATGAAGCAGCACAACGGTTTCCAACATCAATTATAAATCAGCATATTAGAATAATTTCTGAAGGATCATGTGACACTGGAGATGCTGAAAATTCAGCTTTGATCACAGAAATAAATTGTATATTAAAATAGAAAACTGTTATTTTAAAATGCAATAATATTTTACAAAATATATATATTTTTTAATCTTACTGATCCCAAACTTTTGAGCGGCAGTGTATATATAAACATTTTTAATAAAATTTATTTCTGTGATGCTTAGCTGAATTTTCAGCATCTTTACTTCAGTCTTTAGTGTCATATTCTAATATGCTGATTTTCTGCTCATGAAACATTTATTGTTGAAAACAGCTGTGCTGCTTAATGTTTTGTGGCAAGCATAATTTATTTTAAATATAATTTTTGTAACGTTATAAACATTAGTCACTTTTAACCAATTTAATGTATCCTTGCTTAATAAAAGTATACATTTTACTGACCCCATATTTTTAAATGGCAGTGTATAATCGTTTTAAATCTGCTGGTTTGTAGGATGCCATGAAGATCCACTATGAGAACAACACACCTTTCCTCACCATCAGCAGCATCACTCGCACGATCGAGGTCTCTCACTGGGGCAACGTCGCCGTGGAGGAAACCATCGACCTGAGACACACCGGTGCTTACCTGAAGGGGCCTTTTTCCCGCTATGACTACCAGAGACAGTCTGACAGCGGCATTTCATCAGTCAAATCTTTAAAGGTGTCTTTAACTCATTAGTATTTAGCAAAATGATAGCTGGTTAATATACTGGCTCAGCTAAAGGTGGCATCCCACTAGCCAACTTAAAAAGCAAGTTAATATTATATTAAGCTTTAAAACGGCTTAAGTAAGAGGTTTTTCTTCAACTTGCTGTTATTTCTTCTTGCAGACCATCCTCCCAGCCTCTGCTCAGGACGTGTATTACCGTGATGAGATCGGGAACATCTCCACATCTCACCTCCAAGTTCTAGATGATTCCGTCGAGGTTGAAATCCGTCCCCGTTTCCCGCTGTTCGGCGGCTGGAAAACACATTACATCGTTGGTTATAATCTTCCCAGCTATGAATATCTCTACAATCTGGGTGGGTGTCTGGAATCGGTTGACAGATTAAAATATTTGATATGAATTTAAACTCATAATGTCACATCCTTTTGTTCTTTAGGCGATCAGTATGCTCTGAAAATACGTCTAGTCGATCATGTCTATGATGACCAGGTTATTGACCAACTAACTGTGAAACTGATCCTTCCTGAAGGAGGCAGGTGAGTATCTGATATGCATTAGCATGAGCAAACCTCACAATCAAAATCAAGTTTGATTTGGTGATTGACCACTACTCTGTTGTTCTCCCCAGAAACATCCACATGGAGAATCCCTACCCTGTCACCCGCAGTCAGGACGAGCTGCATTACACTTACCTGGACACCTTTGGCAGACCTGTGCTGGTGGTCACCAAGAACAATCTGGTGGAGCAGCACATTCAGGACGTTGTGGTAAGCTAAGACTTGCAACAAGGTCATTTTAAAAAGTGTGAAAGGTCTTGGAGGGAGACAGAACATCTGTAAAGCCTTATTTCCCAAGTTTATCTAGGATTAATAGTCATGTCCTTGTACTCTTTACAGAAGTGCAGAGAAAATATCAACTGAACATTTTAGCTTTTTTGTGTAGTCTAGATCTGTATAGAGAACTTAATTTCTAAAATAGTTGAAATTACTCATTTAAAAAGTCCAATTTGTAAATGCTTTCTAAAACTGGAAATTAAATGTTACAAATCCTATTTAAATGCTCTATTTAACTGCATTAAGTATAAGCTAAATAGTTTTAAATTAATTTAATTTGAAAACATTATTTTTCTTTCTTTTTTAAATAATTAAAATTGTATTCCAATAATTTCATTTTAATTATTATCTAAACATATTTTCTTAAATATTTTTCCTCTTAGCATTTATTTATTATTTTTTTAAATCTGCTTTTACCCAATATAAGATATTCATAAACATATTTTTTGTTAAATGATACTACAGTATTGTTTGGACACTTTTATTCAGTGTACAGAAGGGAGTAACCGTACACTTTAATTTCTAAACAAAAAGCTGAGCATCTGCAACAGGTCATTTTACAGTATTGGGCCTCATTCCAGAAATTTGAGGAGTAATTTCTCCTCCGGATTCACAAACACTTCGTAAACATCAGATTTGATAGTTTAACATCATGTGTATGTTAATGAATTCCAGTCATTCGTAAATTGGGTGCATTGGCGCTCATTCACAGTTAGTGTAATCCCTTAGCCTGGTAATAACCAAACTCTGCTGCTTCGCTTTGCTTCGTAGACAGAGTCTGGAAGGGCATAATTCACTAGGGATGCAGCGATTAACCGGTTTTACTATTAACCACGCTTTAAAAGAGAGAGAGGTGACAGTTGCATGTGTTAATTAGCCTACCTGCATCTGCGCGTCACTACAAACAATGAAGATTTTAGTTTAGATATTTAAACAGTCATTTTACCCCCTCTTTGCTGATTAATATAACGTAGCCATCCTGTATCTAGCTATTTTATTAATGAAAGTCGCTGGGCAGTGTTGACAACAAGTTTCTGTCCTCCTAAATGTTTGTGTGGGGATTTCGATCTCACAAACCAAAATAATAGACATGATTTTCTCAGGCCATATGTAAAATTAGATGAACAAAGATTATTAAAATGAATAAGTATGGATGACAGTTGATTACAATAATAGTTAAGTTTATTCGCCTCATTAGTAACAGTGTCCTCTGTGGGATAAATAAAGTTAATATTAGTCTTATATTTATAATACTTAATTAACATTGTGATTTATCATCCCTGTTATAGTATTATTCAAAAGTAAAAAAAAAAACTTTCTCCATCTTTCCAAGTTCTGTACCTCAGGTCTAAAAGAAATGTAGAAAGATTATACAAAATGAAAACGCCAAATACATTTGTGATCTATTTTCAAGGGAAATACTGACATGGATGTTTACAGAGTCAAGTCACCTTTATTTATATAGCGCTTTTAATAATACAAATTGTGTCAAAGCAACTGCACAATATCAAAATAGGAAAAGTTTTGAGTTAAAGGCATTTCATTATTGAATTCAGTGATGTCATCGTCCAGCTCAGTTCAGTTTAAATACTGAGCAGAGGTCACCTTTTTTAATTCCAATTATAGGAGGGATGGACTTTTTTTTTCTTTAGTATTATTATTTTGTGCTGTATTATTGGTTTTATATATTTCTGTTTCAAAAGGCAGCAATAAATAACACTTTAATATCTAAAGAGTGTTTATGTTGTGAAATTAATAATAATCGTAAAACCGTGATTATTCCTCAGACTATAATCGTACCAACAAAATCTATAATCGTTGCATCCCTATAATTTACAAGCGTTTACTTTGTCATGCTTGTCTCAGCCGCCTCGAACTTCGGCTGTAAACGCAGGAATGCTGCGAAAACAAAACCATCGAGCAAAATACCGGAGTGAAGATGGCTGTGAACGACTTATGCAGATTATGTGAAGTAAATCTATGCATCCACGGCACAATATAAACTAATATTTGACAGTAGAGACAAACAAGAAAATATTTGCAGCCAACTGTCAAAGTTAGGATTAGTTCTGTTAAACACAGCTCTTCGTTCATTTCGAGTATGTCGGAAATGCTGCAAATGAATTGCAAGATTACAGCATGACATGGCGATATTCAAGGACTGGAAAAGAAAGGAGACACTGACCTGTTTCTAGCTGACGATCAGTAACGGTTGATAAATTAAACTTTTCCCAAAACCTGTCGGGAGTAGGGCCACAACATCACCTCCATTCAAAATGTGAACCAAACACTCTTCTTGTTCGGGCTTCAGTTGGCAAATGCCGGGAATATTCTCCACAACAGAGCGAATAGCATCCCGTCTCTCCATCTCCGCTGTCGTTTTAGATTTCCCCAACCTAAACTACAATCTTAAATCCGGCGCTTAGCATCTGCGTCACGGCTCTCAGGCTGCCCTCTGTTCGCTGGTGTGGAGCCGGAGATAATCTGGGAGCTGGTTTGCTATATCAGACTGAGTACAGAAGCTAACTGAAATTGAGCGGAAGTACGAAGTCTGACGTAGTCAGGCTAGTAATCCCTGCCTATGAATTACAACTACGCAAGTTGTGTCCATGAACGCAGTGGAATCTTCTGTACTCCCTTATGAGTTTTGGCTCCGGTATATTGCATAAATGCAAAAAGACTAATAGGCATATGCCTTACAATAAATATTTAATTGGCGCGTGTCCACCAGAGTTTTGAGCCAGCTGAAAAAATGTCAGATGCTCTTTTGAAAATGTCCAGATGGTGGCGCTTGAGAACGCTTTGGTGGCACAGCTGAGATTCTTTCTTTGCTATGGTTCACAGTAGTAACATATTACTAGCATCTCTTTTTGAAGAATATTACTGAATATAACAATGCATCAATATTAACTTGTTCTTGTATATGTCGGATGGTTGGTTGGTGTAGTATTTGCCCCGCCCCTCCATTGATTGGATGGCTAGGTAAAATGTGACCATGATGAGTGCTTTTTTTATTTTTTTTACCCAAAGTTGAACCATTTTCAAATCTCTGCTAAAACAAAAATACAGGGTAAACAAACTTATGAAATATATTATGGTAGTGCATCAAAATGCAGTGTCATCAGTTTGTGAAAAAGAACACATGGTACGGAACAGGTGTGCAGTTCTTTCCGACCAACTAACATTTTCATGAATTTGAAAGTTTGTTAGAACGGTTTTACGAATGATTTACACAAATTCATTCTGCTTGTTTCATGATTTGAAGCCCATTGTTTTGTTTTTATCATTATTAATGCCAGTTCTACTCTGCTTCTACAGTACAGGTGCATTTACTGAGCAGCTTCAGATTTTTTCAGTGGAACTGAAGTGCATGTAAAGTTGTTACAAAGTGCCAAAAATGCTTTCAGCGAAAGTGTGCTTGGTCAAAAAGTGAGCCAGTTGAGTAACCCCAGAAGTGAGTATTAACTGTGTTTTTCATTAGGTTCACTACACCTTCAATAAGATCCTGATGCTGCAGGAGCCTTTGTTAGTGGTGGGAGCGTTCTACATCCTCTTTTTCACTGTCATCATCTACGTGCGCCTCGACTTCTCCATCACCAAGGTGCGTCTGGAGCACACGGTATTGTTGAAGTGACTGTGAAGGTGTCACATTGTTATCTAAGCTGTCATTTCCTCCATTAGGATCCAGCAGCAGAGGTGCGCATGAAGGTGGCCTCCATCACCGAGCAGGTCTTGACTCTGGTGAACAAGCGTCTTGGTCTGTACCGCCACATGGACGAAATTGTGAACCGCTACAAGCAGACCCGCGATACCGGAGCACTGAACAGCGGCCGCAAGACCCTGGAGGCCGACCACCGCACCCTCTCCAATGACATCAATGCATTACAAGTCCGTCTCAAAGCAGAGGGCTCCGATCTGGCTGAAAAAGTATTCAATCTCTTCTAAAGCCAATCTTTTACCATATTCCATTATTCTTAAAGGGATAGTTCTCCTAAAAATGAAAATTCTGCCATTCTTTACTCACCCTCATGTCGTTCTAAGACCGTCGTTCATCTTCGGAAAGCACAAATTAAGATATTTTTGATGAGGCCCAGAAAGGTAGTTATACATTCTTAAAATGTTCCATGCAACATCAGTAGTTCAGCCTTAATTTTATGAGGCTATGAGGATACTTTTTGTGTGCAAAAATAACTTTATTCAACAATTTCTTCTCTTCCGTGTCTTCGATGCGCATTCACAAGAGAACCACGACGAAGAGAAGAAATTGTTGAATAACGGCAATATTTTAGTTTTTTATTTGCGCACAAAAAGCATTCTCATAGCTTCATAAATTTACGGTTGAACCACCACGTGGTAATTCCCTTGCTGTCTGTGGAGGGTCAGAAAGCTCTCGGAGTTCATCAAAAAACATCTTAATTTGTGTTCAATGAGGGTGAGTAATTAATGACCGATTTTTCATTTTTGGGTGAACTGTCCCTTTAAGCTGGATTTTTGTTTTGTTTTCTGTTTCTCTGTCTGCAGGTTGTTGAGATACAGAAGTTGGACAACCAGCTGAAGGATCTGGTGGGCCGATCCTGTCAGGAGGCCGAGCGCCTGGTGGCCGGAAAGGTGAAGAAGGACACCTACATCGACTCGGATAAAACCCTGTCAGGCAAAAGGCAAGAGCTGGTCAGCCGCATCGACAGCCTTCTGGATGCCTTGTAAATCAAACAGCAGATGTCCAGTCTTCAGCCGGGCCATGAAACAGCCACCGCCCTCAGAAAGCATCACCCACACTCAGACTGGACTGACAGATCGATAGTGTACACTCACAAACAATATGCATCATTCTGTGAACGTCGTGCTTGTGCCTTCATAGGACGAGAAAGTGATTTTTGCAGGATGTGCATGTTGTTGTGTGATGCTGAATGTGTGTGATTTTGGAAGAGGGTTTTGTGTGTGTACTCTGATGCAGAATCTTTTTTTTTTTTTTTTTTTTTTTTATGGTTTCAGGTTTCTGAATGTCAAATGCAGTCTTCATTCACACAATCCAGCAGACTGGTTCATTTTAGTATTAATTTACAGTTTTGGAGGCAGGTTTGAGTTTAAATTAGCTCAACAACCCTCACCTAAAAAAACACCTTTGCATTTATTGTTCCCCAAAAAATGAAAGAATAGAAAATGATCTGCCCTCTCCTAAAACATAAGTATGGAACAGCAGATGCTGAAATGGTTGCCACTGATATGCTCATGTTTGTGAATTTTCTATTGGGGTTTTATTTCTTACATTTTTGTATGATTTTCTTTTCTTTTTTTTTATAAATGATGCATTTCATTTCTACAGGGAATGACATTGATTTGTGTACACCAAGGGTAAATGTGACCGCTTTAGCTGGTAAATCATTTTCAGTCCGTGAATAAATAAGGTGTGTGAAACAAGGCCTATAATGTAATTCTTTGTAACTGTCTGTTTGCAAATTAAAACATTTTTACTTTAAAATATTTGAGCCATAAGAAACTTGATATTTCATCTAACTAAAAGAAGTTCAGCTAAAGTCCTAAGTTCATAGTTTCCATAAATATTTATTTCCATAATAACTATATATTTGAGATGTCTTTCTTAAGACAAAACTACAAGCATCAATAATTGTTTTGTATGTATATTTTATAATAGATAAGGCACAATATTTTAAATATTGCTGCTACATTGTCAGAGGATCTTTCTCTATAAATGCATACACACACACACACACATCTGAATAATTACTGTAATAAACCCCTTTTTAGCAAAAGGCTGACAATAACAAATCAAGTATGTTTAGAATTTGCATATGCCCAAAACGTAATTCAGTCACACAGCATAAAGTCAAAACGTTCTTGCTTTTTGGTATATATGTATAATTCATATGGTGTGGTCTGCTGGTAAAAAATCCACACAAAAAAGCAATGCAACCTGTATGAGCCTCCCATTAATGAGTTTGCATGTTATGACCACAGGAGGGCACTGTTATTCTGTATACACTGAGAACATACTCGAGCTCTCAACCTAAATCTAAACCATGGGTTATGTCGTAGTTAATATTTTAACCTTTCTTTTGGAATAAGTAAGGAATAAAAAATACGTATACCCCAAAAATGTCATTGCACAGCTGTTAGTAGCAATACATTGGGTTTGATCACTGCATATATGGGCAGAGATATTAAAAATAACATTGATATGAAAACAGAATCACCAGTTCTGCTTCATTACTAATGTATTCTGCATAGTATGGTCAACTTTACTAGAGGTGCTTCTGTGCAGGACTTGTACATCATGTCCAGTATCCAATTCTCAGCCAAAACCCACAAAGCTGGCAGAGGCCAACCCGAGGTCATCACCTTCCTCATGAGGTCATCCCTGGTCAGCGCAGGGCCATTTCCTGTGGCGAAATAACAAGAGCCATTCTCGTCTCCATGATAGCGCAGACATATTGTATATTCTGTACAATAATCATTCTGAAAATACACACTGGAGGGAAACCAAGACAATGTCTGTTAGCACTGATGCTTAGAGCGGCCGGACCCTTACAATGGCACGCACTCTGTGTTTGTGGTCAGTCTTTCGCACCCGAGGGTGGGAAACCCTGCGAGACGCTCATTCTCACACATACGCAGACAAAATGCTGTCAAAAAGGCTTTTGTGAAATTCAAGGGCATGTGTGAATGCTTTCTAGAATGGCTACATGCTTGTGTTTTTCAATGTGCATTACGCGCTCCTGTCTAGCTCATATGTTTACAGTATTTGATAGCATCTGTCAGTACATCGGTCTGAGTCATACTGAAGTGAGAGTATGTTGTTACATGGACAATACTGAAATAATTGTGCAGGTACGGATTATGTTTAGATTTATTTTTTTTAACTACCGTTTAAAATAAATTATTACATTTTTTTCAGCAAAGCATGTTAAAGTGACAGATTACAGTTTCCACAAACTATATTTAACATCAATAATAATCAGAAATGTTTCCTGAGCAGCAAATCAGCATATTAGAATGATTTCTGAAGGATCATGAGTAATGATGTGGAAAATTCAGCACTGCTTCACAGGAATAAATTGCATGGTAACACTTTTCTTGAAGCGTTTATGCATTATGAAAGTATTTAATGCATGGATTATGCCTTGCAATGCATTGTATGATTTTAGGAATAACTGTATCCATAATACATAAATCATTGTTCTATTCAATGTTACACCTTTAGAAAGTGTAATGTACTAATGCACATGACAAAAACTATTTCAGATGTTACAATGAATCTGCAAATATTGCAGTGCATTTTAAACTTTCTTACATTTATTTATAAAAAGATATAATGATACAATGTGCATTATATATTAGTTAATGATACATTATGCATAAAGGCTTGAAGCATTACTGTTTAAATGTTTAAATATATTAAAGCTCAAAACAGTTATTTTAAACTGCAATAACATTTCACAATATTACTGCTTCTGCTGATCAAATAAATGCAGCCTGAGGCATAAGAGGCTTTTTTCGAAATATGTACAAATTTGGCCCAACCTCAATCCTGTAAACCAGTGATAATCTGGCTGGCGAGATCCACTTTCCTGCAGTTTAGCTCTAACCCTCATCATACACACCTGAGCATGCTAATCAATGTCTTCAGGGTCATTATTTAATGTAAATCCGGTCAACAACAACAACAACAAAACACTTTTTTTTAGCACTCAGGAAAGTGAATCTCGTTCATTAATATTACTCGAGCCAGAAGTTGCTATACAGACCAAATATATAACACCTTGTCAGTTATGGGGTGCTATTTTAGATGCAGCATAATGATGGTGCCCATAGCATTATACTTTCTTCATACAATATGGTTCTAAACAGCAACAATAGTGGTCTTTGGTTCGTATCTTCTCCCCGGAATATTGCAAGTGTCGGCTGTCCAGCAATCAAATTATGTGTGTACTTGGATGGGTTAAATCCTCAGAAACACATATTCAATGGTAGTTAACTCTAATAATTGTGTATGGAAAATAAAGTATCTGAGTTATAAAAAAATTAACAAAAAGAACATTACAAGGGAGCTTATCAGGTTTCGTTGTACGGCAGTGGTGTTTATATGTGTTCCTGTGGCTTAGTGTAGAGCTTGCTAACGCGGCCACAGGTTGTGGGTTCAAATTCCCAGGAACTCACTTACTGACAATTTTTTATATGGACAACCTGATTGTAAGTCGCTTTGGATAAAAGCGTCTGTTAAATGCATAATGTATGTACAGTGGGTACAGAAAGTATTCAGACCCCTTAAATTTTCACTCTTTGTTATATGGCAGCCATTTGCTACAATCATTTAAGTTATTTTTTTCCTCTTAATGTACACAAAGCACCCCATATTGACAGAAAAAACAGAATTGTTGACATTTTTGCAGATTTATTAAAAAGAAAAACTGAAATATCACATGGTCCTAAGTATTCAGACCCTTTGCTCAGTATTTAGTAGAAGCACCCTTTTGATTTAATACAGCATGAGTCTTTTTGGAAAATGCAACAGTTTTTCACACCTGGATTTGGGGATCCTCTGCCATTCCTCCTTGCAGATCCTCTCAGTTCTTCAGGTTGGATGGTAAACGTTGGTGGACAGCTATTTTTAGGTCTCTCAGAGATGCTCAATTGGGTTTAAGTCAGGGCTCTGGCTGGGCCATTCAAGAACAGTCACAGAGTTGTTGTGAAGCCACTCCTTCGTTATTTTAGCTGTGTGCTTAGGGTCATTGTCTTGTTGGAAGGTAAACCTTCGGCCCAGTCTGAGGTCCTGAGCACTCTGGAGAAGGTTTTGTCCAGGATATCCCTGTACTTGGCGCATTCATCTTTCCCTCGATTGCAACCAGTCGTCCTGTCCCTGCAGCTGAAAAACACCCCCACAGCATGATGCTGCCACCACCATGCTTCACTGTTGGGACTGTATTGGACAGGTGATGAGCAGTGCCTGGTTTTCTCCACACATACCGCTTAGAATTAAGGCCAAAACGAGTTCTATCTTGGTCTCATCAGACCAGAGAATCTTATTTGTCACCATCTTGGAGTCCTTCAGGTGTTTTTTAGCAAACTCCATGCGGGCTTTCATGTGTCTTGCACTGAGGAGAGGCTTCCGTCGGGCCACTCTGCCATAAAGCCCCGACTGGTGGAGGGCTGCAGTGATGGTTGACTTTCTACAACTTTCTCCCATCTCCCGAATGCATCTCTGGAGCTCAGCCACAGTGATCTTTGTGTTCTTCTTTACCTCTCTCACCAAGGCTCTTCTCCCCCGATAGCTCAGTTTGGCCGGACGGCCAGCTCTAGGAAGGGTTCTGGTCGTCCCAAACGTCTTCCATTTAAGGATTATGGAGGCCACTGTGCTCTTAGGAACCTTAAGTGCAGCAGAATTTTTTTTGTAACCTTGGCCAGATCTGTGCCTTGTCACAATTCTGTCTCTGAGCTCTTCAGGCAGTTCCTTTGACCTCATGATTCTCATTTGCTCTGACATGCACTGTGAGCTGTAAGGTCTTATATAGACAGGTGTGTGGCTTTCCTAATCAAGTCCAATCAGTATAATCAAACACAGCTGGACTCAAATGAAGGTGTAGAACCATCTCAAGGATGATCAGAAGAAATGGACTGCACCTGAGTTAAATATATGAGTGTCACAGCAAAGGGTTTGAATACTTAGGACCATGTGATATTTCAGTTTTTCTTTTTTAATAAATCTGCAAAAATGTCAACAATTCTGTGTTTTTCTGTCAATATGGGGTGCTGTGTGTACATTAATGAGGAAAAAAAATGAACTTAAATGATTTTAGCAAATGGCTGCAATATAACAAAGAGTGAAAAATTTAAGGGGGTCTGAATACTTTCCGTACCCACTGTATATAGCACCTTAAGAACCACTGAAGAACCATACAGGAGCTTAACAGATTCTGTATATGGTAGCTGTGCCGAAGAACCGTTGAAGAATCAAGATTTGGTGCTCCAAAAGTGGTTCCCCTATGATTACGTGCTAAACAACCACCTCTAGCTCTATATAGCACCATTGTTTTTAGAGTGTAGTAATCACATAGTAACACCCTGCAAGCCACCTACAACTGAGTGTAGTGTTGCAGTGAGTTTTGCACCGAATTTGTCTTTAGATGTAAAACTTTGTTTATAATCACTAACATGCAAATTCTAATTCGGATCCTGGATGCTGATTGGTCAATACAACATTCCATCCATGTTATATTCACAATATAGCACAACCTCTCATATCTTGTTGCTTAAAGAAACAACTTTTCATCTCACGTCTTGATTTTGAGCCACATGTCAGATATTTGACATAGTAAGGCCGTGCATGCAGACGCGTTGAGGTTAGGCTTGATTTCCCGCGCGAGCTGATTGGTGAATGAGAAAGGGTCGTTACGGGTGAAGCCCTTCCATCAGAGCTTCATCTAGAACACACAGTACAGCTCCTGCCAAAGCTGCGGTTTAACTGTTGACCAGACCGGAGCTTAAATTCTGTTTGAAACCGGAATCCAGCAGCAGTACTGTATCCTGATGTGGTGCACAATGAAAGCTGAGACGCAGAGAAAGAGAGATGTATGTATGAGGGTTGGGGAGGTGGGGGGTGGAGGGTGGGCACACACGCGCTCCAAGCTGACGAGTTCAGTGACAGTTTCTCAAAGCCCAGGCAGAAAGCTCAAGAAGCCTCCAGCACCAAACAAAGAGTCCCAACTTGGCCGGTGTTCATTAGCGATAGAGCACCCACAATAGAGGCGAGTGTGAGGTGGTCCCGGGCCCCGGGACTGTACTGACCCACCGTTGATTGATTGTGCCGGCCCGGGCTCACCTGCAGCCCCTGCACGCGCGCACACGCACACACGCGCGCACGTCCTGACAGCCTGCAGAGAGACCCGTCAGTGTCAGAGAACAATATCCTGCACTGTGCAGCTTGCAACTGAGCACGCTCATAAATCACCACGGTGACAGAGACACCGCCCTCACTGTCCGCACTCCATGACACGCACAAGCAACCAAACACACACACTCAGAAAACCTCAAGCTGTGCAACTACATGAAAGGGGTGTTTTTGAAAGGTTACATTGTGGCACCTGACTTGGGCCAGCAAAGAGAAATATTCAACTTATTAACCACGTCCTCTCAGAACAACTGTTATTTGTGTAATTATGAAATGGATTTAAAGCATCCTGGTGCTGGGTGCTGACTGGCTAACACAGCACTCCAGCTAGTAACAGAAAACACCTGTTTACTTAAAGCATCTATGGTATAATCATAATCTTTCATCAAACTGCAATTATTTGCCTCTGAACCCACTTTCTTTTGAGATGAAGTCAGCAATCGCAATAGTTTTTCAACCCCTGTCACAACTCACTACACAAAGCATATTATCATCAATACAAAGTGTGTTTAGAATCAATGCAATCGATGTTTGATTTGTTATTACTGTCGTCTGGGTCATTTTTTTTTATCTTGTGTAGTTCTGCTTTGTACGTTTTTGAGGATAAAAGCTTCTACGATATAAAAAAAGGTGGATATGCGACAAAATACTATAATTTTGGACGATGGTGTTTGACATCTACAGAAAAGCTAGGGGATTTTCTGTAACATTAATTTAAGGTGTTCTTACAAGTTCTTACTATAGTAATAAGAGTAAACAGTAATAAACCCAAACCATAAACCGTCCTGTTTCACATGTACATATTATAGCAATTAATTATTGTGCAGTAATTGTAATTACTTACACTATATATTTATGCATTTAGCAGACTCTTTTATCCAAAGCGACTTACAGTACATTCAGGGTATACATGTTTTTGTCAGTACATGTGTTCCCTGGGAATAGAACCCACAACCTTTTGCGCTGCTAATGCAATGCTCTAACCACTGAGCCACAGGAACTATATATAAATATTAAAAATATTTATAAGTAGAAATATTAAGGACAGACTAGAGCTTGTTCCCCAAATAAATCTACAATTAGACTCAGGAACAATCCCCCTAGCACTGTAAAAAGTGTTTAGTTGCCTTAACTTAAAAACAATTGAGAAAACCTGTTGTCTTAACTTTTTATTATTATTATTATTTATTAATAATTTAATAATTTTATGGCAATGGGTTTCCTCAATTGTTTAAGTTAAGTGAACTAATCACGTTTTACGGTGTGGAAATTTTAAATGTGGTAACTGTATCAACTGTCAATATTCCAAAAATATGCAGTGTTTTGAACACCATATTTATAAAAAAATATACACATTCAAATATTTATCACATGTAACACTAAAAATGTTATTTATATATATATATATCGTATTATTAAACAAAGGAGTTCAGTAAAAAGAGGTGAGAGCAAAACACTTTAAAGAATGCAATCATCATGTGTCTTCCTTTCAATTTTTTGGTATTTAACATTATTTTAAAAGATCGTTCCTATTGAGATGAATGAAGAACTTGTTTTAAAATAATTTTTATAAGAACATTTTCATATGGGTGTGCACTGGATTTCTTTTCTTTTTTTCTTTGTAAAATCGAAAAAATTGCATAAATGTCTTGTGCATGTATGTTTATAAAAATTATATATGGTGTTTGGATCGCGTGTCTCGTACTGTCGCTCCTTGTCAGTGTCGGGTGCTTGCTTGGCCATTTATTGTGATTAACCGGAAATTGTGTTCAGCTGAATTGGAGTAGTATTTTGTTAGATGGGTATAAAAAGCTTAGTTTACGCGGCGCGGTCGCGGCAGCCGTTATGTGAAGCCCTCCTTGTGTGAAGACCGAAGAGTGTAAAGACCATCGACTCTACCGTGCGACTCCTCCGGGCAGGGACACGGCAAGGATATAAGTATCGCTTTATATTTATCCTCTTTCTTACTGCTTGTTTCACTTCTGTTTTAGTTTTATAACTATTCTTACTATGTGTAAGTTGTTGTTTGTTAGCATGTGTTTTTGACAGTGTTCTTTTTTTAGGATTACTGATAACTACTGCCGTTTGATTTATCTATTTTAATTTTACATAATTATGTATGAATTTCATATGTCTTTATAGGTATTTACTTTAGTTTTAGTTTTAATACATTGTATTTATTTTAGTAACGTTACTTCAACATACTGCATGGAAATGAAATACATATATTTTATATGGGTGTTTTGGCTTAGTGTCATGTTAGAATCATTTTTATACTCATACCTTTGGTTGTTTTAATATTTTGAAATGTTTTTAGCTTTATTTTTTGTTTTCATTTAAATGTTATAGTTTTGAAATGTTGTTGTATGCATTTTTCATTTTATTTAATTTCTCATTTTCTTAAATGTGTGTGTATATATAGTATTTATAGACTTGTAACTTATAGTTTTAGTTATTTTTCTTATTTGTAAGTCGCTTTGGATAAAAGCGTCTGCTAAATGACTAAAAAGTAAAGTAAAGTAAAGTAAAAGTTTGTAAACTGTATATTTATACAACTATTGTATTATTTATAATAATACAAAATAAAGCTGAATATTTACCTCTAAAAAATATTTAGGCTATTTGTTTGATGAATTTTGGTGGCTGATTTGCATCCAAGTTTTTCATTGGTTGTTTGCAAATTGGGATTTCACCCTTGTTTGTATTTAAAGGAATCCATGTACACCTGTAATCTTTTAGCCCTGATGAAGGCCAGTGTGCCGAAATGCGTTGGCAAAATAAAAGTCATTTTTTAAATGACATTCTTTCTTTGTTCTGACCCCTTTATGTCACACGTGTTGCTGGTATTGTCCCAATCTAACGGTTTGTTCCATGCACCTTGTTGATTGTGTGAAGTTGCACTGGAACAATTAAACAAGCTTTTTCAAGTTACCTTGACAATCTTGGGTAAGCACACTGTAAGTACACATATTGTAAAATAAATTGTAATGCCTAAACCTATAAGTACATTATTTTAATTAACATCACTGTAACCAGGACACCTCAAAATAAAGTATTACCAGATTTTTGACAAAGCCTAATTTTCTATCTTCAGTATACACAATTACATGATTAACTGCATTTTATATGTTTTCATTCAGAATTGTTTTTCCCCAATTATCTGTGACAGTAGAAGACAGACCCTGTAGTAGCCACTAATATAGCCAATTTTTCCATTCCAAACAATTCTCCAAAATCCCCACCTAGATTTAAAAACATCTCTTTACAGATGTAACATGGGTTGCATTTCATGTTGTTTCCAATGTTTCATATCTGCTTTATATATCAAATTTCAATAACCATTTCAACTAATTGATCATTTTCCATTATTTTCTAGCTGCTTAATTTCATAAGACCTTGCACTGCATTCAGCTTGCTAGAAACAAAGACATCCAGTGGTCTAACAGGAAACAGACACCCCTCCACAGGTGAACATATGACCCCTAAACATCCCCACATGAAGTGGACATGAGGCCCGCGGCCCGATCCTCCCCCAGAACTACTTTTATCTCAAATGCACTTTCATCTTTCTTTCATCCCATCTTTTTTCTCTTTTAATAAAGACAGACGAATTCCAGCTGCAGCTTCCTCCTACTTTTTCCTCAACATCTTCTAAAATACGCTGTTCCATTATAAATTAAATTTTTAATGCATGTAGTTGTGACGCTAAATTCTGATTAGATGAGCAACGTTTGAATTTTCTACGATGACTGACAGCTGTAAATGAAAATAAGTTAAAATGAGTGTAAGCTGTAAATTCAAATATTGAGATTAGATTGAAATTAAAATTAAATAAATATATATATTTATTTATAATATTCTAAATATATTTCATATAATATTATACCTCATGAATATAATATTATGCATATTATTTTAAAAACAAACGTTCAAAACTTGGGGGTCAATAAGATTTTTTACTGTTTTTAAAGAAAGTATATTATGCTCATAAAGGCTGAACTAATTTGTTAAAAAATGTAAAATAGTTATGTTATAAAATATTATTACAATATATTAATAACTATATATATATATATATATACAAATGAGCTTACTTACATATTTTATTTAAATAAAATATATTCCCATAATGCAAAGCTGAATTTAAAGCAGCCATTACTCCAGTCTTTAGTGTCACATGATGCTTCAGAAATAATTATAATATGAAACATTTCTTATTATTATCAAATTTAAAAAAAGTTTGCTACTTAGTAATTTTTGTGGAAACCGTGACACGTCCCCCATATACGTCAAGAGAAATGTAAAAATGTTGTAACATTGTAATTATTTTACTGTCAATTTTGATCAATTTAATGTGTCCTTGCTGAATAAAAGTATCAATTTTTAAAAAAATATACTGACAATAAACTTCTGAAAGGTGGTGTGTATACACATTTTGTATTAAATAAATTTATTAAAGAAATGTATTAAATTATTTATTTATATTCAATAAATGTAGCTGTTTATTATATATTGGGCTTTCATACAGTGGAGATCAAAATTAGAGAACAAGCTACAATTGACTAAATTTAGAGGTCACTACTTATCCTAACCAACACCAACAATCCTAACAGCAGTAAAAGCGCAGTTTTTAAGCATATTTCATGAGTTAAATATATTCTGAATCACAGTATAAATAAACGCAAATGAGATATTTGAAAAAGAGCACTGATCAAAACAAGAGCACACATACAGATACCTTTAAGTTATTGGTGTTAATCTAGCACCTCATGTAAATGATTTGGTGTTATAAAAAAACATATTTCTTAAATGATTTATTACGTTGTCTATTTTGAATGTGTATCATGTTTAATTTTGGGATTTTTTATTTGTTTATGTCTTGTGGTAACAAAGTCTCTTATTTTGACATTCATCTGCGTAGCGGATATATTGTGGCGTGCTCAAAGCATTCATTCAAAGGTTCAAGAACTTCAATGATTTAGGTCCTGGTTAAAATGGAGAATAAGGTAAAATATTGACTTTATCTATATTGTTTTGAATTTCCTTTTTTTTGTAATGTAGTATGGCTATTTGCTTTTTGAAGTATGCTTGTTTCAAGGTTTATTTATATTATGTTTCTGTTTGTTTTCTTTATACCAAGCTTTTACGGTGATTTGTGATATCTTACGGCATTTGCGGTGATTACTGCAACTCTACGGTGACGGATTTTTAAATAAAGCTCATTATGAATCATCTGTCGAAGAGTCCAACATTTCTTAGCCAGGGAGCTACACCTCATGCTAATTTCCTTAAAGGGATAGTTCCCCCCAAAATGAAAATTCTGTTATGTATTACCAATGGTGTATTGTAACGAAGTAATAATACTTTGTTACAGTACTTAAGTATTTTTGGGAATATCTGTACTTTACTTGAGTTTTTATATTTCAGCCAACTTTTACTCCACTTAATTTCCTAATTCAAATGTGTGCTTTTACTCCGATACATCCCAAACATTTGTTTTCCTATAAATAGTCAGAGCACGGACCGCAGGAAAACATGTTTGACGAAAGTGGTCTGGTGCTTGCATATTCGTTACTTACTACAAAATAGTCAGAAGTCAGAGCACGGACCGCAGGAAAACATGTTTGACGAATCAGTGGTCTGGTGCTTGCAAGTTAGACTCCTGAAAACACCTTTGCTCGTGTTAACCAGTGCATGCACAACCGCGGATGATTCATTTTCCACTCAAGTCGAGTCTGGGTGTGCGATATACAGAATATATTCTGCGATAATAAGTGTTGTTGTAATAGGGTGACCATGCGTACCATTTTTCCCAGACGCATCCTAGCCACGATTTCTATATTGCCTAAAATATCTAGAATTTGTCTTTGTTTGTGTGTGCAGACCGATCGGTGTATGACATCGGTTCCTTAAGTTTTCGAAATGCTCTCGAGGTACTTTGAATCAAAGCAATATAGAAATCCAGGCCAGCACGCGTCCGGGAAAAAATGGCACGTATGGTAATGATGTGCGATCTGACATTATCCAGTAGGCTATATCACCAAATCACACACAGAGTGCACGCACGTTGATTTATTAGTCTATTAAAACTCAACATTCCAGGCATTCTAAATTGTAGACGGCAAAAATGCTTCTGTATGCTTTTTATATTTATATAATTTAATATAGTTAACTTAATCTATATCACACAAAGAGTACCGTTTTTCTGCAGATATAAGCATGATAACACATTTAATAATAATTTCTACGTAATTGCTTGTTTTTGCTCAATTTTGCCAACGAAAATATCAACCAAAGATCCACATTTAATAATAATTGTATACTTTTTTGCGTAATATTGCTTGTTTTTTGAGCATGGTGTTGCAACGGAAACTTATGTTCCAACCAAAATCCCAGCATTTTTTGCATCTCTGAGCATTGGTGTCTGAACGAACTTATTGAATGAATCAGCTTTTTGAATGATTCTCTCGGTTCACACAGTCAAATGATTCAGTGATTCTCTCTGAATGAATCACACGATGAATTGTCAAATGCTTTGTTTCTGAATGAAGCAATGACTCACGATGAATGAATCGGTTGAATCTCAATGACTCACTCTAACTTGCAGCGTCATCTACTGGCGGTTTTCATTTCCCACTCTTCTATTTTTTTTAAATGTCAATTTTTTTTAAATGCCAATTATTAGTATTCAACTTTTTAGTTAAAAACAAAACATTAAAAACAAAACATTAGGCCTATTTATGCATCTGTAACTGCAGTTTAAATGCATCCATGTCCCCTCTGAGATACAATAAACTGTGTAAATAACTGTGTAAATACATCTAATGCTATTTCAGATGCAGACTCCAGAAAATGTTTTCTTATGTTGGAATGAAAATACAATACACCAGGTGAAGCTTCTTATTCATACTCAGGTGAAGTGTCTTATTATGGAAGAAAGAGTTAAAACACAGAATGGAAGAAAGAGAACACAATTTCAACTCAAACTGTAAGTATGAACACAATCTTTCTACTCAAACTTTTTTTCGAGTATGAATTTTTTTTTATAAGAATTTGCTTCTTTTCCATTTTCATTTAATTGTACTTTTATTTCAATACTTAATAAGTACGTTTAAGATAAAAAAAAACTTGTACTTCAGTACAATATATATCACATACTTTAAGACTTTAACTCAAGTAATATTAAACTAAACGATCTAACTTCAACCAAAGTCAAACAAATTTTCTGGTATTTTTGGTAGGTATCTGTACTTTTACTTTAGTATGAGTTGGCTTTCAGGCTTTTAGCGTACTTTACCAGACCACCTTTATTACTACCTCAACTGAGACCGTTATTATCATAAAATATCTTAATTTGTGTCCGAACCTTTATGAGCAAAGGTATAAAATATCTTAATTTGTGTTCGAGATGGAACAGCAAGGTCTCACGGGTAATTAATGGAACAATTTTCATTTTTGGGAAAACTATCCCTTTAATTAGAATTTTCATTTTTGGGAGAACTATCTCTTTAATTATCTTACTATCCCTATTTTAACTGGCAGCCTAACTTTTCCAGTTTTCACTGACTTTTCAAGATGGTGAGCCGTTCTAAAGTGACTGAAACCCTCCAACAGCAGGTTGTCCAGATGAAGGCTAATAACAGCCATAGTAAGAGAAGCTGGTCGTTCCAAATCTGTGATTTCTAGAATATTGCATCTTTACAATGTCACTAACTCATTCAAGTCCCCCAAAAAGGCTGGTCGTCCATGAAAGACAAATGCACAAGAGGATAGGATAATGCAGAGACTCTCAATAGAGAATCGGTTCAACACTGCAGCTGGAATTGCTTGCCAGTTCAGTGCTGAACAGGGAAGAATCTGTCTCGGCATACAGTGTCTCTAACTTTGTTGAGGAGCATGTTGTGTGGAGAGTGGAGAACTGGTTCAAAGTTCACTTCAGTGATGAAGAGAACAAATTATATTGCATGTTAAAACAATAAGACACTGAAAGCTGTGCAGTACAGTGATTCAGAGGTTAAAAACACTCCTTTCCCATGGTAAAATCAGCGTAATGCACAGCTTCAAGTGGCTTAGCCTAACTTAGTCCACTCATGCCCACAGGGCCTGCCAGTTTAGAAAAGTGCTCAACAATAGCGTATGTGAGAGAAGCAGGCGCTGCCCCATCCGGCGGTCATTCCACACTGACAGAGCTTTAGCAAGAGAAAAAGAGGAGAGAGCAGGATGAAAGGTGAGTGGTGCCCTGCGCAGGTGGCAGGTGTGATCACGGCGGTAAAAGACGAGGGACGGCAGGAACAGAGGGACACAAAGGACCGGTCTGTTTCCCGCTCACAGCTGCAGGGGGTGGAGATGAGTCCGGCTGACAGATAGACAGACACGACAGGGGAGGGGAGGGAAGAGGCACGGAGGGAGACGGAAAGATGGAAGGAGAGCTCTGACGGTGATACTTCAAACGCAGGATTGGGTCCTGGGTGCCGAGAGACACATTCTTTCTAAAAGAAGAAGAAAGAGAGAGATAGAAAAGAGTAATGCTGCCTGTGCGCAAGTGCGTGTGCCTGTCTGTAGATGTTCAGTTGAGATCTATACAGTGGCTTCAAAAGCAATATTAAATGTGTCTGAATGGCAGTGCATTCGATGAAAAAAATGTCTTCTGCAAACAAATGATGCTGGAGATTTTTGCAGAACTAACGTCACTTTTTTCCAGAGTTACCACAGCTGGTGTAGTTTGTCACATCGACTATGAACGTAGTCCCCTAATAATTGACAAATCAGAAATATCAGTATCGGTCCATATAATATTATATATATAAAAAATCTGGGTCAATGACAAATAAATGCCCATGATAAAGAAAAGGGCAAATTATTTAAAAAGCTTTTATAACCTTTAAACAGTTTTCAAGAAGAGTTTCAATTTAATGGCTCAAAATGTGTAACATCAAACGAAGAGTAATGCAGCACTACTTTACTTTTTAAATATATTTTAGGTAGTATTAAGAGACTACTTTCCTGTGAATATGGAGTGCTGTAAAGTGATAAAGTTGTTTTGTGTGTGTGTGCGTGTGCGTGTGCTTTTATGTGTGTGTGTGTGCATGGTTTGCGTGTGCGTTATTTAGGCATGCATAGGCATTAGGCTTGTGCCTATACTCGCTCGTCTTGCACTCGCTCGTCCTTGCAGGGGGGGCCAAACAAATGAAGCGAGGATATAATATCTTGTTTTTAAAAACTAAGGGCAATCTACAACAGTAAAGAACCAAAACCCCAGAAGGGACATAAAAACCAATAGGGTGGGAAAAATGACAACTATTTCCATGTTTTATTTCCATGTTTTCTACCTTTATATTACAAAAATTGCGCTTTCGTTCTTCTGATCTCATTCTCAGAACACACATGGAGACGTGGACAGAAACTTGTAGTCAGTGCTGCCCTGCAAATGTATCAATAAAATAGTTTCGCAGCTGAAAGTCACATGACATTTCTTAGTAGCAAGGTTCTTGAAGCAGTTCAACTTAAAGATTCGCTATTAGTAGAAAAACGCTGCTGCTGAACACTGCCGAGACACACAGACAGGTTTTTTCACGCGCTTCGTCTCTCTCTCTCTCTCTCTCTCTCTCTCTCTCTCTCTCTCTCTCTCTCTCTCTCTCTCTCTCTCTCTCTCTCTCTAATAACTGCATTAGCATGCATATCAAAAGCCAAGTCTCTGTTATTAGCTCTAAAATTACATTTTTGGAATTTGCAATGGAAGGTTTAGGATGAGGAACGTAAGAAATTACTTTAACACACACAAGATTTCAGGAAGGGAAACATGAAAGATGTCTTGAAATAAATCATCTGAACAATGTCTTGAGGTGGTTGTGACTCAGGCCATGAAAATTATTAGAGAAATAATGTACTCCCGAAGTGGTAATATGGCCACGAGTCCCGACGCCGGAGCCTATTAATGGAGCGGTTCTCAAATATAAAAAACTACAAAATTATTAGAGAAATAATGTACTCCGAAGTGGTAATATGGCCACGAGTCCCGACGCCGGAGCCTATTAATGGAGCGGTTCTCAGAATTTGATGAATTTCAAAGCATAAATACAATCGCCAGAAGTAAAAAGCTGAATGCAGACTATAAACAAACTACTCCACAGTCTTTCCACAATCTCCACCAAGCTTTCGGCAACTCTTTCAGTCTTTATTTCAGAAATTGGATTTCAAAAACAAAATATTTTGTTATTATTTTAAATCAGTTTTTAACCTCAGAACGATCTCAAAATATAAAGAGGTGCTAAAGTCTGATTTTGGGGTGGCTGTGCTTTAAAATTAAATTATTATGATCTTATTTTTTATGATTTTAATATGATCTTAAGTGATGAAGGATCTGAAAATCTGAGAGGAATCAGTGTTGAGTACTACTGTAAGGTTAATCATGCCTGCTTTAAAGTGTTTCAAAATGTTGAAAACATTCATTAGAAATTTAGAACAGTAATCAAAAGGTAATCAAATGTAACCAGTTACATTACTTTAATGAAGTAACTGAAATAGTTACACTACTTATTACATTTTAAATAGGGTAACTTGTAATCTGTGACCTATATTACATTGCCAAAGTAACCTTCATAACACTGACTACTTGTTAGCAACTGCCTTTTTGAAAACAAGAAAAGGCTTCTTTTTTTATCGCAAGGTACTAATGTATTTAATTTTGTGGAATGAAACATGAAAATACCTTGAGCTTGTGTTAACCACAGACTTAGCTGAGATATATTAGAGCAAAACTCCATTAAAAAAACCCATTAAGTTGTCTGATTTGTCATATAAAATATTTGAGTGACATGAAATTGTAAACACTATACGTGTTTAGTTTTATAATAGACCTGTGTTAATCAGTCAAATCCTTCTGCTCTCCTCCTCATTTGTGTTACTGTCCAGAGCTCCAGCTAAGACCTCCTGATCTCTGCCACATGGCATCCCATCAAAGCACCTCCAGCCCAGGCTCAGAGAACGAGTCAGCCCCCTGATTCATCTCTGGAGGAAGCATGCCTGTGTCAGATCCCCGTCTAATGTTTTTTCATGAGTGTGTGTGTTATTCTTTGCCTCAGCATGACTCCAAATGTAGTTTCAACCCAGCTCCCTGTCAAAATACTTATACAATAGCCCAACCACTTCAGGACAAAACACACACCACACACACACACACACACACACACACACACCACAACACACACAAACACACACACACACACACACACACACACACACAGACAGATATGTCGATACATATTTGATTCCTTCTGAATGTCTTCAACCATGACCATCTGTTTGCATGCACTAACACACACACACATAGTCAACCAAACTTGAACGAATTGGAAGGGCAAGTTCACTTCCCATTGGCCACAAGTCTAGCCCTCTGTTTTCCAGGGCAGCCTCTTTCCTCTACTCGACTGCTAATAGGAAACTTAGATAGTCCGCTGAGCTCAGCAGAGACAAAAAGTATTTTCCTTCTCACCGCCCCAGACACTTTCTATGTCCTCTCTTCATCCCTCTCCACTTCTTCCATCCTGCCCCACATTAACTATTTGCCCTCTACCTGTCAGAGTGGAACGTGAAGGTGAGGCCAGGTGTGCTGCCCACCGCACGCGATGAAGCCTGAGGTTTGGAGCTGTTTGACAGATAGGAAGTGACCCCGTGTCCCGGCTGCTTCCCGTATCACTCTTTATTTACCCCTCCACCAAGTTGTGTGTCGGACCGCCGGTCATGCTGTCCTCTAACATCTGAAGTTCACTTCCACCTGCACCAGCCTGAGACCACACAAAGCTCTTTACTGAGAAGAAAAGCTCACACTTACCTACAAGCTCAACCTCTAGTTTTTTAATACCTGAAAATACCATAAAATTAATAATTTTACCTGCTTTTTGACCAGTCTATGGGACAAAGAGGCAAGAGGCACTTTGTTTTAGATGTGTCTCCTAAATGAGGAGAAAGAAAACAAAAAAAAACAAATGAGAAGATGTTCACACACAGAGTAAAGGTGTGGTCACATTTTGCCTAAATTCTTCAGGGGAACAAATGGTATTTTTTCCATTGTCAATAGTGAAGTATGAGGCACCGCTCACACAGAAGCCACTTTCAAACCAGCTTTTTGTTTGTGTGAACAACTTTTGTGGATGCAGAACAACACAGAATTAGAGAGAGAGAGAAAAAGATCATTTTACAGTTTTTTTTCAATTGCTAACAAGCGTTTACCAATACATAAATTACTTTTTCAAAAATTTTAACACAGCAACACACCTACATCACACAATTAGCCGATTAGTTAATTTTCTGGCCAAAGCCACATTTTGTTAAATAAATACAAACTCTACATTTGAAAATGCTCTCAGATTTTTTTTTTTTGCAATTGTGAATTTACAGTATCTCACAATTCTGATAAAGTCTGAATTGCAAGATGTAAACTTGCAATTCCAATATAGAAGTCAGAATTGTGAGATAAAAAGGTCACAAATGTGGTTTTTACTTTTTTATTCTGTCATGGAAACAAGCTTGCATAGTAACCAAAGGCCATGTATGTTGTATTTTTGTTGATCACTGGCATCAGCTACCACGGGGGCACCATCCACATCCAACCCTCACCCACTGAAAAGCAATTGCAATCAAGGTTCCAATTGAATTTCTGCATGGGGACCCTATTTTTTCTATTGTACATTCTATAAAGACGTATAATGACTCATTTGATTTTAGATAGTATGTTGCCAAGAATGAACATAATCAACACTTAAAAATGTAAAATGGGTTTCAGTTGAAGGTAAACTGAAGGCTAAATTACAAAAAACTATGGATTTTTATATTGTCTCTTATATGCAGGTAGAACTGAGACATGACAAGTAATGCAGTTTTTTGTAATTTCATGAATTGCTATCATTGTGACAGTCTATGCACTATGATTGACTGTATGTTCCTATTGGATAGAAAACCAGTGGCAATGTTTTGACCGAATGACTCGATTTTGAATCGGGTTTGCTGTGTTTTGATAGAGTTAGTATATCTAGAAAAAGGTATTCAGAATTTTTAAATGTAGAGTTTTTATTTATTTAACAAAATGTGGTTTTGGCCAGAAAATTAACTAATTGGCTAATTGTGTGATGTAGGTGTGTTGCTGTGTTAAGAGTTTAGAAAAGAGTACTTTAAGTATTGGTAAACGCTTGTTAGCAATTGAAAAAAAAAACTATAATATTACTCAGTACTTAATTACACTGTGACAAGGACACCTTAAAATCAGTAACCGAAAACTCCCAATTGCATGGATTCACATTGAAATGAATGGAATTCACCCAATTTCATAGAGCAATACTAAATGTGACCACACTTTAAGAAAAAGAACGATAAAAACTTGATGAGAAAGATTATACTGGCCTGCATGATTGACCGAAATAAATCTAAATTGCAATATGGCTGTGATTTAATGAAATAAACATATACTGCATGCTGCAGAGTGAAGTGCAGCACTATGTTGTTTTACACACGAGCAGCTCGTGATCTAGTGTTTTCAGTGTCTCAGAGAGGATTGTTTCTGCTCCACACAAATGCATCTCAGTTATTATACCTTTTTTAAATACTTGTTTTTAACGTTGAAATATTACAATAGTAATATTTCTTATTTTGTTTAATATTTTTATTTAGTAATAATAATGATCATTTATTATTATTATTTTATAGTCATATATACAACCACTAACTTTTTAAACAGCAAACCTGGAGTTTTGAAAGATTTGAGGTTATTAAGTTTATTTTAATTTGCTCTCCATTTAATTTAATCTATCTCAAATGAAAGATAATCAAGTTATTGACTTATTTTTCTTTTCAGTGGAGGTTTACATGCATTTTAAAAGGTACACGATGAAAAAATCATTACAGTGCCTAGAGCTCTATAAAGAGGTCATGCTAAGAGTCCTAGCTGAACATAGATCACTGGAAAGAGAACAATGTTGGGAGACTGTAGGGAGTGATTTTGGAAGGATGATGTTTTAGGGCAGGGTGCAGGCAGGTCGGGGAAGGGAAGAGAACCCACGAGCTGGAGCCAGTTAAGAGGAATATCAGGAAACTCCCCCCTCCTCAGTCAGGACCACCCCTCCCAGCGCCCTCTTCCTGCTAAAACTCAGCACACTTCCTCTGCAGCTATTGGGATTCCCACCTGGGACATTCCATCCATGAAATGTGCCTCGCACTCTCCCTAAATCTCTCTCTTCTACTTGTGTTTGATTTACAAAATGTAGGCTACACATGGTTTTCCACTCTTACGTTGAGGTTTCTCTTTCGTGACTGAATTCACTGCCAGTTTTTACAATTTTAGTCTACAATCTGCGAATAATTGTATGAGTTTCGAGGAGGTTCAGTTTCTTAAATATATTTCTGTCAGTAATTTTCGCGGTTTCGCGCAACACATCATTTTGGCGCCCTTTCTGACATTCAAATAACAAGAAGTCAGCTAACAATCTTAAACACACACAAAAAAGCGTAATACATGTTTATGTGGTTTTGAGGACACAAATTTGTATAATGACATGGGTATGACATAGGTATTACAAGGAGAAGGTGATTTATGAGGACATTTTCAGTGTCCCATAATTTAAAACGCTTATAATCATACAGAGTGAGTTTTTTTGAGGGAAAATAGAAATGCACAGTCTGTTAAGCTAAGTTTGTGTAGGTAGGTTAGCACATACAGTGTGTACGCCTATGGAAAGTCCCCGTAAACCATAAAAACCAACGTGTGTGTGTGTGTGTGTGTGTGTGTGTGTGTGTGTGTGTGTGTGTGTGTGTGTGTGTGTGTGTGTGTGTGTGTGTGTGTGTGTGTGTGTGTGTGTGTGTGTGTGTGTGTGTGTGTTGTGTGTGTGTGTGTGTGTGTGTGTGTGTGTGTGTGATCCATGTGTGGATATATAATAAAGTGATAATATGTGTGTTTAGTCGATTCTAACAGATTTAGCTGGAACAGCAAGCTGTTCTGTGCTTCTTGTTATTGTTGTGTTGGCCATCGCCATTAAAGGCTTGACTAAACCATACTCTCGTGTCAGCGATTCTATGTACTTCGCCTACACACTGGCGATGGTTACTCCTCAAGAGCATATTTTCGCGCTTTTTTATTTGTAATCTTACTTTTGTATCACTGAAACGTAACTTGTATGTAAAACATAATATTATATAATACCCTCTAAACCTTTTGTTTTAACCATTCCACCCTAATTACAACCCACCCCCTGTAATTAGCACCACGTCCCCTCAAAAGCATCGCGGGAGCTGAACGCATTGTACTATGACCACTAGAGGTCACTATCACAAAGCAAAATGGTTCGATTCATATAATCAGCCATTCCGTTCATTGCGAGCTACTTATTCTTCCAACACAAAACGGGTGATGTAGACAGTTTTTTTTAACTCAGTTTCCACTCAACTCAGAAAAAAAGCCATTATCCTGATGAAATTAGCTAAATGCAACGACAGAGGAGCGAATGTTATGCGGATGAATATGCTCGCAGGAAGGGTGAAAATACCAGGTTTCATGACTTTGTGTTTGACCTTTTCGGAAAACGAGCTAATCCTGGGGTATAATAGACTCTGGAGCAGATATGGAAAACGGCTGCTCCGTTATCTGAGTTGCCGTGGAGACCATCAGAGAGCGCGCGCCCGTGAAGATGCCGCTTTATTAAAAGGGGAGTTTGTATATTGGAAAAAGGCGCTTTTTGTCATAAGTGTCACTCACATGGACAGCGTTCCCCTCTCGATTGTAAATGGAAACCTGTCTCTTTTCTCTAAAATAACAAAATTCACTTCGAGCACGGTTAAGCAGAGCGCAGAAAGGGCCTTTCACGGGCTAGATCTGCACAACGTCCAGCATCTTCTCCAAACGAATGATCACTTCAGCCTTCACATTAATAAAATGCCCAGATGTTCATTAAATAAAACAATATTGCACAGAGTCTCTAAACAGGGATACTGAATTGGATCTGAATCGGCTTTCGAATTCAACAACAACAATAATAGAAAATGCTATTAGAATTAAAATACACTCTCTTATTAAAATAACTTTTAAATGTGTAAAATACATGTTTTGTTGATTATTTTTTTTTTTTGTTTCCATCGAACGTAATAATGTCTGAAATTCCAATTATAATGTTTTATGTATTTTCAGAATTTCAAAATGTTTCATCATAAAATCAATTAAATTCACTTTGGCTTCACTTTCAATTTACTTTGAAAATGAAGGCAGTGGTTTTAGTTGGTTGTAGTTTTTGTGAAAATGTAAAATAAATTTGAACTGATCTGTTTTTTTTGTCTTCTTCTCGTGCATTATGACGTCTTCCAGGACAAGCGTTTTAATGGAATGAACTTAGGCGTTCATTAGTGATGAAACGAGATCACCGCTGTTTTAAAGCCTAATGGACGGGCTGATATTCAGTTACAGGACACTAAACGACAGCTCTACTACTGAAGATAACTCAGATCTACTGATGAGAGCAATTTCCACTCAAACCAAAATGATTTCTGAGCAAAGGCCCAGAGATAGGCTATTTTAAAGGGCACGTGTTCCTATTTGCATTATCTTTAAGCGACTCCCATAAACAACTGTTACATTTTTTGACATGCTCTTTATAAATTATTGTTAATTTAAATCTAGCTATAAGAAGAATCCACCTCTTCATTGGTTTCATCAACCATCAAACCATTGGTTTCTCGTAATTACGAATTTACACAGTAGGCTATAATTGCAAAGCGCCATAGCCAGGGCCAAGTGTTTTCAGCTTTTTGCCTTACAATTAATTTATAAGACTATTGATTTTATTTCCCATAAGAAAGACGGTGGGTAACGATACAGCTGATATCCACCGGATAAAGAAGGCAAAACAAGTGTTTGGATGAAACGAGTTAATTTCACAACTAATTCAACACGTAACGGATCTAATGACACGACAGAATAATCACGCAGATACCTATCAACAGTCGTGCAATATGAATGATAATGGCTGCATTGATATGTTAAGCGTGATGTGTATCGTCCTCGGCCCGTCCAATAAACTCGCTCAAACCCCCAGCTATAATATTGGCCCGAACACGTTAAATGTGTAAATATTTCTCCTTCGGGTAGCCTATCTGTCTCTATCACCCCTGCGATCTTCCCCCTCAAATGATGCATTAGATGCATTGAATGTATTTGTTGTGGCGGTTTGAAAAGGCGGTGATAATCTGGGGGAGAGAGATAAGAAACACCAATTTATTCAGCGCCACTTTGGACCCTGTTTCCAGCCTCGCTCGGTCCTGACACCTCCAGCGGTAAGCTGATAACGATTAGGCCATTTATTATCTTCACAAAGAACAAAGATTGCCTCACGCCGATGAAATATTACCCCCGGTAATAATCGGAAGGAGAGGGCCCTGCATCTGATGCATGCGTATAAATAATAACTTTAGAGCCCTTTAAAAAAAAGTAATAAAAATGAGGAGAATAATATAAGAAATTGGGGAAAATATTAAAAATAGAAACAAATAACTTGATAAAAAAGCAACAACATAGCTTATGAAAGTGTGGGATAAATGTGTTTTCTAATGCCGTTCATCATTTAGCATGAATAAAAAGGCATAAGAACGTGTAAACTGTTTTTCTGTGTAAAATGCGTCTCGAGCGCACTTCGACGCGGTGAGATCAGACCCGGAGACACTCCGCTGCGTGTTTGATGGACATCGTGAAATGGAAATGTCACCGTGTCTGCCACAGCGTGCTGCTGGAAAGGAGCAGGTCGCCTTTATTAGTCTTTTTAATGCGCTGGAGATGCAAGCTCGAGACTGATAAGCGCTTATCTCGCACACATCATGAGTGAGCATCTTCTGGTCAGATTGCAAAGCTCCTGTAAGCCCAGCACTACTGCTCTTAACGCTTTAACATGACAAAAGATGCATTCAGAAATCCGCACATATGTTAAATCTATATTTATGCCTATTTAGAATAAAATAAATATTATTTTTTAACAACAACAACAATAATAATAATAATAATAATAATTAATTAATAGTAATGCTAGAAATTATGTTTAGTTAATCGTGACAGAATAATGCTCTTATTGGTATGATTTTTCTTTGTTTTCGATTTCGATTTAAGAGAGGCATTTGGTGTTCTTAAAGAACTCCTCCTTATTTTTACTCGTCATTTACTTCTTTAATTTTTGATAAAGAGTATTCATCTCATGGTGTAATCGACACTTGTTTGCGCAAAAGTTGCATGAGGCGGACAAAAACGAACATTTTTATAGTGCACATTAAACTTAAGAAAGAGCATGTTTCCTCCAAAATGTGATTCGCTGTCATCAAGCAGAAATGTGAGAAACAGCCTGTATCAGGAATATTGTCTTGTCATGTTAATAAGATATGATTAAGTTGGCTATGCCAACTCGTGTCATGACATTATCCTCACAAAGTGATAGGACTGATAACTGAAGCACTCAAATAGCAACCGATAACCACGATTCTTCCAAGTTTGCCGGAAACTCTTTCAATGAGTAGCCAAATACTTACGTAGAATTTGTATTTCTATCATGCTAATCCTATAGGCCTGCTATTTCACCATCATGTTAGCAGCCAAAAGAAGTATGACTTGAATCCTTCACCGCTCGTGGTCTCTTGAATGAATACAAAACAATAGCTGGCATTGGACATTGTTATTTTGATCATTCTATATAATGCAATTAATTCTGTCAGAGTTCACTCCTCTCGCGCTCTCATTGTGCGCGTGCACTCTTGGGGCAAGCCGGGCGCGAGAGGCTGGTGCTGCACCTGCCCTGCCTGAGCCGCTGCACGCGAGCCCACGGTCTCGTGCCAGAGATTTGCCGAGGCTTTGCATGTTTTAAAAGTTGGTGTTATGTGTGAGAGAGTTAAAACTGGCTGGGTTGGGGGAAGGCAAGGTCGACCGCAACATATTATAGACAAGATCAAGGAGGGATAGAATTCATTAAGATGAGAAGCATTAAAAGTAAAGATTTACATATTCACAACACTCAAGCAAGCACATCTGCAACATCGCAGTGATTTAATGAGAACTGCAATAATTGATGCACAAATGCATCGGCCTACTGTACTATGTATGGCGGGGTTAGCGTTCATAATCATTTCTGTAATCATATAGTAATATCAAAAAAAAAAAAAAATAAGAGTAAAATCTAATAAGAGTGACAGTCTTGGGTGCAAATCCTCTCCGCATTGTTTGCCTATGCGAAGGTCAAAATGTAAGAGCTATGCGCAAAGCCTTTAGCGACTGGGTCTTGTTTCATAATTATACGAGTGAGAACACACAT
Organism: Ptychobarbus kaznakovi; assembly: GCA_027422405.1. Taxonomy (NCBI): domain Eukaryota; kingdom Metazoa; phylum Chordata; class Actinopteri; order Cypriniformes; family Cyprinidae; genus Ptychobarbus; species Ptychobarbus kaznakovi. Next base: position 17,257,900 of record CM049795.1, read on the forward strand.
AACAGCTTCAGCACAGCTTTTGCCATCAAAGCACGACCCGGAAGACCAGATTGGCTGACGCACGGCTACGTTGCAGCAGCCCTACTTTTGTGCCTCAAGTTTCGCTGTTTCCAGAGAGAGAGAGAGAGAGAGAGAGAGAGAGAGAGAGAGAGAGAGAGAGAGAGAGAGAGAGAGAGAGAGAGAGAGAGAGAGAGAGAGAGAGAGAGAGAGAGAGAGAGAGAGAGAGTAAGAAGTGTCAGACACTACACTTCACCGTAAGTCACTGAAGAAAGATCCTCAGCGAAAGCATTCTGGAAAGACGCTTGACTGTCTGGAAAGGTTGGCATCGCCAGCTAGAGAGCCTCAGCGCTTCGCGGAGCACAACGAATCACCGCGACTCTTCCCTCAAAGACGGTGCCACACGGAATTGGCCCCAGGACACATTTCTCAGCGAAATGTCAAGAGGAGAGAGCCTAATCATAAACACTGGTAAGACGCGTTTTGCGTGGGCTATCATTCGACACAGCGAGTCGTAAAATAGATTATTCACGCGTTTAGCGAGGTATTTTAAAGAGAGCTGTAAATCCTAAAGGGGATAATTGTGCTGTGTTAGGGACTGCGTTTTATTCCATTTTAAATTAAAATAGTTATTGTAGTTTGATTGCAGTTTTAAATGTTACAATAAAACAAAAATACAATATAATGTATTTTGTATGTCTGAATAATAATAATATTAATAACAATACTAATAAATACAAAAATATTTTGTTTTTGTTATTATATTGTTTTACTAAATCCGTTATATGTACGACTGCAGGCATTTTGAGTTATAATAGAAAAGACTAAAAAGTCAGAGATTGTTACACGTCTTCATCTTCATATTTTTCATATAGATAGTATCACGTGTGCTGGAATAGTAGGCTATTAATATAATATTATAATATTTGTAAAATAATTATTTACACATTTTAATTTATAACTAACATAACCTACTTAACAATGGCCACGTATATCTTTGTAAACATGTTAAAATACAACCCAAATGCAATTCCACTCATTTACACCGCTATACTATAATAGGCTATTTATTAATGAAACGAATACAACTTTACGACTTAGGCTATATAAGATAATGCACATGAAAAATACAATATAGAACATTTAAGAAATGTGTGATTGTGAGGAAAAAATTTGGATAATCAACAAATCTTGGCATACGAAAATCTTAGCCTATGAAGTAACATCATTTTCTGCCAATATTTCAAATGAGCGTAACGTTTTTTTCATGGTTATAAATGTGAAAGCGAATGTGATGTGTGTGAGTTGAGGAATTAGCTTTCTCTGGAATGCCCCAAGGACGCATGCATTAGCCCACCTGTGCTGTTTATTTAAATCATTGACTTCAAGAGCTGTCAAGCACAAAAGGAGGGCGGGCGCTGTCATCACCCTTCAGATGTATGACTGCCACAGGATCATTTTCTGACTAAACTAACGCTATCACCCAGAATAAGAACTTTACCCATTAAGTCGCACAAGACAAAAAGCGGCATGAATAAACGCAGCTAGGGGCATCGTTTAATACTGCCAACGCATGCACAAATAGGAGTCTTTGCTGCAAAATAATGCGGACTGTTGGATGAAATGAAAAGAGGGTGAAACGCTTTGCTTTCAATCCCTGTTATCCATGCTTCAGCAGAGGACAGGAGGCTTGTGACTTTGCCTGTGCTTGTGTCTGCCCCCGAGTGCCCTGTCACAATCTAATTACCCGTGAGTAAAGGACAATACCGCTTCAGCTGGTCTGTGTCATCCCTCCTCTATCCCAGTGCCTGCTTATCTTCACAAACCCTTCTGCGCCGCTCTCTGCCCCTCCTGCCCCCCTTTAACCCCACGGAGAATGATAAATGCGCGGTGAGGGAACGAACGGGCAAAGCCATTTCACGGCACCTGTTAATTAAGGGAATGATTGCCTCCATTTTCGCGGAGCTTGTTTCCAGCCTCTCCGTTATTTTTGATGCAATTAATTTAAAGCGAATTAATGTGACATCACGAGCGTGATGTCATTGTCGTCGTCACAGTCACACATGGTGGACGACCCAACTTGTGTTACATAAGAAATAAAGTTTGAATCTACACACACACACACACACACACACACACACACACACACACACACACACACACACACACACACACACACACACACACACACACACACACACACACACACACACACACACACACACACACACACACACACACACACACACACACACACACACACTTAGAGTCCTCAGCCGGGGGTAACAACTCCAAGCCTAAATGCTAATTACCAAAAAGGACAGTCTCTTTTGTTTTAACATTGAGAACAACTGGATTACCACAGGCATTTAGTTCAGGTATTCTCTTAAGAATATTTAGCCTCAGGTGAGTTAAACAAAGAGTCGTAATCAGGGATAAAACTGGTTGCGATGGCTATAGCTAGCTAGAAAAACACATAGTAAATGCCACATTTGCGCAACTAAAAGGCGGCACTAAAGCTACACCAGACGGCATATTAACCACTAAAATATAGGCCTACATTTACAAGGTTTAATGCTGCACACAAAATTACACAATTAACAACTTAATTGATTATAAAAATAACATTTTAATATAGCTATTTCAAATATTTAATTTAATTTATTTTTTTTATAATAGCCTGTTAATGGCTGATTGTCACACGGCTTTTGTATGCCTCTGCATTTTACATTACATTTGGAGCAGCCTCAAGTCACCTCTGTAAAGACTCTTTTTGTATAGGCTATATTTTTGATTATGAAGTTGCACAGCACTCAGTCTGTGATAAAGCAGTTATGACAAAAAGGCCACTAGACGCCTAAGTTTATATCAATTTATGTCTGCATAATCTGATAGGCCTATTGCACATTTTGAATGTAAAACAGTGTGTTAAATGGATCATTACATTGGAAAACTAAGCATCATATTATCCTGTACATTCTAATGTGTTGGCTTCGGGCTGCCAGGGCCTTTTGTGCTGTGTATAGGGCCTCTGGCCAGAATCCAGTGTGTTAAAAAGGGATTTACGCATCTGATATTGAAGTTCTGTAGTTCAAGTGCTCAGTGCTGCATCAATGCTGAGTGCATTACATTTCTAGTTGTAGATAGCTTTGGAAAAGTAAGTGTAGCCTATTTATATTTGTTGTTCTACTCCTTTACCGAGATACTGTGACGTCATGTCACGGCGTCAGAGTGGCGGCTCTGAGCTCGCGCTCCAATTATTGCCTGTCAATCATTGTTGCTTCAGAGGAGAGCACACAGACTAAAACTCCTGCTTTAAATAATAATAATAATAATAATACATATTATCCGATAGGCACCACAATTATTTCGAAAGATGTGTTAAATTGTACAAAATGAGTTAAAACGCAATTTCTCATCTGAAACCTGGTTCTGGTGTAAACCTTGGTGTAAAAGAGTGTTACTCCATTGAGAAAGCAAAATGACCACGACAGTGTCTTTCTCGAAAGATAGTGATGGACGAGCTGGAGCAACCTGGTAGACAAGTTTATCTTATGTTCTCTTTGATTGAACCAACCAGACAAGCTAAATGAATAATTAATATACACAAAGCGTTGCTACAAGCAGACTGAGGCCACAGAGCTACAAAAGGTTAGAAGCAGCTATCCAAAGGAGCACGTTTCTATATCCTCAGTATATTACATGCTATTTGTTTAGAAACAGTCAATAGGATTTTATATGTTTAATAAATGTTTATTTGAATGGGAGTTTCAGCTGCATGCATTCCAAACACATTTAAAAGGTGTGGAACAGGAAATATAACCTTTTTGAATGAATAGGATAGACAGGCAACTTTAACGTTGAGAGGTGAAAGCTATGATGCAAATGAAGTCTTCAGCTGACTAGCCTGAATCCACAGTTTATCTAACGATCAAGCTACATTGGCGACGTTCTGTCTTTCTGCCTGCGGTGGGCGAGCCTGCTGCTTGTTTTGCCATGAGATAATTGTAAGCAAGAATCAACGAAACTGCCCTAATGGCCACCAATTGGCTTTATTTGGACCTGCCCATGCGACCTGTCGGCACCACCGAGAGACGGGCCCGCTATTAATATGCAAAGCGACGTTTGATCGCTTGAAACAGCATACAAAGACAGTGTTTTCACAAGAAGAATGTGGTGACAACTAATTTAAAACAATTAGACGCGCGAGAACAATAGCCCCCAATTTAGAGACCATAAAATACTCCTCCCCAATTAATGCCTGAGGTGTCAGGGCTTGTGTTTGTTTGCATTAGGCATATATCACATGTGACACTTCAATGATACAGGTTTTGTTGTTTTAAGCAAATGTTAATGGATACATTAATATATTATTTAACAAAAGTTTATGATAATTGAAATAAATCCTTATTTTTAGGCTATGAATAGAGACATTAAAAACATTAAAGCTGGTTGGTACTATATGTATAAATAAAAGTAGATATAGTCCTAATCTAAAATATGTCGGTTAATATTCATTTTCAGTTGCAAATACAATTATTTATTTTTTTCGTCTGGATAAACGTTCTGATGAAGGCTATAAGACTTCACATTTACATTCATAATTTCAGGTCATTCTGCGCTCTTAGTCTTTACGTAAGAAAAGACAACATTATCACACATCACCAATGTGAAGCTCTAAAAGGATCTGAATAAATTGCTCCGCTGAATGATGAGTCTCTCAGCTCTCTGAATGTGGAGCACTAGGCCGAGAGTCGCCGTGGCAGCTCGGAAAGCGTGATGTCCGAGCCAATGGCAGTCCTCGCGATCTGCTATTGGTTAACAGAGCCATCACTGCCAGCCAGTGGCCCCGCCCATCTTCGTAAGATATGGAATCTACTGGCGCCAGATCCGACAGTACACAGGCGCAATTCATTAATGAGACTTCTCTCCGCTTCAGACAGCCGCAGAGCTTTATTTAGGGAGAGTTTAACAATTGGGCTGTGGACAATTTAAACGAGTCGCGAGTTACGAGTGTCAGCAGACATCTTGAGGATTAACGTTCTTTGTAAGTGAATAACACGGGGAAAATAAACGAGGATTGCAGTGCTGAAATGCTGCTTTGCGCCGTGAGTACTTTTCGATAGGTCTTTAAAATTGCGTACGCTTGAGCCTGTAATACAGCGACTTAGTTTTACAGGTTGCAACCCATATTTCGATAAAGTTCATATTGTACGTGCAATTAATTAAACATAAAAAACTGAGATGCATCTGTTTTTATTCTCTTACAGGTGTTCCTGAGCATTGTTGAAAGCAAAGAAGCAGGACCTCTATTTCTCCAAAAATAAGGGCATGTGCAAAAAGTGAACAGGGCATCACCAACTGAAGCAGTAAGCATATTTCAATAATCTAAAGGACCATAGTGGTGCTCCTGGGTCTGTTAGCGTCCGAAAGGTTTTCAGAAGACATCTAGAAAACTTCCCGAAACATTTTCGAAGCGCGGATAATTTAGACATGGAGGTCACGGCCGACCAGTCTCGATGGATGGCCCATCATCATGCGGTACTCAACGGCCAGCACCCCGAGTCCCATCATCACGGGCTTACACACAATTACATGGAGCCCATGGCCCCTCTTCTGCCCCCGGACGAGGTGGATGTGTTCTTGAATCACTTGGACTCGCAGGGGAACCCTTACTATCCCAATTCTCGGGCTAGAGTATCATACGGACAAGCACACGGTAAGATGCTTCTTTACGTCATATTTAGTAGGCTACATACAATATTTTGATGATAGAATATATGTATTTTTTGTATATGTCATTATGCAATTTTCTTTCAGTCACACGCTAGGCTACATTTATCATGAAAAAAGGTTTTATAAATTAGTCTACTTAATAGCCTAGGCTACTATTTGTTTATTTATTTAATAGGCTATAGCATAAGTGCTAAATGTGAACCTATTTGTGAAGCTGTATGAAATAGTAGGACGATTGTTACTATTACTGATATATTTTTTTTATTTATATTTAACATCAGTAGGCCTATAAATCTTGTCCATGTTTATGGTGAAATACATATTTTGTTTACGTGGTTCTTGGTTGTAGCAGACTATAGGCTACTTTTGAGCTTAATAAAAGTGTAGTAAATACATTTGACATTGTTGACATTATTTGGCATCAGCTGGCTATATTTAAAACTAAATATTTAGTAAAACCGTGTTGTGTGTGAAAGATTTCGATGACTTTTACTCTCACGGACTTTGAAGTGAAACGTACGGTACGTTTATACGGGACTTTCTTTTGGCTTAGGCGTCTCGATGTTAACTAAAGATAGGCTAATGTAAATGTTTTTGTTGTTGTTTTGCACAAAACTATATTACCTATGCGCAGGACTGTGTGTCTGAAAGATACAAATTAGCCGAGAAGAAGGATGACAAAAATGTTAGATATCGGATTTCTTCTGTGCGGCGTGAACTGTCATCTCCTGGAGGTGCGTGTTGAAATGTAAAGATAAGAAGAAAAAGAAAATGTCCAGCGAATGACTTGATGAGGAAAGGGAAGTTCGTGTCAGGGAGAGAGAGAGAGAGATCAAGGCACTTCCCGGATGCCAAATCAAAACGAAAAATTCCTGATCAACTTTTTAGTTCAAGTGTGTAATTTGTGCGAACAACAGGCTGTAGTGAGAAAGGCTTCGTTAAAAAGTTGTCGTTTTTTTCGGTTTTCCAATGAGATTTTACGTCTGTTATTGTTGGGAAAATCACGTCGAGGCGAAGGAAAATATATTTTAAGTGTTCGCGTGGAGATTGAACTAAAAGGTGAATCATCAACCGCGGTTTTGTGTGTGTTGCATAATTCATATAAGTTTTTTTTATCTCAATGTCAAGTTTGTATTGTTCGAGTACGGAGTCAACAGGTGAGAAGTGAACATTAGACATTTTGTTCTTTGAAACAAACTTTTAGCAAAAACAGCGGAGTAAATATAAATTTTGCTAGTAGCCTAATTTTCATTTCGGATTGAGCTTTATGTTCGTTTCTTGTATTTCTCAGCTCGTCTCACGGGAAGTCAGGTCTGCCGACCACACCTCATACACAGTCCCGGTATTCCTTGGCTGGACAGCGGGAAGGCAGCGCTCTCCGCCGCCCACCACAACGCCTGGGCGGTCAGTCACTTCAGCAAGCCTGGCCTGCACCACGCCAGCGCCGGTTACCCGTGCAGCAGCAGTTCCAGCACCGCTCCCGTCTCCTCCCTCACATCCGTAACCCACTCCAGTCCACATCCCCTCTATAATTTCCCCCCAACCCCACCGAAAGACGTCTCACCGACCTCGGCCCTTCTTCTCCGACCTCCACCACTGCAAGAATGGATGAAAAGGAGTCCATCAAGTATCACGTGTCCATCGCTGATGGGATGAAAATGGAGGGATGTAGTCCTCTTCGGGGAAGCCTGGCTATGAGCGCCCAAACACCGTCCACGCACCATCCCATCCCAACCTACCCAACATACTCTCTCCCCACGCCACACGAGTACGGCGGCGGTCTGTTTCATCCTGGTACCCTCCTCGGTGGATCCGCTTCAAGCTTCACACCTAAATGCAAAAGCAAGACGCGGTCGTGCTCAGGTGAGTTTCATTAGCTCTGACTCGAAGTGAAGAGTAGCCTAGACAGGCATGTTTAGAGAAACATTGGCCTAGGGAGCATTTTAAAAAGCATTTTGTGTATCTTTTGGCACATGTAAGATTAATTAAGAACAAGAATATATGTGTGGGATTTCGTGTAATGCTTAAAAAATAATTAAATGTAGCCTTAAAATGCAAGGCTTCCTGAAAAATGTACTGACCTAGAAATATAATTTTCCATTATCATAGTTTTTTTCTTAGATATTTTTAGTTTTTATCAGACACAACTTTTTAGTTTTATATGGATTTTTTTGTCTAATTAGATAAATAGGACTGCCATTTTAGAAATCTCCCTCGAGCCAACTCTACACCGCGATTTTTGAATTATGACAAGCGACAAGTTTCGGCGGCTCTTAAAAAAATGCCAAAATACATCACAACTCGAGGGTGTCATTCCCAAGACTTAAAAAGTGGTTATCATCAATCAATCAATCAAAATGTATTTATAAAGCACAATAAAAACAACAGTAGTTGACCACTGTGCTGTACAAGACCTTGCTAAAAAAACACAGATATAAAAAGACAAATAAATATGAACAGTTTTGACCGCAATACACTAAAGAGACTTTAAGGACAGTTTTTGAAAAAAGGTACGTTTTTAACTTAGATTAAAATTCAGATTCTGAAGAAACTAATCGGAGGGAGACTGGAAGACTATTCATAATTTATCATGCATAAACTACTAACTAAATATAACGGTGTAAACAATCTAAACACTAGTGCTCCACAAACATCGTTATTATTTAGCCTAACTTAAAATCGATATATTTAAAAAAAAAGTTACAACATGTAGCCTATTTATAAGTGTATTGCATTTTTCGACTATGCTGAATTTAATTAGCCTACTGAAGACAATTCGGTTAAAATTACATAAATTATAAAGTAAAAAAAAATATGTCCAACATTATGATAAAACATTGCAAGGGATCCATTCAATTAGCCTAATGATTGAGAGAACAAATACCAGTCTATTGTGATGAGAATGGTTTGCATAAAGTGACAAATAAAACAAAGTGAAAAGTGGAAAATTTGGCTTTAATTATTAAAATAAACAAATGAATAAAACAAAAAACAGGTACCTCAAAGATTGTTTTTTGTTTGCCTAAAGTTGAATGATTTTATTTGGCGGGCTGCGTGTTGCCTCACGCTGTGTTTTCCTTTAAATGTAGCCCTTATTGCGTTAAAACGTTTCGGAGTCACGACGCGCTGGCTCCAGTCATATCCTGTATACCTTCAGCTGAACAAATCACGACATACTCCCCCCTCCACCCTCTCACGACCCCAATACTAACAAAACCCCGGCGGGACAGGCCTTCATAGGCGAAAGGACCCTGCTGTTTGTGTGCTTATTTATGCCTGATGCACTGCTAACGAAGTACCTTATTTTGATCTATTATCTAAAACACTTTTCATTACAGTTACATTACACATATTACTTATGTGTTATTATTATTATATGAGATTAAAAAAATAATGTGTAAATACAAGTTGCTTCATAAATGAATGGATAGTAAATATTGTGTTCTTTATTATTAACCGCAGAATTGCAAAACATGCCCTTATCATCGTTTGACCATTTTATAGGCTATTTATTTATTTAGCCAGCCTATGATATGGAAAATATCTTGTTCTGAAAATATTGTTGGGATTGAGTGTGCAGTGGTGGATGGAACCACTTCATAGTACATTGTTTTTGATCATTCTGTCGCTGAAGAGATTCAATGTAAACAATCAAATCAGTCCTAGGAACATAATTGACCACTGACAGAAATAAAAAGTTAATTTATAAAAAATTCATTGAAAATATGCATTAGTGAACCTCCCCTAATTACTCACCCCATTTGCAGGCGAGTAAAGTATCGAGTGATACTTCTAACCATGTCAAGCCTAAACAGAACATGGAATGAAAATGACTGACTTACAACACATCACATGCACTTCAAAAGAGCGTCCATTGTCAGGCGGGTTCTTTTCTCTGGTCAGGGTGGGACAGCGACTGTCTCACATTATAATGTGAATAATGGAGAGGTGCTCAGGGGAGTGAGGAGGAAGAGCATATGAATTAAAACACATGGCCCTTTCCAGCAGGTTAGGGTGCTTTACTGTGATATGACACCTGAGAGTAGGATAAGCCTGGACAGCTGGCTGATAAAGGTTTGGGGATGTATAGCATAGAATTAACTCACATTTTAATCACTTTCTTGTCTTGAAAATATTGTAGCTGCAAAAAGAGACTGGTATTCGGTGTTCCTTTTGTAGCAGACAAAGAAAAGATTGGTCTGTAGGTAATTTAAGAACAGAATCTGCTCATTTTGCACATAGTCATGCAGTGACAAAAATGTCATTTCATCCACAAACACATGCACATTCACAAATTCCGATATCAATTATGCAATACATCCAGCTCAGACGAGAGATGCCAGTGTGGATGTCATGTTAGATATTGTCTAATTAACTTGGGAGATTTTTTTCTTTGCCCAGACCGTGCCTTTGCATGACCCTGTGTTCCTGTATTGTAGATGGAGTGTGGACCTCTTAATTATATAAATTTCCCTTTGCTTTCCTCCACTTGAATTCTGCACAGAGGGGCGTGAATGTGTGAACTGCGGAGCCACCTCCACCCCGCTGTGGCGGCGGGACGGAACGGGCCACTACCTCTGCAACGCGTGCGGCCTGTACCACAAGATGAACGGCCAGAACCGGCCCCTTATCAAGCCAAAGCGCAGACTGGTGAGTCGATGAGCCCTCCAGAATTATTTCAGTCCCCCACACACGTGAAAAAGAGGGCTACATAGGAGCACTGAGCAGAAAGCCTGAGCACAATTCCAGGAAAGTTATATTTTCCCTATGATCTTCCTGGAATTGTTTGTCGCCCTCACCCCCTGGTGATCCCCTACTCTGCCTGTTACAATACTGCTACTATTGCCATTGTTCCCGCTATCATTATTGCTTCTAGTTCTGATACTGTCACTGATACCAATGCCCATGCCGGTACAATTATCACCACTCCACACTAAGAGAAACCTGTTGCTGTACTATTGTCTGAGCGCATCTGTTTAGATCGAGCAGTTTGATCTACTTTTTTCTGGGGGTGTTTAGAAAGCCACATGCCATTGGTTTTGTTTTAAGTGGCTGGCTTATGATTATGGTTCCATTTTAGATTCGCTGCCAGCATGATTATCTCGTTTAATCTTGATGCGATGTTTAAAAGCAGATTTTGTGTGTGTGATTTTTGATTTGATTTATCTTAATGGCTCTTTGCATTGAGATGATTGATAAAAAGCAAGACTAAAGTTTCAAGATTATTTAGCTGTTTTCTTGAGAAATCATTAAGAGGTGTGAAAAGTCAAACTTGGTTAAGCTTTGGTTATTAATCTCTTTTTATATATAAAAAGAAGGCTCCTCTATGCTTTTATTTAAATATTTCATTTTAATCTAAATCATATCTCGTTGGAATAAAACACCTGGACAGGATGGCAGTTTTTTTCAGTTTCAGGATTGTATGAAAATGATGACTTTTCAAAGAATACCATCTAGAGCTACATTTTTTACTGTTCACATAATGTTCACATAATCTTATTTTGTCCTTTAGCCAGTGAAACTCTATACTCTCTGAGTCTCTTTACTCTGTTATTGAGTCATTGTTGCAGTCTTTCAAAGCGTGATGTAATATTATTATAGAGATTCATTTTGGAGGCACAACAAGCAGTTTAATTGAGTGAGACTGTCTTTTTCTATCAGCCATGTGTCATAATCTAATTTTCACTTGACTAAGTGACCATCAGAGTGTAAATACAAGCGTCTCAGAGGGAATCTTATTTCCAGTGTTGTAATAGAGACACTAGCAGGAAAACATGAGCTTTGTATTGAACTACAAATAGTAACACATTCAAAGACAAATTAAACTATGAATTTTAAGACTAAAATTCCTTATTGTGATGATCATTATTATTTTTAGTAGGCTAGTGGTAGGGGTAACATAGCTGTTTTTCCCCCTTTAGTTTCTTTCTGTCTTTCTCTATATGTTCTCATGGTGAAAAAAGACCACAGGGTTTTCCATGGAGTCAGTGTGCTGGCCCATGCTTTTGCATTTTGGGCTGAAGTGTTTTCAGAGCGCTGTTCAAAGGCCATCCAGTTGTTTCCTATCCGGATATCTGCCCGGGCCCGATAAGGAAGCCAGGCTCCCGGGTGTTTCCGTCTTCAACAAACCCGGCTGAATTTTCTCTGGCCCCGGCAGGCCCGAATGACATCTACTGTAAAGCGATTACCAGAGCACTATGTGTGAAGGGGCTGGGGCAGGGATTGGAAAATAAATGGATTTATACTCTTCGCTCTTGTTTGTCATGCTCGACTGGCACGGAGTTGAAGCATCGGAATGTGTGTGTTTTTGTTGTCGTCTGCGTTTTGTTTAATTTTATTCATAGCGGCGTTTTTTACCAGTCAGATCCTCTTTTGCTCAATAGAAATTATGTAAATCGTTAACGAACACAAACAACAAATGCTATATGTGTTGGACTGCGGGGACATTGCGTTGTATGCCTGTAAATGTGTCTCATTATGTGTGAAAAATTGATCCGTAATGGACAAAAAGCGAACAGAGGATTGGTGACCCGGCTTTGCAGTCACCACGCCCAGCGCGTTTGAGTCGCGGCATCAAGGTCGAGCAGTGTATACACGTTATAAATTAATGATCTGTCTAATGCATTTACTGAAATATGTCAGAATGTATTAGATACAGGTCAGAATAAAACGAATTTTACATCGTTTTTTTCTAATAAAGGTAAAATTGGTCAATTGAATTTAGCGTGTTTAAATGCACAGAACATATTTAATTAACCCAAACACGGAGGCGACTCCCTGTAAGAGATTTCGTATGTCCAGGCCGCATTTGCTTTAATGTTATTTGGGGATAGTTTTGAAATGATGTCTAGTGAAGAATACGTAACCCCATCAGATTATTATCATGAATGCATTAACTTCAAACCAAAGCAACACTTGATTGATATGTGGATCTTAGAAATGCAGGAATGAACGTAGACGGTTGCATTTGGTAAATAAAGATTTTTAAAATAAAACATTAAGCCACGAAAGGCCTCGTGCTACTGTAAAAAAGGGGCTAAGCATAGCCTAATAGCTATAATGCAGTTGCCTGTTTTTTTACGGTTGTTGAGAAACTGTGAAACTTCACGCAATAGCCTAATCAGAATAACGCCTATCAATAGTTTTAATATTGCCACAGCCTTTTTAGTTACCCACGGGATTGTTAAAACAATGTATAGGCCTACATTGCAGTTTTCGGATAATGGATGTTTTAATGTACCACACAGCATTCAATATATTTATATATTTATTATTGTTTACAGTCTGCTGCGAGGCGAGCTGGCACCTGCTGCGCGAACTGCCAGACAACCACGACCACTCTGTGGCGGCGCAACGGGAACGGTGACCCGGTGTGCAACGCCTGCGGGCTCTACTACAAACTCCACAGCGTGAGTATTAAGAGCCGCAAACACTGAGAGTGACAGCGAAGTGGTCAAGTGGGCGGACAGCTTGTATCGATTGAGGAGAGGGAAGACTGAGGCCGGGGACGCAAAGCCGGCTTTCCCTGTCAGACAGAGCCCGTTGACCGTTTTCTTTTTAGATTAATCCAGCTTTGTTTCAAAGGAGGGCGTTATTCCCAGGAGGGACGGCAGGGCGGGTCTGCCATTCAAGATACGGCGTCAGTTATAGGCTATCAATTCGGAGTAGTCTGAAACTAGCCTTTTTAATGTTAAGCTTGGCTGCGATCTATTTAGCAGACGAATAAATACATTTCACCTTAATGAAACAAGCGAAACAAAGGAGGAAAGAGAAAAAACGGAATTGTGTGACAGCTGAGCTGCTGAGTTTCTTTTTTTCGATGTCTTGTTGTCGTTTGAAATTCAACCCTGTAAGCATAAAAGACCACATTATGCACTTTGATGTATAATTTGTGTAAATAGCTACTACATCTAATGCGTAATTTATGCAATGCGTTTTAGAGAACATTTTCGGTGCCATGGATAGAAGCTATCTTAACATAATAAAAAAGGTTATGCTTTATATATAACACTAAATTTGTTAAATGTGACCCTGGACCACAAAACCAGTCATAAGGGTCATTTTTTTTAAATCGAGATTTATACCTCATCTGAACACTGAATAAATAAGCATTCCATTGATGTATGGTTAGGATATGACAATATTTGGAAATCTACAACTCGGAGGGTGCAAAAAAATTGGAAAAATCTGAGAAAATTGCAAAAAATCCAAATTAAGTTCTTAAATCTAAGTTTTTATATATTTATGGTAGGAAACTATCTTCATGGAACATAATCTCTTTACTCAATATCCTAATGATTTTTGGTATAAAAGAAAAAATAATAATTTTGACCCATACAATATACTGTTGGCTATTGGTACAAATATACCCATGCACTTAAGACTGGCTTTGTGGTCCAGGGTCACATATATTTGTGAAAATATATAATATAATAAAATTATATATAATAACATTTCTTTATTGTAACATCTAATAATATTTTAATCTACAGTTCTGATCTACTGCTGATGTGTTTTCCTGGTTACTGTTCTCATAAGTCCATTTAATAAACTTAAAACATTTAAAAAGTATCTATTCTTCTGTATGTACTTTAAGACCTCCATCCTTTTTGTTACTCCCTTTGTGCCCATCATTAACTTACACTATCTCTATTCTTATAGATCAACAGGCCAATGACCATGAAAAAAGAGGGCATCCAAACACGCAACCGAAAGATGTCCAGCAAGTCCAAGAGGTGTAAACGATCTGGCGACGGTTTCGATGAGCTTTCCAAGTGCATGCAGGACAAGACCTCTCCGTTCGGCAGCGCCAGTGCCCTGGCAAGCCACATGCCACACATGGGCCACCTGCCACCGTTCAGCCATTCTGGACACATGCTGCCCACTCCGACTCCCATTCACCCCACCTTTAGCCACCCTCACCATTCCAGCCGCCCTCCCGCCTGGGCCGAACCTCACTGAAGACCCACACTCGCTCGCATCCCCTCGACAGGGGCCTTGCGTTAGCTCCTCCATACTGAAAATCTCCACGCACCCCCCTCCCGTAAAGAAATCTTCAACAGGTGTGGGACGCTAAGGGGTTTGTTTCTGCTTGGACACTGCCGAGGAAGGTGTCATCTCATCAACAACCACGTCAGCTTGTATAGAGGACGGTTTGCGTGTTTAAGAAGCACCTCTCCCTTCTAGACACTGAGGACCTTCACAGACAGAGCAGAGGGAGAGAGAGCTATCTTTGCTTTTAGCTTTTCGTTACGTTTTACTGAGTCACTTTGGTACTGTCCTGAAAGAGAGGATGTGTCTTTGCAGATTCACTGTGTGGCAGTTCCTTCTCAGAAACTCTCTGCGTACATGACGAGTCAAAGAAAGAGAGACAGAGAGAGAGAAGACCACTAAATGTATCCCCCCTAACATGCTGGAATACCCCCCCCCCCCCCGGGCATGATTCCCTCTGAATGGACTCTATGGATACGACATACAAGCAAAGAAATGTTTATAAAGGTTAATTGTTATTATCGTTATTGTTATTATGATAATTTATTTTCACTGTTTATCTCTTATTTCGCTTTCCTCAGAACACATTGTTATATAATAAATATTATTTGATTGTTATTGATAAAAAAAAACACTGATCTATCCTAGCCAAGGCGATGTTGCTGAGCTGTATGTTTTTATTATTTTCCATTACACAAATAAAGGAAATAAAGTTTTAATACTTCATCCCTTCTCTGAGTACTTCCTTGCTAACGTTATGTGAAAGCAAAATACAGTCAACTTCTTCTCAAACGGAGACGTTTCTGCGGCTACAGGCTGGTTTGATCATTTACATTTCCGATTCCAGGGCATCGCATTTCCAACCAGTTACTGTAGTTTAACATGAGAAACGCACACAAATGCCAAAACATGGACGAGGCCAAAAGCGCTCGGATACGCTGCTGTTCCATATACTAAGTGTCAGAGGGAATTTCACCTAGGCATCGCTGAGCTCTAGAAGGTAAGCGATATCAGATGCACAAGCTAAGTGCTTGAACGGCAGTCCGTCTGGGGAAGAAGGAGACCTCTGTGGCATATAAGCCCCTCGGGGTGCTTCGGGTTGACCCAGACAACAGTCTCCAAACATTGGGAGGGTTCAAATCACATGCAAATGCGAAGAGCCATACTGTACAGAATGCTTTTAGATGGACAAATTTGTTGTCCCTGTCTCCTTTTCATCTGACCTACTCAACCCCCTTGCATTTGGCTTGTCTTTCTGGAGCCAAAAGAAAAGTAAGCAAAAGGACAGCAAGTTTTTTGGTGGGAGAGAAAGAAATCGAGACAAAAAAAGAGAGAGGGAGAAGAGGAAGGAAAGGCAATCAGTCCAGTGCATGAACAAACACGTGGGGGGCAGTTTGGAGCCTTCTCCCACAGATGTGCTTGCAGCTGAGGCTTGCAGGAAACAGCTCTTAACCCGGTCTCATTTTCAAGCTATTTAACCCAGTGCGGCGACTGAGGAAACCATCAGCCCAGCCAACAGTTAATGAGAGAGACCCAACAACAGCCCAGACCATGATGAGGAGGGCCGACTTCAGGTCAACACTGACTCTTGCACAAGTGCAGATATGCCCATCCCCCATCCAAATGATCACACAACCCTCCATTCTATTTATTCTATTCTATTCTATTCTATTTACTGAGCTATCAGTCTATTATTGACCTGATTAATCTTCAGTGTTTTCTGAAAGACAGGACCAGTTCAACCAAAAATTGAAATCCTGTCATCATTTACTCATCACCAAGTTGTTCCAAACAAATAAGATTTCCATTCAATAGACAAATTAAGCTACTTTTTAAAAATGAAACCAATGGATATATGTCCCTCCATTGAAAGTTCATTCCACCGAAATGTTAATGTTTCAAAAAGCTCATAAAACTGCATAAAAGTTAATCCGTATAAACCGAAAGCGTTAAACAAAATTTTATAAAGAGGCACGATAAACATATAAAATTAGGATTTTATTCCCATTAAATCATTGATCAGTACACATACATAGAGCACATCAAATATGGTAAACAGAAGCTCTACCGTATTTGCTTGACGCACAAGAAAAAAAAAGCTCATTTGTTTTTGCGCATCAACAAACACGTTTGAGCTTCAGTTTGATCAAATTTGGGAAACTGATTCCTGTTGAACTTGTGAAACCATAAGTTATTCATAAAAATATGTATTTGTGATTTATATATAAATCACAAATTTGTAATTTACATGTTGTTCAAAACCTATGAGACTTTATTTTTCTCAGATATTTCGAAGAATGTGTCAAGTGTTTTTTTATAGAAAGCATGGGGTCCAAAACAACACAGAGTGGTTTTCAAAATCAGAAATATAACTACAGAAATTTCAATGTGGACTCAAACATTTCTTATCAATTATCAAATATTTTAAAGACCAAATTAACTAAGCTATTACTTCTTTAATTACACATTACTTTTAAAGCTCCATAATATGGAGCTACAAAAGTGATTTGTAATGAAAGGAGTGATAGCTACTGTATATCAACAATTGCCTAATTTACATTTATGCATTTAGCAGACACTTTTATCCAAAGCGACTTACATTGCATTCAGGCTATACATCTTTTTATCAGTATGTGTGTTCCCTGGGAATTGAACCCACAACCTTTGCGCTGCTAACGCAATGCTCTACCACTAAGCCACAGGAACACTAATTTCCTAAAAAGTGTGCCTAATTTCTTTCCTTTTTTATTTATCATTAGTAATTTATGCGAAACATCTCAGCAAGTTAATACTTAGATGGCAAACAACACAATATGCTTAAAAAAAGAGACTTAAAATACTAATTAAAAATACAAATTTTTTGTCATCTAGAAACCTGGCAAGATATATTAAAAAAGTGTGCAGATAATCTCATAAATCCTTCATAAAGTCCACTATATTTTGCCTCACCGATGAAAAACCTGTGCTTGTAGTGTTTGCAGCAATAGTCCATGACTGTAACTGTTCAACTGCATTCCTGCTGTGTGTTTGCCAGTTATAGATGCCACTGGGCTTTTCTGTTGTGTGTGTGTGTGTGTGTGTGAGGTATTTGTGTGAGTGTGTGTGTGTGTTGTTCTCTTTGGCCAGGCTCCCAGACCATGAAACATCCAACGGACTCAAACAGGGCACTCCTGAGGGAACTAGCTGTCTTCCCCAAAATAATAATGGGATCGGGCCGCGTCAGAGAGACGGGAGAAGGAAAAAGAGAAGCTTTATTCAGTGTAGAGGCTGAGGCACCGTGACGTGCTCGCGTGGTTCCACGTGTGTCCTTGTCCTCTCCGTCCCCACATGTGTGTTTTCAAGTGCTCTGTTCTTACGTATACGTGTGTTTGGCCATGTTCAGAGTGGAATACTAGCTTACTACTGAACAATTACTGCACTGTATAGACTAAACACTGACTACTATTTTTAAAAAATAGTAGAGTTGCATGTGGGTCTATGAAGTATAATATTATCCATGATAAAGAATATAATCTAGTTTAAAACATGTGCTAATCTACTCTTTGTATTCATGTTGGTTTCATATGGTGCATATTGGTCACATTACAGATAGGCAGTAATGCCGTTTTATTAAAATATTATTATTTTTCTGTCCCACAAATATGCATTTTTAAAACAGAGATTAAAACATTTTCAAAAAAGAATGTGTGTATTAAACTCAATGCATGTGTGAACTAACAAAAAACACACACACACACACACACACACACACACACACACACACACACACACACACACACACACACACACACACACACACACACACACACACACACACACACACACACACACACACACACACACACACACACACACACACACACACACACACACACACACATTATAGTAAGTTTACAACTATTTTACATTTTGACAAATTGCAATCAAATTAATAAGAATTTGCCCTATACTACCCACTGAGGGTTAGGTTTAGTTCAATTTATCTTTATACTTTTATTTATTTATATTTTACATTATATATTTTTTACGATACAAGTTTTATCCAAATTCATATTTTTTCTGATTGGATCGGGTTGGAGCATCTCATCACTGAACCACATACGATGAGTGGCACCCAGTAATCATCCAGCACTTTCAGTTTAATTTGTGATTTTAATTTTGTTTAATTTTGTTAACTTTTTACAGTTAAACTTCATCACACCATCATTATTCATCACATTGGAAACAGAGGGTCAGGTCGAGGACAGTACTCCATTTACTTTGAGTTATACTGAAAATATAATACATCACACAAGTAAGGCATAGAAAGCCTCCCTAGTGTGTTCTGAAAATGTATAGCAAAAATAGTTATGCTAGTGTGCTAACATGCTATTCTGAACATATCCTCTTACTGCATTCGTATATGTAACAGAGGCCAGCTAAGTGCTGTGAAGGTAAACTTTAGTGTCTTTAGCGTCCTTGTCAGCATGCCCGCCTCCCATGCTGTAAACGCCATACTCGAATCTCACTCAGAGCGAGTGAGGCGAGTAAAACCGAAAGGGGTTACACATATCTATTTCCCTACTACATAGTAGGCAAAAAAATTATATCAATAAAAACAGTAGGTGAACACAGATAGCTTCCTACTTCCAACGAGATCCTAAAATGTGCATTTAATGGCCCTTTACTATTTCATGAGGCCACAGGAGAGGATTTGTGAATGGTAGCGAAGAGACGCAACTGATGCTGTGTGTCACATGACAATGACAACATGACGGATGTAATACTTCTGAATTATATTAGTTCTGCACACATTCATACTACATAGAACACATTTTAACACTCACAAAGTATGGCTTATTCAGAATAAGTAGCTACAGACAGCGTTATTGAATACAAATGGCTGCATAGCATCATGGGACAATAAATCATAAGATTAACGTGGCACATGGAGGCAAGGTAAGATCTATGTCCGCGGATAGTATTCTACAATAACAACAATATTTTACTTTTAAATTAAGATGCCTAAATTATGACTAAAAAGACGGCGGATCTTTTAACGGCACGATTATATAGTATGGCGGAATGAAAGCATGGAGACTTATGACTAAGGCTTCAGAAACAGCATGGTGGCCTCTCGTCTCCGAGCCATGAGAGCTTTATGAGCTACAATCAAGACGAGTCTCCTCTTTCTTTTCATCCTCTCATCTTTCCCTTCCCCTCTCCCTTCATCTCCCTCACTCCCTTCATGTATTTGTTTATGTATTAAATTGAATTAAAGGAATCAAAAGGTGGCGGGGGCCGTGCGCACACAGACTCGAGTTATGGAGCTAAAGATGAAAGCGTAAAGAAGTGAGGAGAGCGGTTCAACCGCAGGTCTCTAGCAATGCACGGGGTCAGACGCTTGACCTCATACAAACATGCTTCAGCTAAACACGCCGTGCCCTCCCTTTCTCTTTTGTTCTTGCTCGTTTTCTACGTCTTTCTTTTTTGGTCACTATTTCTGCACACCGCCAAGGAAATAAGGAGTCATATCCTACGAGGAGAGAAAGGAATTTTGCTCATTCCTAAGGCACTTTCTTTGTCTCCAGAATAAAATGTTTTTCTGTGTCAATGCTTTGAAATCAAATGTTTTCTACAACGCCTGTCCTTGTTCTGTGAGCGCTCATGTGACGGCACCAAGAATATTTGCTTTAGATTGAAACAATTTGAACAGATTTAACCAAATTTAAAAACACAAACATTGAATTGACCCCTGTCTCCACTGGGTTTTATTACAGATAGACACTAGAGATAGAGAAAGAGAAAGGACAACCTTTTCACTCTTGGGTTCTCTGCTGGAACCACTGCAAAGGTCACAGGGCTTTTGCTGATGATGGTGGGGCATCCCAGATCACACACTCGCACTCTTCACCTACGCAAACACACACGCACGCAAATCACACGTTGCATTAGTTAGGTATTATTAGCTGAACTTCCTCTTTCAGGTCTGATATAAATTCATAGAAACATGGTCCCTTGGTAATGAAATGCCAAGCAAGGGGTGGAGTAACGGTAACTATGTTCAATAGCCTGAGAAAAGTAAGTAGGAGGGTATGGTGCATGGTTACAGCATGTGTTCTTCCATTGTTTCTCCCCCAAGAGACACATTCATAAACACACATACACATAAAAATACATACACTGGGGTCCAAAAGTCTGAGACCACAAATCTGGGATTCAAATTATTAAAATTTGTATTATTTCACTATTTCCAGGTCACTTTCACATAAGCAAATTTCCTTTCATAAGACATCTCCTTTGACGATCATGAGTTCTTGGATCATCTAGAGAACATGATCGTCAGGTTTTACAAAAGCTTCTAGAGTTTAGAGCTCAGCTTGAGTGCTGCTGTCGTTAAAGTCGTGATGTATTGGAAGTAGCGACATATCATGTTTTCTGTAATGTGACATCTTGATCAACTTTATTTTGATAGTCCTCTTTAAGAATAACTGTAAGTATCGAGTTTGCCTGCCCATCCAGTCCTGATGGTTTATAGCAGACAATCTTGGCTTGCGGTCCTCGACGGAGGCTCGAACCCGATGCTTGGCTTGAGCTCTGAGTTCAACCCCCCATTGTGGTACTACATAGAAGGAAAATAACAGAACTAGAAGAGGAGATGGGAGGGTGGAGGGATGTTGGAAGAATTATCGCTGGGACGGCACAATGACTGCTGCTGATATAGGCTTGTAATGACTCTGTGTCAACTAACTCTCATTTGAATATTAGTAGACGTACAATAAGTTGACATAGTAGAATGTCTGATGGGGGAAAATAAAAAATGTCATAAGATATTAATCAGACAGTCTACTAATACTCTAATATCTGGTAGTTAACATGTAGTTAAATTAGTAAAGTTACGTTAAGTTAGGAGAATGTCTAAAGTGGACTATTCAAATTAAGTGTTTTTGAATAATGAATTAAAAAATTTAAAAAATAAAACGTATGCATTGATGAATCATAGATAGGGTGAACAGATTTTCATTTCATGTCAACTTCAAAGAAAGGGATAACAAACCAAATATGAATTTTATGTTTATTTTCGAATGCCCTGAGGTGGTTGAGATGATCTGTAATTTAAAACAAAGCAAAATATAATAATTTGTATTGGTTGATTTTTTGGACTAATACACTAACCTTTACTGATGAATAACAAACTGGAGGAAGCCAGTCCCTCATACTAAAGGCCAGGACAAAGCAAAGAAAAACGTCAGCTCCTCTCTCATTACACTTTACTGTTATTCCCCTCTAGTTTCCTGCTCATGTATAAGGCAATTGTTTAAAACCTGCAGAAAGGGCAAAAGGGAAAGTTACAAAACTACAGCTACCAAATTGTTTATTAAGCCAAATGCAGGAAGAAGGCAGGGAAGCACTTTGGTTTCTCTTTGGACGACTGGCGGATGAGACAATACCTTTGAAGAAAGTGTGAGGGGTGCTGACCTGTACAAATAGTTTCTGACACAATGTAATATTGTTGTGGATGGTTTCCAAGGCATTGGTTTGTCGCTTCTAAGGATTTTGGAGTGGTTGTTAAGGTGTTCTGGATGGTAGCTTATAATGGTAGCTTATCCAGTAAGAAAAGCACATCACCGAGTTTCTGTAATATTATGGTCTCTAGTAATAAATCAGGTTTAATGTATACTTTGTCCCCCCCACACACACACTTATCATATGCCAAGCAAAATGTATACGTATGATTGCTTTTACAGCACATGTTTCTTCAGTCACCATGATGTGAGGTACTATTTATACTTGTAAAACTAAGAGTACTGTGTTCAAATCCCATAATTGAGCAATGGTGATGCTTGACTTAACAAACACCACTAAAAACAGTAATAAATGATTCATGTATGTACAAAAATAAAATTCCTGAATCAAAGACCATCGGCAGAGATCAGAGAATCTGTGATTGCTTCTAAGAAATGTATTTCAGGAACAAACCAGATGCAGGTATCAGGATGTCACTTTCTTTCCCTTTGCTTTTTTCTCACTTTCTCTTCACTGATTCATACTGTACTTACAATACGCTTACACCAAACCACTACACAGCCAACAAACCCCAACTCAATACTGCTTGTGTTGAGCCCTGCACAGCACAATCCTCACACATGCACACGTGCGCACACACAACCTCACAAAACAGGAAGTGAAAACATTAATCAGGAAATACTTGTATTTTATTATTAGGTCTGAATAAGCCCCAAAATCTGTCCGAATGGTGTAAAAGGCAGTGCGAAGTACACTATTTTTTTAAATGGTCCACGGCTGACTGCTTGTCACACTTGGCTGTGCTTGCCTGCTTTGCAAAACAGTACATCTGTACTATGTTTCACTGTACTGTACAGCTAAGAGATACAAAGAGTGAAAGAGAAACATGTCACGTAGAGAGAAGTGAAAAGGATAAAAAGGAAAAGAGAGTAAGGGTTTCACCTAAATACTCGTGGTTAAGGACAACCTTTATTGTTTTTTGTGGTTTTCATATTGGGGTGAATATGTTTGTGAAGCCCATAATTCCCAAGTTTTTGTGTCAGTATGAAATATTTTGTCCATAATCCATAATCATGAAGCCCGAAGGCTTATAAATAATGTCTAAAGTTACATTTACAGACGCTTTTATCCAAAGCGACTTACAGTACATTCAGGTTATTACATTTTCATTAGTATGTGTGTTCCCTGGGAATTGAACCCACAACCTTTTGCGCTGCTGACGCAATGCTCTACCACTGAGCCACACAGGAACACTAGTTAGAAGGTGTGGTCCTGGTCCTGACTGTGCTCTGTGAGAAAATGGGTCGACATGCCCACCTGGGACAAGAGTATTGTATCCTTTCTCTACACTGAGAAAGCCAGAACTGGAATCTTTCTTTGGAGGGGCTCATACAGGAGCTGTGAGATAGCTAGCATCACATTTCTTTCTTAAAAAAAAATACAGCTACTAACAGTTGAGTCAGTCATTAGTGATAATCATGAAGCTGACTATTTTTTTCCCCAAAAACAACCAAACAATTCAGACACTGATTTAATTACTGTATGCACCAGAAATTGGAGACTGGGATGGTTTTGGGATGTTGCATAAACATCTTTGTAAGACATTACGCTTCTCCAATTTTGTCAGTTTTGTAGATTATTGAATGTTATGAATGTTACAGTAAACCTCATGATTTGTTTGTCATATTTGATTTGTGTGCTCATAATGAGCTGAACTTACTGTCAAACAAAAGTAAACACAAATGTTTGTTTCACGAACATTTCCAGGAGATCTTTTTGCTGTCGAGTTGGCATTTGTGTTCTCAAGCTGACAAAGTACAAAAATATAATGTTTCTGCTATTTTATGCTCAACATCCCTTTCCACAAATCAGTATAGTTTATATTGTGTCCATTACAGAACATTGATTGTTCATCAGAGTGCATAGTGGGATATTAAGTGTTCCTGTGGCTCAGTGGTAGAGCATTGTGTTAGCAGCGCAAAAGGTCATGGGTTCAATTCCCAGGGAACACACATAACGATAAAAAAATGTATAGCCTGAATGCTCTGTAAATCGCTTTGGATAAAAGCAACTGCTAAATATGTAAATGTACTAAATAATAAACTGTTCACTAGGATTAATGTTGTTTCTTTTAAAGTCAGATGTTATGTTGTAGATGTTTCTAGTTGTAATCTGTTTTCTGACCCTAAAGCATAGGAAAGGAAAACAAAATAGCAATGTTATCATTATCAAATTTTCAAATGTCAATGAAGTAATCTTTTTTGATTGGGTGATACAAGAAACTATGCAGTGCTAGCATGTTTTAAGGTGTATGATGATTATCCACAATGAATCAACTAAAAAGATCAATATGTACACAAATTCATGTTTGAGCAATAGAGCTAACAACTAAAGCCAATCAACTCTGGAAGACATGATTTCATCTATTTTCAGCCTTTCTTTGAGTGCTAACATTAATGCTTGTCTTGTCAGTGTTAGCATTGCAGCTATTAATGTTTACATATAGTCAACAAAGCATTTAGTCAAATGTTTACATATAGTCAACACAGGAACTCTCATTTATGAAACTATGAATTGAAAGCACCATTATGTAGAAAACCAAGTGCTCATTTGCATTTCTCCTGAAAGAACCAATATTGAGGCTAGCATTGAGGCCACTCTCACCTGTAAAGGGGTAACATTTAGCAGCTTCAGCAGTATTCATATGTCCCACTTGAGACACTCTTGCATTCAATGCATCCTCACGGGACACACAACATTCAGGCCTTCCTGTTCTTTTCTAAGGCAGACAAATTCATCCCCACTGTCTGTGCACAAACAGGCACATTCATTCGGCCTTCCATTGACAGAGCAAAGGGGGCAAGTGCTAATGCCAGAACAGGCTCTGGGGAGTGTTAGTCTGGGCGGCCCATCCCCATCCGCACCCCATGTGCTTTCACCATCAGGTAACTTGAGAGGGTGAATCTAGGCCAGCCTGGCACATCGCCAAAGTTAGGGCTGGGGGGATAGAGAGGTACGGGACCTGATGTCTGTCCCCAAGAGAGTTTAGTGGGACCAGGGATCAGCTTGAAAAAGGACAGCAATTTTCAGAGACCATTCTTTCACTTTAGACATAAAGAAGGTGGGGACAAAAGCTTGTCTTTAAAGAACTGTTTCTTGGAGTAGGATAATTTGGCAGGTTAAAACAAATTTGACTATTGCTGTGTAAGAACGTGTAGAACTGACAAAATGGGTTTGCCTTGGAGCTTAGAAGCCTTCTAGCCATCCCTCATTTAAGCCATCTTTGGCATTACAGGTAAAAACCTCTCCAGACAAAACACACCACATTGTTTTTCCACACTTCTGCTTTTGTTGTGTCTAGTATTTTGCTGTTCCCAAGACCCCCTATGTCTTGAGTAGCAGCACCACTACAGAATTCATACTTGAAATCTAAGCATTCATCTTCCAAGATAATATTCAGAGGTTTATCAAAAACAAACAAATAAACAAACAATCAAACAAACAAAACAAAAAATCTATTTAAACAAGTTATCCTCTAACTCACGGACCTTTAATGAGCCTGACCTGCAATGGCCCCACCAAATAAACATTGCAGTCGCCTAATAATGGAGCACTTTTACAAAAAGTTTCCAGATGGGAGTTTTCACTTTTGGCTTTCAGCAAGGCGACATTCATGGCTGCTTCTCCCTCCAGAGCAAGAGCATGGTTATGACTCTTACATACTCTAGGGCCATGTGCACATGCTTGCTTGGCTGGCAGACGCCAGTCTCTGTGAGATTAGAGCACTAATCAGTGATGCTGAGGGTGCTGGAAAGGTTCTATCTCACAGGGAAATCACTATGAAAACCTGTCTGCTCTCTCATTCGCTCAGTGGGATGTTGCAACTCCAGCATCTAGTGGGCCTTATCGCCACGAAGCAGATTGCAGAATTTGATATGCATCTGTGAAATGGTCGGAAATGACAGTCTCCGAAAAAACTACACGATGAGTCAAACGGTGTGTCTCAACATAACTCTCCTTTTCTCTTTCTTGCTGATCCTTTCGCTCTCTCTCTCTTTCTGATCACATTCAACATCTAATCTTTGATTCAAGAGAGAAATATACACCAAGCAGATCATTTTCCGCAGCAAACGAGTGTGCACAAATGAAGGCAAATACCGGCAGATGGAAGATGCGTTGTGTGTCCATGGATACACGTGTTTGTGCATTATAATTACTTGTAGAGCTTATGAAGATTGGCATCAGTTAGATGCCATCTTTTTCTCCAACATGAACATCGTCACTGATAAGAGTTTGTCCTCGTCAGCACAACACGCAGCACCACAGGGCTTTATCGCAGATCAGGAGTGTGTTATAAGGTGTTCTTGGGCCTCTATCAAAGTACTATCTGAAATGATTGGCAATCGGAGGGTTGGGGTTATGATATGAAGTGTGCGTTTGGGTTGTGATATGTGAAGATAGGAAATGTCTGTTAGCGTGATAGTGTCTCAACCACAGAATACCTAAAACTGCAAATTTATGCATGCGTGTTAGGTGATACTCTCCTTACCATATACCGGCTGTTTGTGAGTTTATAGCCCAGGAAGTTAATAGTCACCCTTGCACCACTGTTAGACCACCCTGAGCAAGCATATAAAAATGCTCAGAGCCGAGATGAAAGGTAACTCATTGACGCCATAACATTATGGGTCCATCATGTGGGAAGGGCAGTGTAGAAAGGGAGAAGTTCCGACAGTTTTAATTTGCTCTGCAGCACGCTCTATAAAAGGAGAAAAATCCGTACACAACTGTGGAGGGAGACAATATCATTTGACTACTTTCAACCCTCCCACTGCACAAGCTCCCAGAGCCACGAGCAAAGCTGCCCTGGGGTCAACTCCCAACTGCCCCTACTTCAGCCATGACATCACAGGCCGCAGAGGTTGTTGAGGAGCGTGCATAATGCCATGGGTTGCACAGTGGATGTGCAGCCAGAGGTCAACTATGGAAAGAGAGAGGGAGAGAGACAGACAGATAGATCTACAAAGAAAAAGTAGAGGGCCTTTTGATTAGTTTCCTTGGCAGGAGTACAAAACTGTAAGGAATGTAGGCAAGAGGGGAGAGAAAAGTGACCGAGAGAAGAGAGGGACAGAGAGAAAGAGAAGAACAGTGGAGGCTACAGGACTTGCTGAGTAAGACCGGCCTCTTGTTGATTCATTTCCTCTTGAACTAGTTCTGATTCCCCACTTGTATAAAACTTGTCATTTACACAATGAGAGCACATACTGGTCAACTGTTCCTACCCCGTGACCACTATAGAAAACCTTCAATAAATCCCTGTTTCATTGAATCTGACTAGCCCATATTTCATGATTCAATGTTAATGGAATTCCAAAGAATTAAGGAGGACATATTTGGCTTGCTGGCTGCATTAAGGGATGTTTACGCTGCCGAAGATTTTATGTGGCAAATTCAAGTGACTGGAAGTCATTCCTTTATTGAATTGTTGAGGTGACATGAGTAACAGAGACCCTTTCTGTTATTACAACCTAAGAGAGAAAACAAAGTTTATGATATGCTGCCTAATGCAGTTGGGCACAACAGGAATGCTTACCAACAACCAAAAGTAACCAAAACTTGTTGTTCTCCAGGGATTCTGTATTTAATTAGGGTTGGAGATAAACTCTGCAGAAAGGTGGTCCTCTAGGAGCAGGACTGGACATCCTTAGATTATGGCTATGTTTGGTTGATGTAAATGTTGCTTCAGGACAAACAAAGAATGTTAATGTCCTACTTAGACAAGTTGCAAAGTTGAAAGGGGTGCTACAAGAATTGTCACGGGAGTGCAACCATTTATATGGTCTTGCATTATGGTTAACATGATTAGGTGACTATGATTCACCTAAATGACAACTTGAAGATGCATGATTCATTGCATGTTTAATAATATGGATGAACATTTATCCTAGATTAAGGGGGTTGCATATACATAAAGTGCAGTTTAATCCTGACTGTGCAACTGTGTAAATCACCAGAAAACAACCAAATTTGGAAAAACTCAGTTGTATTGTAATGAGGCAAATTTCAGTTGCCTGAAAGTTCTGAAAGGCCTCTAAGTAGACCAAAGATATGAACTTTATTCACAAATAAACTCTTTCACCTCTTACTGATTCCCACTTATACACACAGCCTGGCATTGTCCGCTTCTGCTGTCCAATTCAAGCATCACATACACACACGCACACCAATGTCAGATCCATTTCACAGTGCGTCCTCAGCCTCCTCTGTGTGTGGCCGGGGGGCAGCGATCACTCCATTGCTGTGTAAACACTGGGACACAAGCTCACACCCTCCATCTGATTAATGTACTAAGATCATTGGACATGACAGCGCAGCCAAGCCTGCAAGATCCAGCACCATACAGTGCAAAAGACTGCTCTGTTCTTCTCTCCTACTTTCTCTCTATTGCTAAATTGTTCTTAACAGAAGAAAAATTAAATTAGGGTGATCAGGGTTTTTACCCATCATATGAAAGATGAGCTGTTTTAAATATGAGGACGCATATTAAATCACCTCAGTTTTCAAAGATGTATTATTTTTATTTGTATTATATAGTATGTATCGGAGAGTACTGCAGAAGCAAAGTGGGAGAGAGAAAAGGAGAGAGATCAGAAAGCCAGGATACACACTCAGGTTACATGAATCATATCTGAACTGAGTCTCAATGCGCTCCACATTAAGTTATCACCTCCGAATGGACAGTTGTTTTTAACCCATCTATAGTGCTAAGACATCAAACCCAAATGTGCTCAATTTACTGAATTCTTGGATAAAAGTCTTCATGCAATTCACAAACGTACCATGGGTCAGACCCCTCTTACATTTTTTCCCCTGTCCCCAAAATGTACCACGTTTGAAAAAATAACTGAAAACTGGCAGTTACACAGTTTGAGTAAAAATGAATAATGAAGCACCTTCACGTGCATTATGCCTGCAGCAGACAAACCTTTATTTATTAATTAATTATTTTTATTTTATTTATTTTAATATATATTTGTGGATCAAATATAATTTATAGGAATAGTTTAAATATTTAAACAAATGTGAAATGTCCCGAAAAGAGCACAGATGGAACTTTTAATAAAATAGATGGTTTCTGTTTTTTTTATGCTACATTCAAATGTTTAGATCCACATTAAATAAGTCCACATTCTGCTCTGAGCTCTTTCAATTTCTCTCAAACACACAATTTTGTTTTATTTGACCATAAACTTATTAGCATTCCACATTTGCATGTAACACAACCATGATTATTTACAGCACCTTAGCATGTTAATGTCAAGGTTTAAGACAGCGTGTTGTTAGAAACAGTCTTTCTCACTGTTACTTGCTCAATTGGAATGACACTGCGATGTCTAAAGGTCTCACATTGTGTTTCACAATCATGGGGCACAACTTTTGTTTTTTGAACCACATCTTCCAAGATCAGTTGTGGGGTAAACAGCTCAAAGGTGCACTGAAAGCTATTCTGTGGCAGAAGGAGACTTCAGTTCTGCTATCAATGCTGGCAAAAGATTCTAGCTCGCTAATATCAGAAAACACACACAAAAAACAATCCTGCAAACAAAACAGGTCAAATGGATTTGTTAAGAATTAGCTTGATATGGTGATCAGTATGCACTGGATTTTGTTTCCTCTGTATTATTATGCAATTAGACAGTTGTTTGTGTGTCTCTTTTATCTCTGTCATACTGAACGACGATTGGTAAATTGGCTTAACAAACCTGTGGTGAATGGTAAACCTATATTTACAGACAAGAGACAGGGAGATAAGAGCAATGCAAAAGAACATGGACATGGTCATGCATGCATTGCAATGTTCCCCTTCTCTTCTCTATAGCATGCAATATACGTAGGCCTATGTGTGTGTGTGTGTGTGTGTGTGTGTGTGTGTGTGTGTGTGTGTGTGTGTGTGTGTGTGTGTGTGTGTGTGTGTGTGTGTGTGTGTGTGTGTGTGTGTGTGTGTGTGTGTGTGTGTGTGTGTGTGTGTGTGTGTGTGTGTGTGTGTGTGTGTGTGTGTGTGTGTGTGTGTAAGCATGACATGCAGACGCCAGACGGGACCGAGACCTTTCGACACACAAAAGTACACCGACGCGATCACACACACACGCAAGCGCACACGAGTCCATTGCCTCTGCTCAGATCATGTGTCATCAACATTAATACTCTATTGTTTGAAGTGAAGGAGTTTGGCTTCAAACTTTATTTGTCATGTGACCCGAGTCAGCACCCCCCCCCCCCCATCCTCGAGTGCCCCTCTTCCCCCCCTCCCGCTGGCGCCTACACGGTTTGTTAGGGGCTGCCATAGGCCATCATGTGATCAGACTGCCATTTACCAAACGCACACACACTCGCTCCCTTTGCAAATCAGGGTACAAACACACATACACACACATATCAGTCACCCTTATTCATTTCATGTACATATTCTCTGGCACGGTGCCTTCTCCTTTCATCAAGGTTGAATCAGAGAGCTAATACTAATCACAACAATAAACGGCATTATGCTGCACACATCAGAGACCTTTCTCTCTCGCCTGCTCTTGAGCTCTCTCTCTCTTTCTGTCTGTTAGACACAAGGCAAAGCAGTCACACCTCAAGGCATCCGATCTCAATGCACTTACTCAACTCGCTCAGATGACAAGTTGCCGCCGTTTCATTTTTTCATGCTTCGTTTGAGTTTGTTGCAGATTGAACACGGACTGTTTGTTAAGTTTTTTTGACATTTGTTGTTAATAGAGCATGAATCAAGCATGCCTCAAAGCAATCCTTTATCCAAAAAATTAGTTTACTGAACCTCATGTCAATCCAAACCCTCTTCTGCGGAACTACATTTTTGAAAAATTCCAAAATTGGCCATTCTTTTAAATGTAATTATCAGTAAATGGGGACTGAGGCTGTCATACAAGTGATCCTTATGACTTGTTTTGCAATGTAACCTATCTTAGTTCCTCTGAAGCCATATTGAAAGAAATAACAAATCAAATTAAAATAAAAAGATTAAAGCCCTTCATGTGTTCATGAGGGATGATTCATAATTGATCTGGCTCGCAAAATTGGTCTGAATGAGTGAGTCATTCACAATTCATACTGATCTGGTTCTTAAGTTCAAATCAGAACGTAGGCCTACTGCATTTGGGATTTTTAGTCCAACATAAATTCATGTTTCAGTCCCAATGGAAGTTTATTTTGTTTTTGGTATAAAAGCTTAAGGAACTACATTTATCTTACAAGCAATCACTTTGACATCACAGGAATAAATTACGTTTTAAAATATATTCAAATAGAAAATAGTCATTTTAAATTGTAATAATATCTCACTTATTTAAATACAAAATGCAGCCTGGATGAAGTTAAAAGACTTTCATAAAATCCAAAATGTTCTCAATTGTAGCACAGTACTTTAATAATAACTACAATAATGGAGTACAAAGCATATTCCGAATGGCTTTTACTTGTTACTTTTGTCTTGCTGTTTAGCTATTAAGTCACATTAATGCACCATTAGCATGTGTCAAATCCAAGGTTATGCTCAACTAACTAATTGACTTTAAATTTTGATTATACCATTTTGGAGCATACAATTTTTAATTTTATCAAAACAACTTACATGACTTTAATGACTTTCTTACAAATCCACAATAAACATACTACAGGGGCGATGAAGTGAAATCAAATGTTCAAACTTTCTTCAATAAGTATATGGTCTGTGAGTGAAACCTTTTCAACTTCAATGTTTTGCTCAGATTCCTAACAGAACGAGGAAGAAAAGGCATAAAGAGAAGAGCGTCACTGTGCTTTCTCTCTCCGTCATTCGCTCTCACCCTCTCTGGCAGTCTGCCAGCCAATGTAACCCAAGACGACATCGGTTTTGCCCTTCCTAGAGAATTTAGGAAGCCATTAGCAACATCAAATCATTACTCTAGGAGAGAGAGGGAGAGAAGGACGAGTGATTGAGAGAGGAGAAGAAGATCAAGTTTCTTTGTGTTTCCATGTGGCCACTCCATTACAGTAATGTGCTGGGGCCCATTTAACTAATGCAGAAAGGCACACTGATACCCATAATAAACAGTATTACACAGTGAATTAGAGCCGTCCAAGGCACAAACAGAGACAAGCACCCTGTTCCTACGATTACACACACACACAAGCACCCTGTTCCTACGATTACACACACACACACACACACACACACACACACACACACACACACACACACACACACACACACACACACACACACACACACACACACACACACACACACACACACACACACACACACACACACACACACACACACACACACACACACACACACACACACACACACACACACAGATTTATGTTTTCAATTTGAGTTTGCAGTTTCTCATGATTCAATGTTGAGTATAAAACAGCTTGTTTTTTTAGAGTTCATTTCTGGTGTGTTTACAAAAGTCAATAAGCTTGTGGAGCGCTATATATGGGCTTCTTCTAATCATGATTTATATGAAATGATATTTAGAGTCATGCTCTTCTCTTTGGCAAAGTAATCAAGCCGTAATCTAATAACTTATTTCGCATATGCAATCTAGATTTAAAAAAGATGTCTAGGGGAAGCAAACATCAAGGAATAACAGCCTTGTGTTCAGAAAGACTTCTGATGAGAGATCAAACGCAATCACACACACATACACAACATTCTACACACACACTAAAACTTTAAAACATCTAGATACAGGTCTGTGAATGCAACAACTAATAGGAAAAAAAATATCTTCCTTGATTCCTCCTTGAGATTGACTTCAGAGCAAATGGAGACTTTTATTTTCGAGTTCAGAATAGAAATTTAAATATAAATATGATAGGTGATAGGTACACACATGCACACAAACAATAAATTATATATATATACAGTATATACATATATATATATATATATATATAGAAGTGAGACAACAGTGAAGAAATGACACTTTGCTACAATACGTAACGTAGTGAGTGTACAGCTTGTATAACAGTGTAAATATGCTGTCCCCTCAAAATAACTCAACACACAGCCATTAATGTCTAAACCGCTGGCCACAAAAGTGAGTACACCCCTACAGGAAAATGTCAAATTGGGCCCAAAGTGTCAATATTTTGTGTGGCCACCATTATTTTCCAGCACTGCCTTAACCCTCTTGGGCATGAAGTTCACCAGAGATTCACAGGTTGCCACTGGAGTCCTCTTCCACTCCTCCATGACGACATCACGGAGCTGGTGGATGTTAGAGACCTTGCGTTCCGTTCACTTTCCGTTTGAGGATGCCTCACAAATGCTCAATAGGGTCTAGGTCTGCAGACATGCTTGGCCAGTCCATCACCTTTACCCTCAGCTTCTTTAGCAAGGCAGTGGTTGTTATCATGTTGGAATACTGCCCTGCGGCCCAGTCTCTGAAGGGAGGGGATTATGCTCTGCTTCAGTATGTCACAGTACATGTTGGCATTCATGGTTCCCTCAATGAACTGTAGCTCCCCAGTGCCGGCAGCACTCATGCAGCCCCAGACCATGACACTCCCACCACCATGCTTGACTGTAGGCAAGACACACTTGTCTTTGTACTCCTCACCTGGTTGCCGCCACACACGCTTGACACTATCTGAACCAATAAAGTTTATCTTGGTCTCATTAGACCACAGGACATGGTTCCAGTAATCCATGTCCTTAGTCTGCTTGTCTTCAGCAAACTGTTTGCGGGCTTTCTTGTGCATCAGTCTCAACCTTAGAAGAACCTATTTCAGCCAGGATATGATGCAGAGCTTCTTTGGTCGTCCATGGCGATTTGATGTCCTGTTAAACCGCTGTATGGTCTTGGCCACCGTGCTGCAGCTCAGTTTCAGGGTCTTGGCAATCTTCTTTATTACGCCACTTTATGTAGAGCAATTATTTTTTTCAGATCCTCAGAGAGTTCTTTGCCATGAGGTGCCATGTTGAACTTCCAGTGACCAGTATGAGAGAGTGAGAGCGATAACACCAAATTAACACACATGCTTGTAAGACCTTGTAACACTAACAAGTCACATGACACCGGGGAGAGAAAATGGCTAATTGGGCCCAATTTGGACATTTTCACTTAGGGGTGTACTCACTTTAGTGACCAGCAGTTTAGACATTAATGGCTGTGTGTTGAGTTATTTTGAGGGGACAGCAAGTGTACACTGTTATACATGCTGTACACTCACTACTTTACATTGTAGCAAAGTGTCATTTCTTCAGTGTTTCACATGAACAGATATAATACAATATTTACAAAAATGTGAGGGGTGTACTCACTTCTGTGAGACACTATGTATATATACACACACATACACGCACACACGCACGCACACGCACACAGTTACACAAATACATATTTTACATGTTGCTTTTAATTTTAAAAATATATATAGTGAAATTTCTGATTATATTATATTATATTATTTTAATATTATATTATATATATTATATATTATATTATATTATATTTATATATTATATTATATTCAGAGCTGGGTAGATTTCTTACAAGTTGTAATCCGTTACTGATTCCAGATGACATGACAAAAATTGTAGTCAGTAACATAATCCGTTACATTACACATTTTAGGTAATATAATCAGATTACTTTTAGATTACTTTTGATTTACCTCGTTTATCACATTGATTTAAATAGCATTATATTGTACCATAATGATGTAAAAAATCCAAAGAGTAAGATTTTTTCTTTTCATTCATTGTAATTTACAAGATGGAGTGCATTAAACATTATATGACACCAAGGTTTCCCAAACTAGGGTTTGTATAGGAACCGCAGGGGGGTTGTGAGTTTAATGAAAAGCTGACAATTAATTAAATCATAAAAAAATTTAAATTAAAATAAATAATTTTAAAACAAACTCCCCTTCGAGAAGAGTCTCTTCACTCGGCGGCTATCTTTGCAACGCCTCCGGGCAGCTCGTACAAGACCTATCTAAATGAATGGGGGAATCCTGAAATCTCAAAAACTGCTCGCTGAACTCACAACTAAATTACATATGTCAAATCAGCAACAAAAATCTGAAATTAATTGCCCCATGAATGTTGTTTTTTATTCTCAAATAGCATTAAAAAGTATTTTTTTCAAGCTAGACCAGCAAATTTTTTTTAAATTTTGCTCTTTCATTTAGAAGGGATTATTCCTCCATATTGCGCATTGCAGTTTCTCCCATTCATAAGTGTAGGAGTCAACCGTCTTTGTATTTATATAGACTTACTAAAAAAGATTAAATATTTTTTTTACCTGCATACCATGTGATCATTAATCGACATCAAAGAAACCGTGAATATGCAAATGTGATACTTAACTATTTAAATATTTATTTTAAAATCTCAGGGGTACTTAAAGCAAATATATTTGGTGAATAAGGTTTAGATGACAAAACGTTTTGAAATGCCTGAATTACTAAGAAATAACGTGAATATATGCATTTTAATTAGTTATAATTAATAACACATGGTTAAAAAACCTACAGAGTAATAATTCAAATAAAAATGAATGTGTTCATCAGTAGTTGATGCAATGTTGAAACCCATCTTAAACCTGAAGTGATTTTTGTTAATCCAGTGCTCAAATGCAGTCGCCAGTTGACTAATGACTGATCTTTGTGTGAATGTCCACAAAACTGGACTATATATACATATATAATGTATATAATCACTAGGCTATTTTACAAAGGAAAATTTAAAAGATGAAAAGAAATTAGGGAGAATCAATGAATTATGAATAATCTATTGCTGTGATGTGAATAATATGTAATCATGTAACCCTTAAAAAAGTAACTACTGCAGTCTGATTATGTAATATTTATTCTAATTAAGTCTTAATTTTTGGAAATTGATTATTAATGTAATCAGTAATCAGTAAATACACATACTGATTTATATAGATTATATTATATGTACCTTGGACCACAAAACCAGTCATAAGGGTCAATTTTTGGAAATTGAAATTTATATATAACATGAAAGCTGAATAAATAAGCTTTCCATTCATGTATGGTTGTATGGTAGTATGTTATGATCAGTGTTGGGAGTAACGCGTTACAAAAGTAATGCATTACAGTAACAGATTATTTTTTGCTGTAACGCAGTAGTGTAAGGCATTACTAATCAGTTTTCAGTAATATTTTACTCGGTACATGTTCAGTAACGCTTGCGTTACAACACACTTTTAACCCAAAATGTAATTGTAAAACCTAGCAAGACCGCGAAATATTAATGAATGAAAAATGCTGCAAGTAAGTTCTATTTCCTGTTCGTGGTCAGTCAGTAGCCGTGTGTGGTATCCAAGTTTGTAATTAAAGACTAAACAACGTCAGCTTCTGATATATTTGTTTAGCGATTTATTTCATTAATCTCCCTCTCGCTGGTGGAACTTTGTATTGTGTGATGTAGTCCAGTGAAGGCGTGTTTAGGGCGGGTTTAACAGGAGTACCGCGAGGCTACTGGGCCGACCATGGAAACGCGGCATGATTTCGGCCTCTTTGCTCGAGGTCCGAGGCTATCTAAATACTGAGAAAATCACCTTTAAAGTTGTCCAAATGAAGTTCTTAGCAATGCATATTACTAATCCAAAATTACGTTTTGATATACTTATGGTAAGAAATGTATAAAGTATCTTCATAGAGCATGATCTTTACTTGATATCCTAATGATTTTTGTCATAAAAGAAAAATCTATAATTTTGACCCATACAATGTATTTTTGACTATTGCTACACAAATATACCCATGCTACTTATGACTGGTTTTGTGGTCCAGGGTCACATATTATATTAAACTTTAGATATTGAGGTGGAATGTGACTGGGATATGTTTACTTCAGAAAGCAAATTCTACAATAAAAAGTCAAAGATGCTTCATGAAACATAACTGAGATCTCAATTAAATCTCAACTTCTGAGCAATTAAATGTTTTTCTTTCTTCTGTGAAGTAGAAACCATCCGCAGAGGCCTGCTGAAATAATGTGACGCCTTCTAAGTGATAGTCAAATATGTAATTAGCTCCTTTAATTAAAAATCAGGTGAGGCAGTCAGACAGAATCACGGCACACAGTCTTACAAGGGCGATCAGTGAGACATTTCAATTCCTTGTGTAAAGCTGCATACAGCATACGGCTTGCCTTGTTCTCTATTTCTCAGTAACTAGTGAAGCCACTGTCACCCTGACGTTAATCCAGTTCAAATGTAAACAGGCTTAGGTCTTCATTCCACACTTAAACCATATCAAATGTATCAAAGCAAGAGCTCAGTGGCGTCCTTGGCTACAGCGGGGTCACGCTGCGGCCACACGGGGCCACACACCCAACTCAATTAACCTCAGAGCCATGCAGGGAGTCTGTCTGTCCTACACTCACAGTGTGTGTGTGTGTGTGTGTGTGTGTGTGTGTGTGTGTGTGTTGTGTGTGTGTGTGTGTGTGTGTGTGTGTGTGTGTGTGTGTGTGTGTGTGTGTGTGTGTGTGTGTGTGTGTGTGTGTGTGGACTGGGATTTTAGGGTTTAGGGGCCTTAATTGTGTGTGAACAATCTGTGTTCCAGTGTGTATGTACTTTTAGCCCTAGGTTAATAGGTCAGAGCATGGTAAGTGAACACATTAATCTATTTTTTGTGTATATGTCTATATTTGCCATAAGAGAGTCCATGTGTGTATTTCATACATGTAAAAAACTTGCTGCACGGGTCACTTGTGAAGTTCATCGTAGCTTCTGCTACCACTAAATTGGAATTCATAATTTATAATATTAGAATCTATTTGTTCACTTTTCTATTTGTAAAAAATAAAAAAAAATACATTACTGCTCAGTTTGTTAACATTAGTTAATACATTAGGTCCCTTTTGAAAAAGAAGTGTATTAAATTGTATTAAATGTGCACTTGAAGTGTACTTCAAATCTTAAAAGTATATTTAAAAAACTGCACTTGCATAAAATATAAATTTAATTAAATAAATGGTAATTTAAGCGTACTTAAACTTACTTTAAATCACAACTTCACCATTACAAATGAGTAATTACACATTTATTTAACATGACAAGTTTCATTAGAAATGTCATTCAAGTGTAATTTAGTTATCATAAATGCTTGTCAGCACATTCAGCAGTATGATCAATTATGGAAATAACATATAACGATCTACAAAAGTCCTACTTAAAGGGTTACTCCACCCCAAAATGAAAACTTTGTCATTAATCACTTACCCCCATGTCGTTACAAACCCGTAAAAGCTTTGTTCGTCTTTGGAACACAATTTCAGATATTTTAGATGAAAACTGTGAGAAACTGTCCCATTGACTGCCAAGTAAAGACCACTGTCGAGGCCTAGAAATTTATGAAAAGAATTGTCAGGATAGTCGAGAATACATTTTTGTATGCAAAGAAAATAAAAATAACGACAATAAAATTTTTCAACAATTCGTCTCCTCTCTTTCTCTCCGCGTCACCGTAGCGCCATTTTGGAGATTATAGCCATAACACAAGGATATGTTTTCTACGTGTATTTACGCTTTGATTTGAATGAAAATAGCACATCCTTGTGTTACGGCTGATGCAAGAGCGTACGCAGTTTGCGTTCAGCGGATAATCTTCAAAATGGCATGCACGGTAACGGTACCGGAGAGACAGAA
The DNA here is from genome assembly GCA_027422405.1 of Ptychobarbus kaznakovi. NCBI lineage: Eukaryota > Metazoa > Chordata > Actinopteri > Cypriniformes > Cyprinidae > Ptychobarbus > Ptychobarbus kaznakovi. The sequence continues at coordinate 17,296,830 of CM049795.1, forward strand.
AGGAGACAAATTGTTGAAAAAAATTTTGAAAAAAAGTTTTTTTATTTTTCTTTGCATACAAATAGTATTCTCGTCGCTTCATATAGTTCAGATTGAACCACTGATGGCAGATGGACTACCCTGGCGATGCTTTTCATACTTTTCTAGGCCTTCAGTGGTAATTGTTTGGCAGTCAATGGGACAGTCACAAGCCTCCCGGTTTTCATCCAAAATATCTGAAATTGTGTTCCGAAGATGAACGAAGCTTTAACAGGTTTGGAACGACAAGGGGGTAAGTGATTAATGACAACATTTAAATTTTGGGGTGGAGTAAGTTACACTTAGATAACATTACACTTGTGTTATCTCCCCCGCGCTTTCTCTCGCACACACATAGGCCTACATTTGGCTATAACCTTACCTTTCAGAAGCGCGTGTCAGGCTTTAAAACTCATCAGACATCACCAGCAGCAAAAGTAATTCATGTCTGGATAGTTTTATTCATTATGATGACATTTATGAATGTACATTAGGATGTTTTGCATGTAGAGTAGCCTATTGACGACGCTCAGTTGGGGGCAGGCGGCGTGGTAGCGGCATGACTATGAAGCAAAGTTAGATTTAGAGTAACTAAGGGGTGATAACTTGTTGATATGAGTGCAATAATTCCAAACGAATGCCCAAAAGATAAACAAAAAATATCTGTCCTTTTTGCTGCCCTGACTGTGCTGCCGCCCTAGACGACTGAGTTCGCCTATATGCATGCGCCGGCCCTGTGTAGGCTATTGATCCATGCTTTATGTCTTGTGAGAGCAGAGAATTTCACATGTCGTGTCTTTTACGTGTTCAGGTTCTTTATTTCAAATGTGGATGTGCTGCAAGCATGGTCATTATAGAGGATTTTTCATATATGCACACTATAGGTCAGCACAAGCGTCTTTCATTGGCGTGTGAGGAGGGGTATCCAACAAAATGAGGTGCCGGATTGGATTTCGGACAAATTAATTAATTAAGCCTGGGATTAACCCTTTAAGTGGGTCAAAAAAGCACAAAAGTTAAAAAGTTCAGCTAACTGCATTTAATACACATTTAAGCTTGTATAGTATAGTACATTAGTATAGTACACACAAGCTGATTGTTTCATGTTGTAGTCACAGCCAGTGAGCTTTCTGCTTTACATTAAGATGTAAAGATGTATAGATGCTGGTTAGCATCATCTATTTTGTTCCTTGCATAGTTCCTCTGAACCCTCCTCCTTCCCCACCCTCCTCCTCCACCTCCCCAGCTCCCACCTGTATAGATCGCTAAGGGTTATTTTATATGCTATTTGTGCATCAGAGGTATGTCTTAAATACCCACAGCACCATAACACTGTATGTATTGGCAGTATCAAGTTCCTGTACTTGCTTGCAGCAGCAGCAATAAGCTACAACTACAGCAATAACAAGCAGCAGCAAAAGGAGTGTAGCGTGTAGCTATTTCTATTTCATGAGACCTGTTTCATGCATTAAGATTTGTTTACACTGTTAAAGAGTTGGATTCTCATGCTAAAGTATTGGACAAAGTTTCAAAAAACTATTTGTATAACAGAGTATTTCTGTGCCAAAAATCTTACTTCCGGGTTTGTACAAGTTTCAGATTTTGTTTTTCAATCATGGCTCTTGCTGACGTAAATGACGGTGGAACTCCTTATATGTGCATTTCTCCCGGAAGAACGCGCCAGTGAATGCATCGACCAAGCGAGAGCAAGAGCGAGCCCATCAACGCGCTTCATTCGGCAGCACTGCACAGGACTCGCTCGGGAAGAATGTCTCTAAAGAAGTGTGTTTTTGGTTGTGCTGGAAAGATAACCTAGTTCAACTTCCCGAAGAACCCAGTGTTACGTAAACAGTGAATGCAGTTTGTTTTTTTCAGGGCAGCAACGAAGTTTCTCAAGTGTGTTTGTTGACAAACGTTTTATGAACAAGGCCCAGTTCAACGCTGGTTTTGCACATCGTTTGATACTGAAAGATGGAGCGGTCCCAGCTAAACAAGACCCCGGTCATGATTCAGAACTGCAGATGGTAAGTGAAACGGCATCAAATGTTTCTGTTTTGTTGGCGATCGGCGCTCAAGTGCTCATCACTATTTAGCTCCGCCCACGGCGCGCTTCCAGGAGCTCTGCTTTTTTCGGAGAGAATCGTAAAGCTGTATCTTTATTTTATAAATATGATAAAACTAAAGACTTTTTTGGAGATATGAAGGATGCAATACTACTCTATGGGTACTCAAGGTACAACACAACTCATACAAAACATTTTGTGTGATTTGAACTCAAATATCAGTGCTGATTTTTATTTACAGTGGGGAAAAACAATTATCCCCTGCCGACTTTGCACAGACAAAGAAATGACCAGCCTATAATTTTGATGGTAGGTTAATTTCAACAGTGAGAGACAGAATAACAACAACAACAACAACACAATACACAACAACAAAATTTAGAAAAATGCATTTAAAAAACTTTATAAATTGATTTGCATTTTAATGAGTCAAATAAACATTTGATCCCCTATCAATCAGCAATATTTCTGGCTCCCAGTATCTTTTATACAGGTAATCGAGCTGAGATTAGGAGCACTCTCTTGAAGGGAATAATCCTAATCTCAGTTTGTTACCTGTATAAAAGACATCTGTCCACAAAAGCAATGAATCAATCAGATTCCAAACTCTCCACCATGGCCAAGACCAAAGAGCTGTCCAAGGATGTCAGGGACAAGATTGTAGACCTACTCAAGGCTGGAATGGGATACAAGACCATCGCTAAACAGCTTGGTGAGAAGCTGACAACAACTGGTGCGATTATTTGCAAATGAAAGGAACACAAAAACTGTCAATCTCCCTCGGACTGGGGCTCCATGCAAGATCTCACCTCGTGGAGTTTCAATGATCATGAGAACGGTGAGGAATCAGCCCAGAACTACACGGGAGGATCTTGTCAATGATCTCAAGGCAGCTGGGAGCATAGTCACCAAGAAAACAATTGGTAACACACTACGCCGTCAAGGACTGAAATCATGCAGCGCCCGCAAGGTCCCCCTGCTCGAGAAAGCACATGTACAGCCCGTCTGAAGTTTGCCAATGATTCAGAGGAGAACTTTGGGAAAGTGTTGTGGTCAGATGAGACCAAAATTTTGAGCTATTTGGCATCAACTCAACTAGCCGTGTTTGTAGGAGGAGGAATGCTGCCTATGACCCCAAGAACACCATCCTCACCGTCAAACATGGAGGTGGAAATAATATGCTTTGGGGGTGTTTTTCTGGTAAGGGGACAGGACAACTGAACCGCATCAAAGGGACGATGGACGGGCCATGTATCATCAGTGCCAGGGCATTGAAGCCAGCCAGGGCATTGGAAATGTTTTTTTTTTTTGTTATTCTGTCTCTCACTGTTCAAATAAACCTACCATTAAAATTATAGACTGATCATTTCTTTGTCAGTGGGAAAACGTACAAAATCAGCAGGGGATCGAATAATTTTTTTCCCCCACTGTTTTTTTTTTTTTTTTTTTTTTTACAATGAGGTTGTAGTAACTTAATGAAGTTATCTTGATAACTTCAAAATTTGGGCAGTGGAAGTGTTACTTACTTAACATATTTATTTATTTTAGTGAAGGGAAAGATGTCTCAGTGTTTAATGCCATTATGTTTGACATTTGAAAGATTTTCTGTAATGTTGAAGTTTTTGTGGTTACCATTGTGCTGAAGAGTAGACCGCATGAAGGTAAACATGGACTCTATGAGCAAAAGCTGTGCTAATGCCAGTGACAAGTAACATCTTACTTGTTCATTAAATTTACATGCTAAATAAATTACAAAGTTTTTTTTTCTCTTTTTTGAGTGTAGATTCATAAATTCTATAAAAACATTGTATAGTTAATGATGTATTACAGTAACTAAATGTAAAATGTTACAGGATAATTTTAGAGCCAGTGTTAAACCAGTATTTTAACTTTATTTAACACACTTTAATCCTAAACCAGCTATATATTTGCTATAAAGAGATTTAATTTGAGACTGTCGAAGACTGTTGCAAATTTCATGCATAGCTGAACTGAACTACTGTTTTGAAATAATAAATAATAAACCTCGATAATATTTGTAAATGTGCACAGAACAGATTTTGCAAAGAGAGCTGAGATTTTCCATGTGTTAATGTTCTGATTCCAGGAAGTGCTGATCCTCACACACACACACACACACACACACACACACACACACACACACACACACACACACACACACACACACACACACACACACACACACACACACACACACACACACACACACACACACACACACACACACACACACACACACACACACACACACACACACACACACACACACACACACACACACACACACACACACACACACACACGTTTTCCACATATTTAGGATACTTTAACACAAACATCACACAAAGTATAAACAAAATTAATCTTTGTCAGAGCTTTATTTTTCCACTAATACTAAAAAAGGCCAGAATGGGCGTAACAAAAATAACGGTTATGCAACGGTTGCTGGTTCAGTTTCAGGTAATGTGTTACAGTAAGCACTCAGGTGGCCAGTGGTCAGTCTAAAAAAATGACCTGATGTGCATCATTTTATTTGACTGTGTCAAACAAGCAGTATATCCATTCACACAGTTCCAATTTATTTTTCCAGTCTCTAAACTGTGTGTCACCTATCAACCAAAGTTAAATATATGCAACAAATCTATTCTGGGAATGGGGGCTTCTTCTGTTTCCCATTCCCATTTATACCCAAGAGGACTCATCCCAAAGTACCTTGTCACCCTGTTCCCCTGCATTAGACCCTATAAAAATCACCTTAACATTCCCTAGAGGGCATTTCCCAATCATTCCCATGTCTTTCATTAATTGTTGCCAGTTCAGTTCAGTGTGGCAATGTTAAAGCATTCTGTTTCAGTCGGTTTCCCACAATTCCCAGGGGTCTACCTGTCATGCTCGATGGGGAGTCGTAGCGTCACGGCTGTGTTTTGGGGGCACGGTCACCCCAGTGCTCACAAATATAAACTCGCCCATCCTCACACACCCCTTCACCCTCTGAGTCATCCAAGCCCATCATTCTTATTGTAATACAAAAGTGTCAATAATGCCCTGTTATGAGAACTCTCCTTATCTGATGCTACACAATCCCCCCAGGACAGTCACCCCCCAGCCAAGCCAAGCCAAGCTCAGTGTCTATACATATAATCACTGCACATTCCCACACCAGCACACATTTGATTAATACATGTGTCCTTGATTTTGCATGTTACAAATGGGTAAATCTTACATGTCAAAAACATGTCTGTGTCATACTTGCCCCATAATCCATAAAATAAACTGAAATATGACCCAGGCATGAAAGTAACAATCAAAAAAAATAATAAGTAAGTAAGCTTTTTAGGTCCATTTATGTTTTACATTAATTTAAATTGAGAATAATAGGAAATAAATTAACAAAAGAAAACAGGACAAAAAAAACAAAACAAACAAAGACAAACTAAACAAAACACACACACACACACAACACACACAACTAAACACAACACAACACAACTAAAACACACACAAAAAACACACAACACAACAAACAAAACAAACAAAATGCAATGCAATGCCAAAACAAAAACAAAACCAAAAACCTTGCACTAAATGCATAAAAAACAACACAACTCAACTGTACAACAAACACACAAAAAACAACACAACTAAACAAAACACCAAAGCGATACAAACCAAAAACAACACAAATGATCAAGAAAAACACACACACACTAAAAATAGGTCCCTGCATATACCTGTGACTGGTGTGTGTGTGTGTGTGTGTGTGTGTGTGTGTGTGTGTGTGTGTGTGTGTGTGTGTGTGTGTGTGTGTGTGTGTGTGTGTGTGTGTGTGTGTGTGTGTGTGTGTGTGTGTGTGTGTGTGTGCTGACTCACTGTAACCATGATTACATCAGTCTGCTCTGCCTGCTCTAATTGTCCTGTATCCCGTCCATCATGGTAGATTTAATTGTGCTGGTTAATTAATAATTGCGTTTATCGAGGGGACATCAGATGCTGGATGTTGGGACGGCCTGTCAATGTAATTAGAAGGTCTGACAAAATGCCAGAGGAAGGAGAGGAAGCTTTTACCCAGGAAGGTTATCAGTGTCCCGCTCCAACCTGTCATTTACCGCAACATACTCTCTCTCCTTCCCTCCTCTACAAGTCTGTCTCTACCCACTTTGCATCCCTGTTGTTCACTTGTCTGTCTCTCTTATTACATGTCTATTCAATAGTCCCTTCTTCTGGAATTAACCTTCTGTAGCCTATAAAAAAACCTTCTCTCTCTCTCCCTCTCTCTCTCTCTCTCTCTCTCTCTCTCTGTATATACAAATTATTAATAATAACAAGTAAAGAAACTTACACACAAAGCACTTTCAGGATGACACACACACAAGCAAAAAATTAATAAATAAATAAAAGCTGATGTTCATGCAGGGACTTCTGAGTATGTACCTTTTACAGTAAATTATAAGCGGACTATTTTGCGGTAAAATTACATGTATTATTCAATTGTTTTCAATATAATTTTTAACTTTACAAACTGTATAAAATAACTCACAGTTAACTGTTTTACAGGTTTATTGTAGAAATTAACGTACTGTAGCAATTTATTTTTAAGGGAAATATCTAATTGACAAGAAATTGTAAAAGTATAGCATTTTATAGGTAACATCATTATTTAAATCAGGCAAACTGACAGTCGTAGAGACAGTGATGCACCCATTCTCAAGTGTCTTTCTCCATTTACAGACAACTTTAGCTCAGATCAGTCTTGCTGGATCGGTTGAGATTGCCGAAATTGATCTATTGATACCTATTGGCCGAGCTAGAAATACTAACACAATTACCTGCAGCCCAAGTCATTCCCGCCCCACGTCCATCTTCATCAGTACAATGCCTGAGGGGACGTGTGACTGCTGTACAAACACTCTCCGCCTCTTCTCCCTTTCTTTCTACGCACTTCATTCTGTAATCTCTACATCTTTCCCCTTTCTCTTTCAAGCTCCTGCCCTCTCTCGTTCTGACCTCTTGCTCTTGCCCTTTCTATGTCTCTTTTAAGTGGTGTTTGGTATAACAGCTACAAACACACCTGGAATGAGAGGTACTGTTATAGTAAAGTCGGGGGAAGAGTTACAAATATAGATTCTTTCAAACTTTCCTGGTGAATCTCATAAAAACTGTTAAGAACATGTCATAAATGTAAATAAATAAATAAAATTAAAAAAATGCTTAAACTACACAATTTATATTAACCTGAGGGGAAATATTTTTTTTTGGATTCGGACAGTCTTCATTGTAATAACACAGACACAGTATCCCATGCAGTAGAAGTGGTTTGAAATATTGAATCGTTAATCTATCTTGGTAACGATGGAACTCGTGGTCACAGTTAGCTAATCATGCTTTTGGGAAACACTTGATCCCTAAATGGCTCTTGCTATATCTACTGACTGACAAGACTAGACACAAAATTACTTGTATATCACAGGCTTGTTTAGAAAAGCGGAGTTCGACTGAGATTTATTTTTTTCCATCTGTGAAGTCTGAAGTGATTGTTTTCTGCAAGTTTCTTTGTAAAAATAATGCAGAGAACTGGTAAATAATGTAGTCAGTTGACTATTTGTCTCACTAGTTGTTTATTTAGGGCAAGTTGGAAAGTAAACTGGACAGATCTATTGTAAATTCAAAGGAAAGCCTTTGGCTTGAGTTGCAGAAGGCATTGGATAACATTAGTGTTGAAGTTCTCAGGAAATATATTGACACACACAATGCCAGACAGATGTGCTGCTGTAATCACTGCAAAAGGTAGACATACCAAATATTACAGTTGGATAAAAGTGGATAAAAACAGCACGACTCACTTAACCTGATATTTGTTATGCTCAGAGCAACCATCTGCATGTTTCATGAACATTATGAAATTAAATCATGTTTTGGAGGTAAAAAGGTCAATATTTTCACATCTGTCAGGTGTTCAATATATATATAATATTATATATATATATATATATATATATATATATATATATATATATATGTGTGGGTGTGTGTGTGTGTGTGTGTGTGTGTTGTGTGTGTGTGTGTGTTCATTCTTGAGACATGGGGTAAAACATGTCCAGCAGTTGTAACTGTTATCAGGTTAAAAAAGTATTAATATTTTAAATTGTAAATGTTATGGAGATTAATAATAGAATGTATTTAACACAAGTATCCTCTTAAATTGAATTGTATCACTATTATGTGAAATCTATGACCCTTATTGTCTTCTCACCACATTTAAAACAGTGTGTCCGCAGAGAAGGGTTCAATAATTCATATGCTGTAAAATGGACACATTTTTTTTTGATGGAAAATACCTTGTTTTATCAAAAGTAACACTTAATAATATCTCATATCAAAGCAAGGTTGTTTTTCAGTGACACATGCATGTTTCATAAGGTTTCAAAGTTGCGTCCCCACTTTTTGTCAACACCGTCAGACATTCATTAAAATGTAATAAAATCAGGGAATATCAGGGGCAGCTGTCACTCTTAAGGACCCCCTTGACACAATCCTCCTCTGCAGAGTACATCACTATCAGACAGACTCTGGTCAGTTTTATAGTTTTAGAATATTTTAAATCCTAATGTTAATATTTCCTGTGTCACAACCATTATATGTCAACACCATCTTCCAATTTCTGAGGAAATTATTTGAAATATTTTGATAATTTTATTCTCCTGAAGCAGGTTCCATTAGCATCTAGCATCAACAGAAAAAAACTAAATGGCTACTGCATGAACTCCATTCGTTTTGTGAAAGAAATGCCAAATGTGTCAACACCGTCAGATGTATCATATCAATGTAATATATCAAAATACTTAAATGTGACTAGTCTTGAATAAAAGCTTTATAAACAATAACATACTCACTGTTTGTTGTGTTTGTTTTAATACAGTAATTGATTGATTCAATGTATTTGATAGTTAAAAATACTACAAATTCAGGTTTTCGTCACCACCGTCAGATGTGTCAACTTCGTCAGTTCTGTCATCTCCGTCAGAGGAATATTTTGATAATATTTAATTATGACATTTCATAATTGTTCTGGAATTGTTGGTCACATGTGAAAGTGTAATCTGTCTGCTAACACGAGAATGTGTTTTGAAATGTTAAAAATATCTTGAATGCTGTTAAAGATAATGTTGAAATTATATTACACAGTCCAAGGTAAAAAGCACATTTTGTTAAAAAAAGAG
>CM049795.1:17306248-17463748 GCA_027422405.1 Ptychobarbus kaznakovi
GACCCAAGTTGGCATGGCGGTGGAGGACCCCATTCTGTGTAATGGCAGCACAAAGGGTAATGTTACCCCCACGTTGCCCTGGTACATTGACAATAGCCCTGTGGCCAATGATGTTTCTTCCCCTTCTTCTCACTGTTGTCAGGTTAAATCCAGCCTCATCAATGTATATAAACTCATGTGGGACTTCCTCCGCATCCATTTGCAAAACTCTCTGAAATACAGCAAAATATCACATTGTGTAGATCAATATACTGTAGGTCTGCTATACGGTAAAATTACATGTACAGTAAAAAGGTTATGTGTGCAGTACACAATACTACAGTCAGTGAACAAAACGTACCACCACATATTCAGGCCGCAGGACTTTCACCCTGTCTGAATTTCTTTCAAATGGCACTTTATACAGTTGTATCATCACAACTTGATGTTTTTTAAGGATACGGGCTATTGTTGACAGAGAGAGACCTGTTGGACATTATTGAACATTTGGTGATCATTGACAATATGGGCTTGAATTTCTCTAAGTCTGATTGCATTATTGGCCAAAACGAGGTTTATGATCTCTCTCTCTTGCTCCTGTGTGAATATGGGGCCGCTCAATCCCTGGTGTTCTCGACATTCAATCCATGTTGGCCAAACAAAATACATGTAGCTTACTGTAAAATGATAAACGAATACATACCAAAACTGTTGATATAGTACATGTTATGGATTTTCTGTTGACAGAAGATAAGTTTCTCACCTGTGCTCTTGACGAAATGTCCGAACTATTGATGTCACCGCGTACCTGCTTACAATGTTGTACTCTCAGACCAGCCTCCCTCGGTGTTAGTCCGTGGTTTATTACATGGTCCACAATTGTAGCATGAATTTCGTTACAGAGATTTGGTTGTCTTTGTGCATATCCTACCCCTCCTCCAGTCTCCCTCTCCCTCTTCCTCCTCCTCTTCCTTGACCTCTTCCTCCACCTTAGTCTCTCTGGAATCCCCCTCTACCTGTTGCCTTTTTATAGTGCTTAAACCTGATTGGTGTGTCTACAATTAAGCACCAGTGTGTGTGCACACCTGCTGGCTGTGTTTAACCAATTGGTTCATGGGGTTTTTACATCATAATACATTTCTGTGTCAAATGCATACAAGTGTGTTTAGTGTTTAGCAAATCACTGTGTGTAATGTTTTGCAAAAAGTGTGAAGCTGACAATGTGCTTACAGTTGTGCAAATCTATGCCGGTGTTTTGCTCCCTGAGTGTAAGGTTTTGCTAATTGTGGGAAAGTTTTAATTTTAGTGTGTAAGCAATTGAAACTTTAATTCTCACTGTTTAATAATCTTCATGTTGATCGAGTCCCATAAGATCATGACTTTTTCCTTCCACATAACGACATACATATGTTAAATAACACAAATATCCTTTATGTTTTTAAGTCCATTTCATTAACCAATGTCTTTGCTGCTGACCTTTGATGATCCAATTCAACCATATGAATAAGCAAAATTGACTTTAGTTAAACATTGCATTTGTGTTTCATTGCTGCAGTAAAAGTGTTGAATTTTCTTCTCCAGTGTCGTATTCTTCTGCAATCCGGAATGGCGGCACAGCAGAAAGCTTTGTTTGAGCTGCACCCTTTAGTCATTTCACTGTTGGTGTGAAAGCACAATTAACACTTGCAATTTATATATATATATATTAAGAACACCAAGCAAGCCCAGCCCAGATGAGAAAAAAGTAATGCAAAAGTAACACAACACATTACTTTTCATAAAAAGTAACTAAGCAATGCAATTAGTTACTTGTTTAAGGGAGTAACATGATATTGCATTGCATATAGCTTTCCCCAACACATAACACAACAAAATATATTTTCAATGTTGTTTTGGACCCCATTGACTTTGACTGTGGGGACAAACACATTGAAAATAAAAGAAATCTGTTCTGCAGAAGGACGGAAGCTATACAAGTTTAAGTAAATGATGACAGAACTGGCTGAACTGTCCCTTTAAAAAAATAGATCATGTGTTTTAGGATACATTTGAAGGGAAAACCGTAATGAGACTGAGCGAGAGAGAAACAGAGAGAGAGGGATGACCTCTCCTCTCTGGGCCCAGCTGTACTATGACATCCCACATCTCAGAATTCCTAATTTTAAGAGACTCCGACTTCTTTTCCTGTTTTGGTTTGATGTTTCTGCCCAGTATATCACCTAGTCCACCTCCCAACATAAAACGTTTTTGAGTTTTACGGCTTCGAAGAAGACTTAAAAGCAATCACCCGTAAATCTCTATGAGTAATAAAGAGCTAGAATTAAATTTATGTCTGCTTTGCTTGTTTTCTTTTCTTGTCAGTCGATAAACATCTTTCAGGTGAGTTTGTGGGGTTTCAAAACCTGACATAAAATGATTAGTGCTCAATGGGAACTTGAATACAGAATCTGGTGAGATAGCCTGCTTAACAAGGTTAGATAATATGGTTTAGATGCAGAGAAATGCAAAAACAAACCCACACAAAAAGTTCCCCTTCCTGTTACCTGGAAAAGTGCACTGGCACGTGGCCCGACCGCATTCCTGCAGGGTCCGATCGTGAATCTCCCAGAGGAATCTGAGTGGCTGAACCCTCTGAGATGACCTGCAGCCAACTCCTTGTAGACCCTCGTAAAGACTGGCCTGGGTGGTCAGGTCTCTCTCATCTCTCCTCCCTTTCTCTCTGCCCCCCTCTCACCTCTATCCATCACCTACAGGGGAGAGCAACATTAGACCTAAATCCATCAGTCAGTTCGGAGCCAGTTTTAGGCCAGTTTGGACCAGCTAAAGTCCTTTGGGGGCCAAAACCTTACCTAAAAGAAATCAGCACATGTGAATAAACCAACAGAGGAGACCTAATTAGACCAAATGGTGAGGGGTTAGCTAGTTTAGCATGGGCCAGTTAGCCTCTGTTGGTATATGATATATATATATATACACAATGTGTGTGTGTGTGTGTGTGTGTCACATTGTCACAGTAGTTCATGTCAGTCAGTTTGACAGTTCCACAGCTGAGCCCAATTAGAAAAGGAGTAATTAGTAAAGGAGACTAATTAGAAAAGGTCACTTTAAAACTACTAACGAAGGAACGCTGAGTTGCTTCATTGAAAGCGTATTCTTTCATTGTTCTTATTATAAATTGTTGTATTGTATCAAAAGCTCAATGTATGTAGAGTATTTTGAGAGAGAGATGGACTGCAGTGAGTTTGATTGCCTGCATCTAATACATCATACATTGTGCAGGCCCATCTCATATTCACAATAAAACATTAGTTTGAATGTGATATCTTTGTCATAATATCCTTTCATCTGTTAAGGGTCATTTCTGACAGCACGGCTCAGTGCATTTATTGGCTGCGTCTTACAAGCTGTTGTTGAAAATAAAAACAACTTCCTTGTTTAAAACCCTGGTCAGACTCTTTTAATATAAAAGTCTTTACTGTTGACTCACTCATAAAAACAGTCTCTGGTCGCCATCTAATGGAATCACCAGAAACACACACACTTCCCCATATTAAATGCTATTATTAAATGCTAATATTATTTATATTAAATATTATTTGTTTAATAATACAACAGCCATAATAAAAGGCAATTCAGTCAAAAGCACAAAGGCTAATCTGATATACAGCATTAAAGTTACATAAAATATAACACGATGAGATTCTGCCCTCAGCCAAAACTATTTGCTCTGGAACAAATAGTAGATTAATGAAATGAAAGACTGCTTATTAGATTTACCCCAAAAATATAACATGTTTAACTTTTATAGAGATCTTCGAAAAAGTTGAAGCAAATTTTCAAATAGACGTTATCTTTATAAAAAAAAAATAATTGAAGTCTAAACAAGAACATTATCCCATTAAAAACTCTAATACAACATTCCGTTACACAAAAACAGTATTATTCTTAAAATGATAGTGGATCTGGGTGTCCGCTATGACAGTGTGAGAAATATTGCAAGCTGAGTGATAAAAACAGTGAAACGGTTTGAGTTACTATATCACTTGAATATCACACTCTCATCAGTCAATCAGTTTTGAGGACCAGAAAGAACTGTTGTATAAATGTATATACTGCAATGCAATTATTTTTGATGGCCCAGATATAAACCGCATAATATCCTTTAGCAAAGGATTCAATTTCAACCAGTGGTCCTACATTCCTCTCATAATAGTTAAGATAATCTCTCTCTTCTCTCTCTCTCCTCTCTCTCTCTCTCTCTCTCTCTCCTCTCTCTCTCTCTCTCTCCAGAGAAAATGAGCCCCATCTGACAGAGGGATTCATGAACTACTGTGTGTCAAAAACTGTCAACAATCCCCATTAAAAATGGACTCCTGATTTCTAGAGAAAACAGGTCCGCTAGGCAGAGGCAGACTTAGTGATTTGGGGGCCCTAAGCAAATTCACACACCTGCGTGGCAGGAGAAGGAGTGGCCTAGGAGAAGCACACAAGAGAATCCTTTTGAAACATCAAGATAAATAAAAATGTGACTTGAAACACAATACTTTCTTTACTGAGGTGAATATCTCTGTAAAGAGCACTCTTGCGTGCAAGAGCACTCCCTAAAAATCACTATGGCCCTGTCCCAAATGGCACCCTAAACCCTCGTGGTCTTCCTCTGAGTCCGCACCTTCGTGACGTAATGCCGCTTTGACTGTTGGGTAGGAGTCTGCTGCGGAGCTCGCCCCAGTTCGGGCTCGGCTGAAGTGTGTATCGAGGGGGCATAACGGCCTCAAAGGGGGCACTCGCGAACACCCTTCTGAATGCTTAATTGAGGATTGGGACACCCTGCGGTCTCGTGGGCTTAATGGACATGCGCACGTGGTGGCCATTGCAAGTCCGTAAGACCGCAAGTGCACATGAAGTGTTCCATTTGGGACAGGGCCTATAGCTGTGACTCCCTTCAATTCATTGCGATCTCCCGACGTTCCATTAATAAGCTCTACACTGCACTAAGAATCTCTGATTTGCTTCGTATCTACACTTTATTATTATAAGATGATTCCCGACCTTGCAGAACTCAGCACTTGACAAAAACTCGGCATTCTGACCGGTAAGTGGATTCTAACTTAAACACTTCTGGTCACTGCGTTCAAGAAATCAGCGGATATGTCTGTGAACGCTACATTGCTCAACACTGCAAATATATTTCGCCAATATCAGATGGGGCCCCCTGATTTCTCGGGGCCCTAAGCGACCGCTTACCTCACTTATTGGCTAAGTCCGCCCCTGCCACTAGGTAGACACCCTACAGAGAATTTTCCTGCATTCATGGAAAACAGTCAAGCTCTTCTAACTGAAAAACCACTCAGGCTTTTTCTCAGCATGTGATGTTGAGCGCAGAGATGATGAAATGTACTTCCTTTTTGGGCCGCGCTACCTCTTTTCTGCCTCACTACCTCTTTCGAGGTAGCAGCGAGGCTGCTGTTTAACATGCAGACTTTGCTGAACAAATGCCATCAATGCAAGAGCAGTAGGTAAGATCAGGGGAAACTGATACAAACACCCAATTTATGTAAATAAAAAAAGTTTTTGATCTTGATCAGACTGAGAAAAACACATCTCACACACACACACACACACACACACACACACACACACACACACACACACACACACACACACACACACAAACACACACACACACACACACACAAAATTAAATATTTTGTAGTTTGTTATAGAACAACATGTTATGCTTAGAATCCAGAGCTTTGATCACAACACAATAACAATTAATACTTTCATTCAGCAATACAGCAATAAATTGATCAAAAGTGACAGTAAAGTCTATAATGTTGTAATGTTACAAAATATTTTATTTCAATATATGCCGTTAAATGAACTTTCTATTCATCATTGTTTTCAAAATTGATAATAATATTAATAATTATTCAAAACTGAGCATCAATAAATAATAAACAATAACTAAACAGCAAATCAGCATATTAGATTTCTGAAGGATCACGTGACACTGAAGACTGGAGTAGCCTAATGAAGCTGAAATTTTGGCTTTACCATTACATGAATATATTACATTTTAAAATATATTAAAATATAAAACAAATATTTTAAATGGCAACAATATTACACAATAGTATACATATTCCAAAATATGCTTCATTACTTTATTTTTTACTTTATTGCTTTATTTTTGAAAGGTTATAAACATATTTAGCCATAAATGTCACAGTACCCTGAAACAAAAATTCAATCAAGATTCTGTTTCCTGTAGCTGTTGCCCTCTCACCTAATCCCGAACCAAGTTTCACCCTTCTCCAAGTTACTCCACCCAGAGCCACGGCCCAGCCCAAACAGACGCCCATGAACCCACCCTACGCAGAGAGACACAGACAAACACACAGACACTCACACAACCACAAAGAAACAAACAGCTGGGGGCAGACGGCTCGTGACCCGCAGACATGAGCACACAGACTCTGTGTTCTCCGCACATTGGTGGGTGGGTGTACAGAACTCCCCAATTCCACATAGTTTCCCGTTCTCACAGGAAGGGACTGTGGGAACCACTCTGTCACTTCCTGTGTCCGTGGGCCTCAACCAATCACCATCAGATAAGGAGCCGCTCCCAGCCAATCACAAGCACCTATGACAGGACGCCAACAGCGATAAGTGTTACGCAGCCCAGAGAGAAATGTCTTGATCTCGAATTCCCTTGTTTCCCACCAAAAATAGTTGTTTGGAGACAAGGTAGTTTTTGTTTCGGCATAATTAGAGTCTCTTTCATCTCGTCGTCTGTTCCTCTCGACCTGTGACCCCCAGGGTCGCAGCGCAGGATATCCCACTCTTCAGTGCCCCATAATGTGGCATTTAGAGAGGATGAAGAGGGGCATTCAGGCCTGAACGGACAGGAGCGAGAGGAGGAGAGAGAGCCCTATCACTCCATCATTCCCTCGACAGGCTCGACACCCCCGGTTCAGGCCGCAGAGTCAGATCAAAGCCCCCAGAGCTCAAAGCGGCCCAGTGACACGCTGCTCTCTCATGCAGTGGGACGCATTAACTGAGCTCAGGCTGTCCCGCTCATGCACCCGGCATGCTGGATTGAGCGGCGTATGTGCACGATAAAACACACACACACAGTGTTTATGCCGACACATAAACACTCACTAAACCCTCATTTTGGTGATGCAATGTCATATGAACTAAAGTAACAAGTCACACACATTTTGGGATTCCATTTAAGGCCCGTTCACACCTAGAATGAAAACCATAAAGATAACTACTGTACATTAGTGTCGTCCACACCAACGGATGGGATCGTTCTGTATATTATTTGTCGTTTACCTGTTTAAACTCTTGTGCATGGCAATGGAATCTGATTGCCTATCAATGTTTTTATCATTCATTAGCTGGAAAACAAATAATTCTGATTCCAACAATGATGTTCCTCTTTGTGGTTACTGTTATAGCTCTGTTGTGGATTTACCTGTTCTAATAGAATTAGAGCCACTATTAAAACTTTATAGTTATAGGTATCGTCCTTGGTGTGAATTGTATTTAGAAGAGTCCACTTGTGCTTGAACCACTCAAAATGGATGTTAAATGGATGACCTTTATGACTGGCTTTCTTCTTTGGAACACATAAGATGATATTTGAAAAATATTTCATCTGTTTTTGTCCATGCAGTGACCGTCGATTGGGTCCAGAACAAGCCAAATGGAAACAAAGTTTGCACATATATTGTTATTTGGGAAGATAATCTGTACATAATTATTTACTTTTCCCCAGCTATTTTGTGGTTTCATAAGACACGCAAAACAGAGCATTAATCATATGGAATGTGGGTTGGTAAGTCACTGCGGTCTTATGGATATCTCAAAAAATCTTTACACACTTGAACAACCCTTCTAAAAGACAGAGATAAGTAATGTAAATGTCTCATCAACTGATTTATATTTATAGCTGATGTTTCCCATTCCCAATAACTACTCCTAAATTATACAGTATATACAGTTAGGTCCATATAGTTTTGAACACAGGCACAATTTTTATTATTTTAGCTGCTGACCAAAACATATTCAAGTTACAGTTATATAATGAATATGGGTTTAGAGTGCACACGCTGAGCTTTAATTTGAGGGTATCACATCAAAATTGGAGGAAATGTTAAGGAATTAATATGTACATATTAATCTAATTAGTCATACTAATAACATACTAATTAGTCCCTCCTTTTTCAAGGGACTATAAGTAATTTGACAATTGACTGAAAAAATGTTGTATGGACAGCCATGGCTATTCTTTCTTTACATCTAGTAAGCAAATAGTAAGCAAGTGTTCCTGTGGCTCAGTGGTAGAGCATTGTGTTAGCAGCGCAAAGGTTGTGGGTTCGATTCCCAGGGAACACATGTACTGATAAAAAATGTTTAACCTGAATGCACTGTAAGTCACTTCGGATAAAAGCATCTGCTAAATGTTTATGACAAGTAAATTAATCATCAATTAAGCAGGTAAAAGTTCTGGAGTTGATTTTAAGTGTGCCATTTACATTTGGAAGCTGTTACTGTGAACCCACATCATGTGGTCAAAGGAGCTATCCATACAAGTGAAACAGACAAGTGTTAGGTTTCAAAATCAAAACAAATCAATCAGAGAGATAGCAGGAGCATTAAGAGTGGCCAAATCAACATTTCTGAGAAAAAAGAATGCATTAGTGAGCTCAGCAACATAAAAAGGCCTGGACGTCTATGGAGGACAACAGTGGTGGATGATCGGAGGATCCTCTCCATAAAGAAAAACCCTTTCACAACATCCAGCCAAGAGAAGAACACTCTCCAGGAGGCAGATGTGTAACTGTCAAAGTCTACAATCAAGAGAAGACTTCACTAGAACAAATACAGAGGGGTCACCACTAGGTGCAAACAAGGCCAGATTAGACTTTGGCAAAAAAATTATAATAATACTTCTAAAAGAAAGCCAGACCACTTCTGGATAAACATTCTTTGGACGGCTGAAATTAAGATCAACCTGAACCAGAATGACGGGAAGAACAAATTATGGAGGAGGCTTGGAACAGCTCATGGTCCAAAGCATGCAACATTATCTCTGAAACATGGTGGAGCGGTGTGATGGCATGAGCGTGCATGGCTTCCAGTGGCACTTGGTTACTGGTGTTTAGTTATGATGTGACAGAGGACAGAAGCAGCTGGATGAATTCTGAAGTGTATAAGGATATACTCTCTGCCCAGATTCAGTCAAATGGAGCAAAGCTGATTGGGCGGCGCTTCATAATACAAATGGACGATGACCCAAAACATGCAACAAAAGCAAACCAGGAGTTTTTGAAGGTAAAAAAGTGGAATATTCTGCAATGGCCAAGTCAATCTCCTGATTTTAACACGATTGAGCATGCATTTCACTTGCTGAAGACAAAACTAAAGGCAGAAAGACCCACAAACAAGCAAAAACTGAAGCCAGCTGCAGCAAAGGCCTGGCAAAGCATCACAAAGGAAACCCATTCTCTGGTGATGTCCATGAGGTCCAGACTTAAGGCAGGCATTGGCTGCAAAGGATTCTCAACACAATATAAAAAACTAACATTTTTGTTTATTTATGTTATAGATAGTTTACAATACATAGTGGTTCTCAACCAGGGGTCCAAGACCCATTAGCAAATTTCCAAAAGTGCCTCAAGATTACAAAAAGTATTTAAATTAATCAATTTGTTAAATTAATAATAATGTATTCATTTAATCTAATTGTGATCTCAATAAATATGCCAAAAATATCGTATATAATATTATAATACAAATACTAAAATTAATGTTATAACAAAATATTTTACTCCTTTTTCATGAAGAACATACAGTTGTATGTATATTTTTTTAATTTAAATGAAATAAAAAAATAAACATAATAAGTCTTTGGCATCACATGATATCAAATAAATGCTGTTCATTAAACCTTGTATAAAATAAAGATTCCAGAAAAATGAAATTAATTATAATGTCAACACTTCTACAAAATATATGCAGCATGCAACATGTTTTCAACATGTTAAAAATCTGAAATGTTTCTTGAGCAAATCAGCATATTAGAATGATTTCTGAAGGATCATGTGACACATGTGACAGCTTTGCAGCACAGGAATAAATTATATTTAAAAATATATTAAAGTAGAAAACAGCTATCTTTAAACAGACAAACAAACAAATAATAATAATAATAATAAAACATATAATATAATATATATATATATATTTATTTACAACTTTGCAGTAGCTTTATTTTAGTAGGATGTGGAAACCATTTCATACCTGATTTGCTACAAGTGGCTTTTCTCTTACATTCTCATTATGATTTATTATGACAGATCATTCATTACAACAGATACCAACAGCCTGGGCTGGTTCATCTTACCATATTTTGACAGGACCGAGACAAAATGGCTCCCAAATGTGACGTTATAGTGACCACAGTAGCCTGCAAGAGCTATTTTTGAAAGAGAGAGACATAGGTGACAGAGAAACCAAGTGCAACAAAAACACTTAGAAATCACTGAGAAAAAAAGCAGTTCAATATCTGAGACAAGAGAGCTTTGGTGTGCAGGTTCAGAAGCTTGCTAAGTCGCACTCTGTGATCAATAGATGGATTAATTGCTGTTGGAGCGGGGTGCTGGGGCGACCCTCAGGCATGGGGTGGGCTCAGGGCTGGAATGAGGGAGAGGGGTGCTGACAAGCAGGGGAAAGCGGGGGATTTAAGGAGCCCTGGCAGCCCCCACCCAGGGTCACCTGGCAATGTGCAGGCCAGCCTTCAGATTAGGATCTGAAAGAGGGAGATAACCAGTTTATTGCCCCCTGGACGGGGTACTGGAGCCAGAGAGGAGAGCAGGCGTGTGTGTATGTGTGAGAAGAGTGGGCGTGTGTGTTTGTTTTAACCTGAGGAGACTGATGCAGGGCTTTTTATAAAATAACTAAAAGGCACAGTAAAGCTGTAAAAGCCTTGCATGGTTAGAATACCAGCCACTAGTAACAAGGGGATGCCATTCATCATATCAAAGCTCAAAACACACGCCCTACCTGTCCTGACCTACCTGAATAAATGACTGGCAGTCGTTCACACACAAAACTAAAGAAATACAAAATAAAAATGAGAGAGTGAGAAAAAATACAGGAAATTCACTGAATAAATGAAATGAAACGAAATTTAATTTAAATTTAATTTAAATTTAATTTAAATTTAATTTAAATTTAATTTAAATTTAATTTAAATTTAATTTAATTATAATTTTACATAGACATTACAACTACAACAACAACAATACAATGAATACTATATTTAAATATTAATACATTCATAATTGTATTAATTTATTATTTATTAATTGATTAACTCATTTAAATATAACTATATTTAATTAAAAAAATGTTCATCGTATATACACAAATATTTAATATTTAATAACACAACTACAATCATAATAATTACATATATATAATTTGACTATTAACTAATTATAACATTTTACTTAGCAGTTTATTACCACTAACAACAGTTGCAATGATTATATCATTTTAATAATTATTATTTTGTTGGACATATCCTTTTGAATTTCCTTGGAATATAATTTAAATGGTGCATGAATTGCCATATTTTTTGTAAGAGATGCAGTTAGTGAATTACTATATAGTATAATAATAATAATAATAATAATAATAGTCTTAAATATTATTGTTATTTAATATAAATAATAATAATAATAATAATAATAAGTATTATTATTATTATTGTTATTATTATTATTATTATACATTTTGAATGTATTTGTCGCCTTCAAATGTCAGAATTTGAATATCAATGATCAAACTATACTTAGCAGAATAATGTTACTAAAAATGTTTACCATGGTACCATTTCGTACATTGTAAGTATCTTGGTATATAATGTAGATATAACGGTGCATGGATATGGCAATCATCATATTTTTGTAAAGCATTCAGTAAACAAAATAAAAAAATATATGAGATATGAAAACTAATTTAATAGGTAAACATGTTTCTGGCAGTATATATCAATCACACAAGCACACAGACACACAATTTACATCCAGACATGATACATTAGAACACACAACCCAAAATAAAAGCGATGGGCAGGTGTGTGTATGCTGCACCATAAAGACGATTGAGCCAACAATGAGCAGCGTTGTTAAAACTGCCACACTTTCCTCCAGAGCAAACAAACAGACAGCACTGAGCAAACTCATCAGCATTAAAAAGCCGACAGATATTGAGACAATGACTCACGCTAACATTTACTCTCACATTCAGATGTAAAAACACTCACACTCACACACACAGAGAGAGACGGACTCACACAAACTCTCAGAAGTGCAAACATAATCTCAGCCCCACGTGTGTGTGTGTGTGTGTGTGTGTGTGTACGGCCGGAGCAGGCCTCTGGCAGAAGGCTTTGCAGGCGGCACGTGAGCGGCTCTCTCTCAGCTGTGTTTACGCAGTGGCAGAAAAGACGAGGAGAGTGAGGGATGACGAAAAGAAAGGGTGCAAGAGAAAAGAGCAGCAGCCCTCTAGAGAGAGGAGGAGGAGGGGGGGATAACGGGCCCCTAACAATGACCCCGGCCCTGCAGGTGCAGTACTGTGGACACAAGGCCGGGAGTGTGTCTCATTCTAGTCCCCTTTTAATGTGATAATAGAACTGAGACTGTTGTCTTAGTTCTCTCTCTTTCTCTGTGCGTCTCGCTCAGGCCCCACCCCTCCGTTACCAATCTAGCTCATTTACATCAGGCCTCGCAGCAGCCGTGTGTGTATGTGTGGGCATGTTTATGTGGTTTATGAGGACACAAATTTGTATAATGACATGGGTATGACATAGGTATTACAAGGAGAAGGTGATTTATGAGGACATTTTCAGTGTCCCCATAATTTAAAACGCTTATAAATCATACAGAGTGAGTTTTTTTGAGGGAAAATAGAAATGCACCGTCTCCTGTGAGGGCTAAGTTTAGGTGTAGGGTAGGTGTAGGGCAATAGCACATACGGTTTGTACAGTATAAAAACCATTACGCCTATGGAAAGTCCCCGTAAAAACCATAAAAACCAACATGTGGTGTGTGTGTGTGTGTGTGTGTGTGTGTGTGTGAGTTGTGTGTGGTGTTGGTGTGTGTGTGTGTGTGTGTGTAGGGTAGGTGTAGGGCAATAGCACATACGGTTTGTACAGTATTAAAAAACCATTACGCCTATGAAAGTCCCCGTAAACCATAAAAACAACATGTGGGTGTGTGTGTGTGTGTGCATGCGTGTGCGTGCGTGCTGTTGCGTGTGTGTGTGTGTGTGTGTGTTTTTTCCTGCTGTTTATCTGAATGAAAATAGTGTAAGGACGAATAAAAGGGAAAACTTATAAACTAATTAAACTAGTTACCACATTTACAATTGATGAAGAGAAATAACATGAAGAAGTATTATATTCATGTTGGTTTCATATGGTTTTAAACAAAAGTATAATTTTAATGACTTACACCTTGAATAGATGTGACTGTACACATCTTAATTATTATTTTGAACAAAACAAAAACGTTTAAAATATATTTTCAAGGTAAAACTATTTTACATATATCGTGAATGGATTTATTCATAAATATCATTGTTTTTTAGTTCACTACCTGAACTAAATTTCCATGTCGTATAAAGTTGTCTGCTAAGATATAATTTCCTGTTCTATTTTATTTTTTGTGTATATAACGTGTATTCTTATTATTACAATTACATTTACATTTACATTTATGCATTTAGCAGACGCTTTAATCCAAAGCGACTTACAGTGCATTCAGGCTATACATTTTTTTTTTTTGTCAGTACATGTGTTCCCTGGGAAGCGAACCCACAACCTTTGCGCTGCTAACACAATGCTCTAACCACTGAGCCACTGGAACCCTTATGTGTATTATAGTAATTATAATTATTATTTTCGAAATGATAGTAAAATATGCAAAATCATTTAAGTTTAATATTACAGAACTGTTTGCACCTGCACACACACACGCACACACACACACGCACACACACACGCACACACACACACACGCACACACATACATACATATATATATATATATATGTGTGTGTGTTTTGAGCACACATACTGTATGCTTAAAAACATGCTCATCATAGAAGAGCTGTATTTGAGTCATTGTTTGTAATAATTGTATCAAATGTCAAAAAAGTCATGTAAAACAAACAAACAAACAAACAACAAACAAAAAATCATCCCATTTGAAGAGTATCCATAAAAAATTGATTGTGGTTTTACTGTAGTAACAAGTAGTAACAATGGTTTCTATTGTGCATTGTTGTTATCTTAATTCACACCTGACACTTGGCACTATTACAGTTAACTGAAACTTGCACATTTTTTAAATATGCAAAGATCTTTCTGCAATGTATTCTGTTAAATGTCCAAAAGCATTAAACTGACTGGAACCGTATCACAACTGTAGTTAATTTGAACAGATTTATATGTGGTAAGATAACAAATCAACAAATACATAAATAATTATTGCACTTAAAAGCACCATATCCAAAATGTTGCAGAGTAAATCTACATGCCAACATGCTCTGTCAGATGTTTATTTGTGATTTGTGTGGAAAGGTCACAAGTGAGAAAATTAATTTATGGTGTGTTGTGTGTGTGCGTGCGTGTGTGTGAGGGGCTTAATCTTTGTTCACACACGTTTAGGAAAGACCCCAAGAGAGCGACCTCATCTCTCACAATGCAGCACCAATTCTCTTTATTGCTCAATTCCTGACCCTCTCAAAGAATAAACTGCTGTGTGTGTGTGTGTGTGTGTGTGTGTGCGTGTGCGCGCGCGCGCTGCGCGCGCATGCATGCATATTGAGGAAGGGGGGAGTTAGTAACTTACACAAGCAGACATATCTCCATCTATTACTAAGTAAAAACACAAAAAATCACCATTTCTCTAATCAAAACAATCCCCTTCCTCATAAGATCCACAAAAATCACTAAGAATACTATATTATGAAATACAGAACATGTGCATGACACCACCGCTTATTAAAATCTGCATTTTTGTAGTGTACACCGTAGTTTACAACTGTATATTTTCTAAAACTTGCGGTTTGCCCCCGATCAGAACGCATGAGAATTTGGGACAGACGAGAAAGGATCACTCATACTGCTTCTGTGAATTAGCTAATACTGCTCAAATAATTTATGTACAACATACTAGACTGGATACTTTTACATAAATTTCCAAAATATCAGTATACCAAAATCACCCTAATTGCCATACAACCATGCAATGTGGTCAACTTGATCTTAACAAACAAAACAGCTTTACATTTAACATCCATCCATAACTCATTTAATCATCTTAAAACAAATACCACAAAACTCCCTAAAATAAAATCCTACATTATCAATCATACATCATCCTCAAAATTTTTAAGCTAAGTTAAAAAAAACAATACCAGCTGTGACTTTGAACATCTCCTTGACTCATTATTTAATCAGACAAGACATACCCAAAATGAGTTTAAAAATGAAATAGTTATCTAAAGATATGAAATCTGAAGCTATGTTCAGAATTGCATTATGCTCAAACTATTTCGACGATATGCAGTATGCGAATGCAAATTTCACCATGCACAAAAGACTTGGATGACCTACCACATTTGTCACAATGGGCAGTATGCAATAGAGCACAGTATAAAAAAGTCCCACAATGCAATGCACTTGACTTGACCTTTCTAAACACTGCCAGGTGCAATTTTAACATCTCTTTCTTAATTCATTATTTAATACTGGGCTATTGATTGATACACTTATTAAAACAATGAATCAATAAACATATTGTTATTATTATATGTTAATATCGGACATTTTAAGACATTTACACAGCAAACTAGAATCAAATGTGAAATAAAAACAAGTTTTTGTTTTAAAAAAATCTGAACAGCACTTGCTAAATTAGCAGGCTATATATACAGTAGATGGATGGATGGATGGATGGATAGATAGATCATCGGCAGCTTCAAATGGAAGACTGGCTCCTAACACACACTCCTGAAGCGCTGATACACACATGTACGCATCTATTGTCACACACACTGATGACTGAGCCACTGTTACTGGCCTCAGCCAATGAATCACTCAACCTTTACATAAATGTACAACAACAAACACAAAACGACTCCGGAATGCAAGCGAAGACAAAAGCAAATATGTCAGGATTGTTGAGATCACAGCCACAGGCCAACACACACACACACACACACACACACACACACACACACACACACACACACACACACACACACACACACACACACACACACACACACACACACACACACACACACACACACACACACACACACACACACACACACACACACACACACACACACACACACACACACACACACACACACACACACACCTCAAAGTGTGTACCCTGGGGGCAGCAATGGGAGGTAGCGAGTGTGCTAACAGAAAAACATGTGTAAAGCTTTAAATAAGACACAGAGTTAAGAGGCGAACTCCCACTCGCTGTCTTCACCTCTCATCCTCACAACGCCCAGATTATAAAGGGAAGAAAAGGGCAAAGGCTGAGGATGAATGCAATCTCTCTTCTCCTCTCTCTCCCTCTTTTTTCCTGTCGCTCCGCACATATGAATGCTTAATTAAATGTGCAGCTTGTGCAAAGTATTATTCCAGTTGAGATGCTTATCGGCCATCTATGTAATAAGATCTTTGCAGGCTCATAGCTACATTTCAAGCAAATTTCCTCCCTATTCTTGTTCTCGTACCTTCATTCTGCGGTCTGCGGGGGCTTTTTGTGCTGTGGAGAGGGGCGACGTGCACGTGTTAATATCCTGATCTGGCATGTTTTTCTTAATTAGCACTTGCATGAAAATATGTATGGGGTGGATGGATGAAATTAATTTTATGGATTTCAAGTGAAACATCTTTACATGTGTTTGTTCATAACATAAACGGATGGTGAAACTGTGGGAACGGGAGGAGAGAAAGATGCTCCTTCAGCTCCCAAATCTCTCTCATGAGGCTGGTCTCAGTTTTAGGCTAATCTGTCTTGAACAGTGTAAAATATGAGGCTGTTTTTGAATGCATCTGCAATCTGCAATCCACAACATGATTGATCATTCACAGCTCAAGGTTCTCTGAGGGTGGCCTGACTGCTCGACGGGAACGCTAATGCTCTTCAGCGCTTCTCTGCTCTTATCTGTACTGCTCACTTGTTCTCTTCTTTCTTTCTTTCTTTCTTTCTTTCTTTCTTTCTTTCTTTCTTTCTTTCTTTCTTTCTTTCTTTCTTTCTTTCTTTCTTTCTTTCTTTCTTCTTTCTTTTCTTTCTTTCTTTCTTTCTTTCTTTCTTTCTTTCTTACTGTCTTTCTTTCTGTCTTTCTTTATTTTAAACATTAGGAGATCTGGACATGTGCCATATATGATATTTATATATATATATATTTTTTTAAGTAATCTGAAGAACCAAGAACATTTAGTCTTTTTTTTCCTATCTCTTCCATTTTCTTTCATTATCTTAGAAAATGGTATTGGTACCATGTTTTTTGGTAATGTATTCTTCATAAGATCCTGCTGGTCTGCCAAGGTAAAATCATGGCACCACACCCTTTATTGTATTTACATAAGTATAATGACAATACCATACCAAATACATCGGAGTACCATTTTTTTTTATTTCCTATTATACTGTCTGCACCATGGTTTTACAGTAAGACAGGTATCATGTGCATCATCATGTTACAGTTTTTTATAATCATTTTTGCACTAATAACAGAACCTTCATGTAATTTTTCAAAACTCTATACACATAACTCACAACTGAATATCAAAAATGCACATTTTTAAAAACACTTAACACTTTTTCCAAATGCTTGGATACAATACACATAAGACAAATATATTTTGTTAATTGAACTAAAATCACTGGTTCAAAATAACACAACTTAACATCAAAGTATTACTATTTCAAAATGCAGTTCACACAATACATCTGAATTGAGTGTCTGTTCATTTCATTACAGTGATCTAACTATCGACTGATACAACTGCTCAAATGCTATGTAACGGGTGCATTACTCTTGAAGCATAGTTTTATGAAAAATTTTGAACAACATTATGAAAGTGAAGCAACTGAGGACTGAATATGTTCAGGTATGATCAGTTTCAAGATACCTGTTCTTAGGAGAGAAAAAAAATCCCCAAAATTCTATATCATTGTTATCAGTATTTGTTTTTCCTACAGTAAATGTCTTTTTAGAGGATGATAGAGCTGGAAGCTGGAAGAATATGAAAACCATTTATATTTTTGGATGAGGCAGGCCAAGAGATGGAGGAGAGTTTGAGAGCCCAGCGGTTGAGGGGGACCCAGAACGATGTTCTCTCAGGGGCCTGACCACCCTCCACTGAATGTGATTTTGAGGGGCCCATAGCAAAATCAGTGCAATGGGCCCTGAATTCCTTGCTACAGCATTGAGAGCAATTACAGTTTCAGGCTCCACAGTTTATCACCTTGTGTTTACCCCCATACTCCGCTTTTTTACTGTAACCCGACTGAATAGTTTTTCTCCACATGGAGGTTGAAGGTTTTCAATAGGCTCCTCACAATCAAGTCCCTTTTCTCCAGGCCATAGATGATGCCTGCAATGTCCAATGTCAGGCCTGTATATGCCATACCAGAAGAATGTTTCCAAGATATTCCAAGATCTTTAGCTAATGAAATCCATTTTCCATTATGATGTGGATGAGAACCTGTGGCCAAATCCACAAGACAGGGTTGATACAAACATAGAAGTGCAGTGAGGGACATTCTGGTCTGCATTTTACTGTAGGCATACTGTAGTTTTATCTGTTTTTTTCTTATATACGTTTTTTTTCTCTTTTTTTGTACCTGTTGCGATGTGATTATTTTATCAATAATTATACAATTTTGTTTAAGAATTCCAGTGTCTGTACTTTTTCTCTCTAGTCTATTACAATAATGCATGAATATGTAAAACCACAATGAAAGCTGTATCGGGTGTTTTGAACAACTATATTTAATGATTGTACTAACAACTAAACAGTGAAACTATGGGTATATTGTGTGTGGGTGATAAAGTAATGTTCCTATGATATTTCATAATAAATTAGTATTTTGAACCAATGCTTCTGCAAATACAAGGCTTCTTTTTTGAACATTGGACGGCCTGTGTTACAAATAATGACTGTTTTGAGTTTTGTGTCTAGAGTTATTAGTGCAAAAATTTTTTTAAAAAAACTGTATTTGGAATGTAAATATCATGGTATATGTATATGAAAGTCATTAAGTATCCTTGCGTTTATCAAAAGTACCATGGTATCTCCATCTAAAACAGTCAGTGGTGTACCATAGTGTTGGAGTAATTTTTATCAGGCTTTCTTTGGTGTTTTGCTTTTCAAAACAAGAACTAAAGACCCCCTCCAACACACACACACACACACACACACAAAGAAAAGGCAAAAAAAGAAAGAAAGAAAGAAAGAAAGAACACTAAGAGTGTCAAACACAACCAGAGCAGAATTCTGCAGTGCCAAACAGACATCATATACATACATAGAGCTGTAACAAGCATAACATCATTCATATAGGCTTGTGATCAAACCTATCCAAAGAATTCACAGACATACATGATGCAAAACAACACTGGGCTATGTAGTTGATTTCATCTCACAAGTTAAAATCTAATTTCATGCTGTCAAGGAAGGATCAGGCATCGCTCATAACAGACTCGAGCCAGAGAAATCACGAAGGCCAGATTTTTCCTCTCTATCCAAGGAAAGGAGGAATGGAAGAGGGAGTGAGAGATGTCAGCATCACCTCCCTATAAACATGTGGAAGATGATCAGCCTGCCCTAGGAAAGATGCTTTTTTCAACCTCAGGATAGATGAGGAAGATGATATTTAATAACAGCATTTCCACCCTCTATAAATCTAGCACCACACACACACACACACACACACACACACACACACACACACACACACACACACACACACACACACACACACACACACACACACACACACACACACACACACACACACACACACACACACACACACACACACACACACACACACACACACACACACACACACACACAGGTCTCTATCTGTAAAAGAACACTACTGCCTCCTAATGGTGGTGTGTGAACTGCAGTCAGGCTTACAGATCCAGTATGTGACAAGTGACTAACACACAAAATTAACACATTAACACATTTGTCGATCAATTGTTTGTGAATGTTTTGCACTGCTGTTGCTAATCCCCATCCATTTTCATTTGATTTATGTGAAATTTACATTTGAGTTAATACAACTAACATATACAGTACACTAGTATTTGGTCCCAAACTGTCTTCTAATGAGTAACAGCTTCATTTAGGCTAAATTTGCAATTCTGTTACTTATTCTAGCTTTTTGAAATTGTAATTTTAATGTTAATTAGATAATAATATAATATTAACTAGATAAAATGTCCATCCCTGTTAGCCATTCTGGCTCTTTTTATATTCATATGTAAGCTTTATTATCTTATTTAAGCTTTTATTTTAAATGTATTTTTTAAATATGTTTCATTTCTTTCAATAGAACAAAAATGACAACAACAACAAAAAAACACACATTGTAAACTATTCAGAACATTGCAAACCTCAGAGAAAAAAAACAGCTTATAAAAAAGAAAAATAAACAAAAGCATTAACAAGCAAGCAATAGATATATTTGAACCTCATACAGGCTTCTAAATTTATTCATAGCATTGTATATGCTATTGTCAGAACTACAACCGAAAATATGCTAGTGTATATTATTAATTACTATCTAAATACTATATCAATTATATGTTTCTATATGTTTCTATGTCTGTTTTGTATGTGCACATGCATTTTTATTTACTTCCGCATTTTAAAAATAATAAAAGTCAATACATTTATGAAAAACACAAATAAACAAAATTATATAAAAAAATAATGTTATAATGTACCTCTTCATGTGCTTCTCGAAGAACATCATATTATTAATTCTCAATAAAATGGTTTTCGAATAGTACTAGAGTCCACAAATGTTGAACACTTTCTTTCTTTCTTTCTTTCTTTCTTTCTTTCTTTCTTTCTTTCTTTCTTTCTTTCTTTCTTTCTTTCTTTCTTTCTTTCTTTCTTTCTTTCTTTCTTTCTTTCTTTCTTTCTTTTTTTTTTCTTTCTTTCCCAAAATTAATGTAGAGGCACAACTTGTCTATACAACTAAATTTAAGCTATAAATTCAAAAGATTTCACAGATTATAAGAAATGTTTATTCAGTCACATTTGTTCAAACATTCAAATGGTTTCTATATTACTAACACCCATAATATGCTAGAATTTATAATTAATAATTAATTAGAATGTAGAGTTAATAATATAGCATAAGGTAATAATGGGTAATAATATACCACATGCCTCTCTGTGCACCATAAAGACAATACATATACTCTGCTGGAATGACCATCTTACTGTGACTCATAACACATCTAAGCTCGCTGATCCCAGATCTGTTTTTCTGCATAACGTCAGTAAATAAATACAGAGGAATCTGATCATCACTCTTTATGAATACAACTCAAAGTCGCCCATCCATCACATTAAAGAGGAACTTGATGTGTGACTTCTCTCAATTACGTGTCATCCTCTCTGTTCAACACCCGCAGAGGTCGTGACCCCCGTTTATTACTCACATAGTCCTCACAGATTCAGCAGAACCGAGCGAGTCAGTCTCCGAGGGTCCTGGTCGCCACCTGACCGCTGCTCTGAGATCAGAGCCCAGCAGTGCGAGAACTGGGGTTAACGTGTCAGGACGTCGTTAGCTAATGATCATGATGTCACGCATGAACAATTCTGCAGTGAAGAGAGAAAAAGTCCAAATATGTGACCCATTGTCATTTTATTCTTCTTCTCTTTGAGTGTGTGTGTGTGTGTGTGTGTGTGTGTGTGTGTGTGTGTGTGTGTGTGTGTGTGTGTGTGTGTGTGTGTGTGTGTGTGTGTGTGTGTGTGTGTGTGTGTGTGTGTGTGTGTGTGTGTGTGTGTGTGTGTGTGTGTGTGTGTGTGTGTGTGTGTGTGTGTGTGTGTGTGTGTGTGTAATGTATATACATACATACATGTACATTTAATGTTTATTTGTTTTTATTATATTACATTTAATTTATTATAATTATGATTATTATTATTATAAAATGTCTTATAATTATTATTATTAATATTATGGATATTACATTTATTACTACCTGAACTGAGTCCAATGCTGAAACACACTGTCATTGTGTAGTTTTAATCTTCTAAGTACATATGGTTATTAATATAATTGTTTGTCCTACCCATCTTGAGTCCACCACAATTTTCTATATTTGCAGGCCACATTTAATTTAATAAATAAAAAATATCTATTTATCTATATTAGTGCTGTCAAATGATTAATCGCGATTAATCGCATCCAACATAAAAGTTTTTATTTACATAATATAACGTTATCTGTGTGTACTGCACTCTAAAAAATGCTGGGTAAAATATGGACGAACCCAGCGGTTGGGTTACTGCCAGTGTTGGGGAGTAACTAGTTACATGTAACGGAATTACGTAATTTAATTACAAAATAAAAGTAATTGTAATTAGTTACAGTTACTAAGAAAAGATGTGTAATTAAATTACAGTTACTTATGAAAATGTTAAGGATTACACAGAGGGTTACATCTGATTTTTTTAACACACACTCCCACATACAGATTTAACTGATTTCTTTCATAAATTGCAGTGACTGCTCTAAAATATGAAGCACCAATGTTTCAGAAATGTATATCATGGTTTTCCGATAAGTCTTATATTTCCTATATGGGTTTATGTATATGCTTTTTTTAAGATTAACTGTTTTGTCTAAGGCATCATTAGATTCCAGTGTTTCATGTCATAGCTATGCAACGATTTGATTTTAAAATCAATATCATAGCTATTAAACAATTTCTTGTTATGATTTTAAATCTGTATTTAACCTCATAATGATTTTAAAGTAAGTCTGATTTTGAGGTGGCTGTGCTTCAAAGGGGACATCGGATGCCTATTTTCCACAAGTTGGTATGATTCTTTAGGGTAATCTTGAAATGGTCTCGGTGGGTGTGTAAAAGAACACAGCAACTCGTTTCGGTGCATATCTCTTTACATGCCAATGAGCTCTGCTCACCCCGCCACTCTCTTCTGTGGAAGAGCAAAGGCGATTTGCAGATAATCATAAAAAAATATAAAGTGGGAGACTTACTTCTTCTGGAGGTGCAGCTGGATCATGAACAATGGTTGCTAATCCATCCTTTAGTTTTAACTTTTTAACAAAACTTGCCTTGAATTGGCCCTTATTCAGAAAGCAGTCTGGAGTAAAATGATTTGCGCAGCCAGACATAAACTAATTTAGTGAAAGTGAAGTGACGTGTGGCCAAGGATGGTGACCCATTCTCAGAATTTGTGCACTGCATTAAACCCATCCAAAGTGCACACACACAGCAGTGAACAAATACACCGTGAACACACACCCGGAGCAGTGGGCAGCCTTCTATGCTGAGGCCCCCGGGGAGCAGTTGGGGGTTCGGTGCCTTGCTCAAGGGTCTCACCTCAGTCGTGGTATTGAGGACGGAGAGAGTGCTGGTTATTCACTACAAAATCAAAATTGCTTGATAATTGAGACTGTTTAGGCTTTTGGGGGATCAAAAAAGGAGTGAATTTTTACCATTGTAGGGTGGTTGTGTCCACACACTGCAAAGACACACTTATATGCAAATGAAGATATTTTGCATCCAACATCTCCTTTAAAATTAAATATTATAATCTTAATTCAAGTGATGAAGGCTTTCGAGAGTCTGACAGTAATTAGTGTGAAACTCTACTGTAAGTTTAACCCTGCCTGCTTTACATGTTTGAAAATTATTAATAGTTGAAAATATTAGAAATTTAGAAAAGTAATCAAAAAGTAATCAAATGTAATCAGTTACTTTACTTTTATAAAGTAATTGAAAAGTTACACTACTTATTACATTTTAAGTAGGGTAACTTGTAATCTGTAACCTATTACATTTCCAAAGTAACCTTCCCAACACTGGTTACTGCCCAGGGGTGCGTTTCCCGAACAACGACGTAACTCGCTGATTAACCACCATAGTACGATGCATTGTTGTGGAAACAAACTAGCTAGTCACGACTGTTTCCCGAACACGGTCGCATCTCCGTCGTTTGAACCACATTGGTTCAGCAACATAGGGCCATTGTTAATGATGTCACATGCGTGTGGTGGAGGAATAACGTCTGCTATTTAACTAATTGGAGGTCTCTAAGATGCTGCTGTAATGAACATGGCAACTACTGACTAATTTACTATTTTTTGTTGCCTATCATTGTGCTTTATTTGATGTTTGATTCATCGCAGGTTCCCTCTTACGTCATACTCCACTGTTCCCGTAGGCATTTATGCACATAAGCACTTTTAAAAAATGGCGCTTACAATGAACGAGCAAAAATACATAGTTATAATGCATTTATATTTAGATAGAATGCAAGATACAGATAGTACTGCATGTTAGCTTGCTTGTTGTGCCCAAGAGCATATTTATTTAAGCCCATATATCTTATTAACAATAAACTATGTTTCTAACCACAGGTCGAGAGCTGTAGTTGAAACCACGTAAGTTTGTGACGCTGATTGCGAACGTTCGTTTGAACTATGTTTTCGGGAAACACTGAATCGTTGAACTATGCCGGTCTCGACGGAACTTGTGACCATAGTTGGCTAATGATGCTTTTGGGAAATGCACCCCTGAATGGGTAAACACATAACCCAGCTGTTGGTTGAAAACAACCCAGCATGTTTTCTGTCCAATATTTACCCAGAACTGGGTTGTATTTGACCCAGCATTTTTAGTGTGTGATTTATTATGTATATATAAATACACACACATACATATTTTGAAAATATTTACATGTATATATTTATATATACATATAATTGATATTATATATATATTTAATATATATAAATGTAACATGGTTTTCTTAAATATATATACATAAATATATAGTATCTCACAGAAGTGAGTACACCCCTCACATTTTTGTAAATATTTTATTATATTTGTTCATATGAAACACTGAAGAAATTACACTTTGCTACAATGTAAAGTACTGAGTGTACAGCTTGTATAACAGTGTAAATATGCTGTACCTTCAAAATAACTCAACACACAGCCATTAATGTCTAAAACGCTGGTCACAAAAGTGAGTACACCCCTAAGTGAAAATGTCCAAATTGGGCCCAATTAGCCATTTTCTCTCCCCGGTGTCATGTGACTCGTTAGTGTTACAAGGTCTCAGGTGTGGATGGGGAGAAGGTATGTTAAATTTGGTGTTATCACTCTCACTCTCTCATACTGGTCACTGGAAGTTCAACATGGCACTTCATGGCAAAGAACTCTCTGAGGATCTGAAAAAATAATTGTTGCTCTAAATAAAGATGGCGTAAGCCATAAGAAGTTTGCCAAGACCCTGAAATTGAGCTGCAGCAAGGTGGCCAAGACCATACAATGGTTTAACAGGACAAGTTCCACTCAGAACAGGCCATGGTCGAACAAAGAAGTTGAGTGCACATGCTTAGCGTTATCTCCAGCGGTTGTGTTTTGAAAAATAGACGTATGGGTGCTGCCAGCATTGCTGTAGAGGTTGAAGGGGTGGGGTGTCAGCCAGTCAGTGCTCAGACCATATGCCGCACACTGCATCAAATTGGTTTGCATGGCTGTCGTCCCAGAAGGAAGCCTCTTCTAAAGATGATGCACAAAAAACTTTAGTTTTTGCCCAATTTTTCATGAGCTGAACTCAAAGATCTAAGACTTTTTCTATGTACACAAAAGGCCTATTTCTCTCAAATCATTATCATGTTGCAGCATGATAATGCACAGCCCCATGTTGCAAGGATCTGTACACAATTCCTAGAAAGCTGAAAACATCCCAGTTCTTGTATGGCCAGCATACTCACCGGACATATCACCCATTGAGCATGTTTGGGATGCTCTGGATCGGCGTATACGACAGAGCCCTGCACGGGCCTAAAATATAGGCCCTAGCCCGGCCCTGGCCCTGGCCCGAGACGCTCAGGCCCTAGCCCGGCCCTGGCCCGACAACTAATCAGAGTTACCAGCCCGTGCCCGACCCGAGCCAGTAACATCTTATACTATACTGTTTCAGCAATTAGAATACTTCAGTTTTGTATGAAATGGCAAAGTGATTGTATTTCGTTTCGTTATTTTATTAAGGTAATTTAGAAAAACATTTGGAGTAACAAATTTTTTTATTCGTTAAATGTAAGTTTTTGTTTTTTAAAGTAGCTAACGACCAGCTGATCATAGTCTGTTTGATCAATTTAGACATGATAAATATATTTATAGAAAGCTTTAAATTAGTACTTAACGAAATAAAACATATAGAAAACAAAAACTCTTTCATTATAATCATAATCCGTACAGATGCATTTCTTAAAGGCGCGTCTAATGAGGAGATGGCAAGTCAGGATCTGCAACTTCATCCTTGCGACACCGACTTAGAAAACACTAGTTAATTAATGTTAATATAGAATTAATATAAAATTTCCCCGAACACATTCATGCCGACCCAAGACCAACATCAATATCACTTTAAGCTCTCTGACGCGTGCTGTCTCTGCTATACATACACACATACACACGCTACTAAGAGGTAAACGTTTATTATAGGCCTCAAACATAACTACCACCACCGACAATCATGCCCACAAATATCAATACAGACAAAACTCTGCCAAAATGCAGCTTTTCCCGAAGCATTGGGAACTTTTAGTAACTCCCCACGCTCCAACTTCTCTCTGATGCTCTGTATGGTCACCTGTCACCTGTATGCTAATGCGTGCGTATATGTGTTGCGTACTTGCCTATTGCATAGGCGATGTATAATATAATTATTATAACAATATTTCATACAGAAAATGTGTGGTCTGTGTTAAATAGAATAAAACACACAACGTTTATTCAGTTAGCACACTTTATTGCATCCACTCCAAACGTTCTTCCTGTTCCTTCACAACCCCTCCCCTCTCACAGCGTGCGCGCGCCTTTGAACCAGCGCATGCGCTAACCACACTTTTAGCCCAGAAGAACCTTATTCCAAGCGAACAGAGGAGGGAGGAAATAACATGTTAACAATCTGCGCGTATTTGGGCACAATAAAAGGAGAGAAGCTAAATGAGCCCGAGCCCGACCTGAGCCCGATTTGTAAAAACAAAAAAACGTCCCGAACCCGGCCCGAATGGACTCAACGTGTCGGGCCTCGTTGGGTTCCGACGGGCTTGCAATGCTCTAATACGACAGCGTGTTCCAGTTCCTGCCAATATCCAGCAACTCCGCACAGCCATTGAAGAGGAGTGGACCAACATTCCACAGGCCACAATCAACAACCTGATCAACTCTATGCGAAGGAGATGTGTTGCACTGCGTGAGCCAAATGGTGATCACATCGGATACTGACTGGTTTTCAGACCCCGTCCCCCCGTCCCCCCAATACAGTAAAACTGCACATTTTAGAGTGGCCTTTTATTGTGGCCAGCCTAAGGCACACCTGTTCAATTATCATGCTGTCTAATCAGTATCTTGATATGCCAAAGCTGTGAAGTAGATGGATTATCTCGGCAAAGGAGAAGTGGTTAGATTAAATTAAAGAATATGTAGTAATATTTCTGACAATATGATTGTACATCAGATTGTATATTTATACATTTTGTGTAATTCCAAATATATAAATGAAAATCTGAATATATATTTATAAATTCTGAAAGTATAAATGCAGATCAGCAGTTCTGATTTAACATTTCAACATTACTGGTCTGGGGTGCGTTTCCCAAAAACAACTATGGTCAGAAGTTCTGTCGTTACCAATAGAGTTCAATGGAACTAACAACCATAGTTAACTAACGATGCTTTTGGGAAACGCACCCCAGGTTGGGTCACAGGGTCCCATTTACAGGTCAAGTTAATGCTACTATACAGGACAGTCATCACATTGTGTTGTTATGTTACTTTGTATCACTTCATCTCTGTGCTTGCTAAATGAGTGCCGCTCAGCATGCAGCTCCACAAACAAACACATTAAAGCAATAAATATATCATAAACGATTTGACAAGAACAGAGGAATTGAATACCAAACACTGGAAGAAAGAGAGAATGTTGGGGGGATCGAAGGAAGAGGGTGATTTAATGTGAGCAGTTTCAACATTAAAAAGAGTGGGAGAGGAAACCAAAAGGGAAAGAAAGGGAAGGAAACTTCAAAATGCTCTTTGAGGAGAATGAGATCACAGGCAGCAATTATATAATTCCTGTCAAGTGATGGCTGAGATAGCCTAGGAGGAATGCGCACGCTGCGGACGAAACAACCGCCTTCTGAGCGGCCCAGAGTTCCCGAGGTCATCCGAAGGTCAGTCACAGGAAGCAGCGAGAGGAGACGCTTCACCACTCCCGTTATATCGTCCCCCGTTACGGCAAAGCAAATGGGTAGAGAGCCATGCAAAATGGCCGCCACGGCTGCACACAATACGGTTCCAGCAGAAACACACATCCAGCACTGAAAGACTATTTTTGTTTACTTTACTTCACAGTGGAACACAAAGTTCGAACTCTGACTTGTGTGAGGGTCCAGCCGTTGCCCAGTGTGGGTGGAGGGCAGGCAGACACACAGGCTCGTGCGCTGGGGTAGAGGGGCAATAAAGGAGTGGAGGGTTCATGGAGGGTTCCCAGGGAGAACAGCGTGGCTGGTGGAGGCAGTTTGTCTGCAGAAACACAGGCAGACTCCAACAGAGATGCCTATCAGCACCGCTACAGCCTGTGGGGGCAGGGACAGAGAGGAAGGGTGAGAAAAAAGCAAGTGAGAGAGAGAGAGAGAGAGAGAGAGAGAGAGAGAGAGAGAGAGAGAGAGAGAGAGAGAGAGAGTGGTTAGACATAAATAAATAAATAAATGTTTTGTATAAATAAATAAATAATACATTTTAATGTTTAAATACATATATATGGATCCAAAATCTTTATTTGGGCATCCCAAAAGCATCCCATAATAACTTTATTACAGGAAAACAGAAAGCAAGCACTCATATTTCAAATTATTAACAATTTTGATCAGTTAAAAGATGCAGTTTTTGCTGATGTTGCACTGGCTAATATGCCACTTGTCTTTGACTTGATTTGACACCTACTGGTGTGGATGAAGCATTGTGTAAATTAAAATGTAATAAGCTACCAGTACCACTGTATAAATGCACAGTTACCTGTGAGGGATTTTTTATTTATAAAAAATATTATTTATCTTATAATACTTTTTTGCAAGTATTATAAGATAAATAAGTGGGTTGCATAGATGAAGTTGTATTTAGCTCATGTGATCAACCTGGCTGCCCCATGAGATGACTCGCTCCATGTAAAACAAACCTGAGTTTATTAGGCTGCTGATGTGACTGTAGTCTTCCTCTTAAAGGGATAGTTCTCCAGAAAATGACAATTCTGTCATCAATTACTCACCCTCATGTCATTCCAAACCCCTAAGACATTCGTTCCTCTTCGGAACACAAATTAAGATATGTTTGATGAAATTCGAGAGCTTAATAAATATCTTAATTTGTGTTCCGAAGAGGAACAAAAGTCTTATTGGTTTGGAACGACATGAGGGTGAGTAATTAATTATATAATTTTCATTTTTGAGTGAACAAAGTATACTTTGGTTTTTATGTGTACAATAGGGTACATGCACATAATACAGTATGTACATACTTTATGCGTACAGTGCTTTTTTTATTGTGTGTGCTCTTTTGCACTAATTAGTTATTCCACAAGACTTTATGCAAATGTGCATGATATGATTTGAAGCCTCTTTAAGGTACTATCCATGTCTTTATGTGGAAAATGTTTTAATATTTATTTTTTGCATTTTCAGTTATTTATGATATATAATTAACAACATGCTTTGCCTTTACGACTGATCATATTATGAAACTAGTTGAATGAAGTGT
Source organism: Ptychobarbus kaznakovi (assembly GCA_027422405.1). Lineage (NCBI taxonomy): Eukaryota > Metazoa > Chordata > Actinopteri > Cypriniformes > Cyprinidae > Ptychobarbus > Ptychobarbus kaznakovi. The sequence continues at coordinate 17,336,402 of CM049795.1, forward strand.
CAATCTTGTTGATATGATCTTAAGTTATTCTCATAAATACTGCCTCTGGACCAAAGCTGGTCAAATACATGTCGACATACCAGTTATAATAATTACAGGCCGTTTTCTTGATCTTGGGCAAGACTAAAATCACCAGGGTCCATGATCAGAACAAATTCTGCTTTGGAACTCCTTGCAAATTAGTGTTTTCCGAAAGGCTTTTATGTGATATCTTTAGGGATCTTATTCAAGTGCAAGATGTTAGGCTTTACCAAATAATGCCAAAGATAACTCATCAAATCTATCAACTTATCAGCCAATATAAAAGCAGAATGTTACAGAGAGTGATTATGGTTTTAAATTGTGACTCCGTAAGTCTATTTAAATGCACATGTAGCATAAATTTGGGTTTATGGCCCATGGTGAAACCACCCACAGTGAAACAACAGGCCCTTCTTTATTCCAGTTTATTCCAGATGGCCCTAAAGCTAATTTAGTTATAAGATAACAAGTCAATTTTTATTGCACTGTAATTGTTATTCACAATGTTTTGAAATATTAGCTAATTGTTATGTGTTATGTGTCTTACTTGTATGCAGTGCTACAATGACCTTAAGGGGAAATACTTAAAATTCACAATTCCGATGCTTTAATTATTAATTTTTTATAGCAATAGTGATAAAGTTCTAGGAGAGTGAGGAGCAGAAATTGAACTTGGATTGCCTTGGTTTTATTGTTCTTTTTAAATCGAGTGAATTTTAATTACTAACCCCTAACCCTAAACCAGTGTTTAATACGCTGCTTTCAAAATAAGTATTTTAATGTGTTCATTCTACAAATTCATGTTTTTAAAAATGTTTGTAAACAACATTTATTCCATTTATTAAAAAAGTGTCAGAAAAATTAGATTCAGAGATAAAATTCTGCATTATTATTAATAAATTATTACTAAATGCAAAGAATTTCACAAGCTTTTCTGATTGGTCTCGAAACGGTAGCAGATGCCAAATGTTTGGATTTGTTTTCCTTGCATTTTTTTTTAAATGAGGGGAAAATAAAAGACATAAAATGGTAAAATCAATTTCAACACTCAAAAACCAAAACATATAATGTAACATCACCTTCCAGCCTCCAAAGAACCTAGATATTTCCAAAAACCACATACACTCAAGAACCCCACAGAGCTTGAAAAAACAAGTGCCTTTTGTTAAAAGGTGCTAAAAAGATCCATTGATAACCTTTATTTTTAAAAGTGTAAACACATACACACAGGCAGAGCGCAGCAGCTGCAGGAGTGTGAGCATTCGCTGTTTACTAATGCATCAGCTTGAGGGGACGTTCTTTATTCTCTCTGCAGATTGAGATGACATGCTTCCAGGGCTGAAGGGCCGCAGACAGGACTAATGTCGTCTGTCTCCGACACAGCGGCATCAAAGTAGCAATGTGTGTGTGTCCAGGCACTCTTGAGCCTCTGTTAGCATTTAATCTGATTAGATGAATCTGACTGGGGGGCAGCAACAGAGGGGGCGTCAAGAAGTCTAAATTCGTTGGGCTGAGATGACTTATAATCACTTTACGCAAGTCATACTCAAAGAATGCCTAATCTATTCTCTGCTTCATGAGTGTGCCTAACAAATACACATGTGTGTGTGTGTGTGTGTGTGTCTACAGAGAAAACAGAAAAGTTGTTTTCTTACGCAACTCGTAGCCCTGTGACCCCACCCATGTGGGGTGGAAAAATAATATTGGCTGTATTATGTGAGCATGGCCGATTAAATGTCAACGAACAGAGAGAGACAGTAAAGACCACCTGATGTGAGAGGACATGCGAGAAGGACAAAGAAAAAGTTAAAGGCTTTTCACTCTTATAAAGGAAAGTATATTGACAATGAAAACTTTTACGCATAGATGATAAACTTCATGTACACAAAAACCTTGCATATAAATGTAACTGAATAAATAAATAAATACACAAAAATAAAAATAAATCCAGTGTACATGGGAACACCTTTCTGCGTAGATGGGAAACTTGTGCATGAAAACTGCATATATGAAAAAAAAATTCACTTATGAACACAAAAATTCCCCAGTTACTTTTTACGGTTAGCCAATATCTACAGTATAGTTCTCCCATGCATGTGCATTTATGCGTAGGCTAAATGTTTTTGATGTAACATTTACACATAAAACACATAAAACTTTGTCCAGGACTCGACAGTGTGAGCCTTTCACTCGCATTTACTAAAAATAGATGAGTGATAAAATGTATTTAGGAACACATCTTAGTGATCATTATAAGTAGTTGTATATTTGGAGATGGGAAAAACAGTAAACGCGATTAATTCGATTATGTAAGGTTTTAACATCTAAACGTAGCATTGTTGCGTGTTACTACAAGCTCACTGTTTCGGAGCAGTTCTAGGATTATCGTGCATTTATGCAAATAGATTGCTTATAATCGACTTTTCATGAGTTATGTCCATGTTTATTGTATGGTGTTTTTATTGTAATATGTTGTAGATGGAAATAGTAAATCATAGATATTTCAAAATAAGAGTCCCAGTTGATTGCATTCGTATTGGTCCAGGACCGTTACATTCCAGCCCATAAACTTTTCTGACAATTGTGCTGTTTATGGGAATCTCTAATCAATCCCTGTAGAATATTATATAAAAGCTCATCTGAGAAAACGACAGTAAGTTAAGGGGGCGGAGCTTAACAAAGAGTCAATTAATAATTCATCATCCCTTTGCAATTCTTTTCTTGATTCTGAATAAAAAACCACATAAAGGAGCAAGCAAGTGCACAACGGCGATCAGAAGAGAGAAACAGAGAAAAGGATTTCTGGCTTGCAGTGGTTGAATGACGGCGCAGACACAGACGAGGCATCTGCTGAATGGAACACTGTGCCGGGAGTAGCAAATTGAGGTTAGTGTAACACGACACAAATTAACAAAAAGTATTTAGCTAATGATTTATTATTTAAGAAGGCTCCTTAACCCCTCTGCTAGGCCCGGGCTCTATTGTAGACAGATCTGAGACTAGATAAGGGAACTTCTAATGGCAGTCAGCTGGCAGGTGGGCAAGTGAGGACCCAGCGCCGGCCCAGCGTGTGGGTTAATCAGTGTTAAGTGATATTTGAACGAAGAGCGACAGCGCCCGTGTCACTGAATACAGGGGGTTTAGAGAGGCCCGCCAGCACAGGTAACTCACCTGAGGAGGCAGCTGGGACAGAGGTAGTGCTAAACACGGTCTGGATTTACTTTCCTTCATACACACGCTCAGACACATAGAAACAGTCTCCTCTTGTACACCTGCAGCCACTGTTGTTTTGTGCTGGGTCATGTCAGGGTACTTCAATAAAAAGGTTATTCAATCTTCCTGAAGTGTGCTGTCAGGGTAGCTAAAGTGTCACTTGCTAATGTGAAATGCTCAACCCAGGCTCATTGGAAGTACGTGCTTGTGGCAACATTTCTGCAGCACCCATATTACGTGCCTTACTGCATGTTTCAAGGCAGTTTCAAAGTGAAATGTCCAGTGAGTGGTGCTAAAACTCGCTCTCAATGCGTGACCAGGCACTTTGGTATTACATTGGTATAGGCACGTATTGTGGCGTTTTTATTACGTTGCTTCAGGTACGTATTGTGGCCGTTCTGGATTCTAATTAATTTCACTAAAAGGTTACTGCTCTATTGCGTTAGAGCATAACAAACTGTCTACACCAAACCAAACCTTAAACCTGCCCAATGGTCTTAATGAATGCAAAAGTGATATTACAACACATTTACTGATGCAGCCGTGCTATTTTATCTTCCTTATACGCAGATTATATCTGTATTGTTGCACATTAGTTTCACATGATTTGTACTGGAGCACTTCACATCTCAAATGCAATGCCGTATCGGGTGAGCTACCGAGCAAACCTACTGAAATAGAAAACTCATACATATGAAGCTATTTATGTGACGCTAACGTTCAAAAGTTTTTGAATTTGCCTTGCCTTGCCTTGCCTTAAGTCATAACATAATATTGTGCAAGGAATTGTGCGAAAATGTAGTCCGTTAATAATTCCAAATTAAATAGCACAAATTGTAGTTAGTAATGTAATCCATTACATTACACATTTTAGGTAATATAATAAGACTATTTTTGATTACTTTTAGATTACTTTTGACCTAACTCGTTTATCACATTGATTTAAATTGTATAATCTTGTACCGTATTGTTATCAAAATAATAAGTAAGAAAATAAATTCCATTCTTTGTTATTAACATCATGAAGTGCATTCAGCGTTACATTACTTCAAGGTTTCCCTAACTAGGTTTCGTAAAGGAACTTCAGGGGGTTCATGAGTTAAATGAAAAGCTAACAATTAATTAAATCATAAAAATGTAAAACATAAATCAAAATAAAACACTGACTATAATAAATTAAATATTTGACTTGTTTACCTGCATGTCATGTAACCATTAACCAACATCAGAGAACCGTGATCATGTAAATGTGATATATAATTATTAAAATATTTATCTTAAAATATCAGGGGTACTTCAAGTAATATATTAGGCGAAAGATGACAAAAACATTGGGAATGCCTGCATAACCATAAATAAAAAATACTTTAATTTGTGCATTTTAAAGTGCCCCAAATATGGAATTTTTAAGGTTGCTAATATTGTTAGACAATAACTTTATATATTGTGCACTGTTGGCTTCACAACTTTTAAGAAAGTTTATGTTCACATATAGGTCAAAATGATCTAGTTTTCTTTTATGCCAAAAAGCGTTAGGATATTAAGTAGAGATCATGTTCCATGAAGATATTTTGTAAATGTCCTACTGTAAATATATCAAAACTTCATTTTTATTAGTAATATACATTACTAAGAACTTAATTTGGATAACTTTAGGCGATTTTCTCAATATTTTGATTTTTTGCACCCTCAGATTCAAAATTTTCAAATAGTTGTATCTCGGCCAAATACTATCCTATTACTATCCCAACAAACCATACATCACTGGAAAGCTTATTTATCCAGCTTTCAGATGATGTATAAATCTCAATTTTGAAAAATTGACACTTAAGACTGGTTTTGTGGTCCTGGGTGACATTCGTATAAAAGCAAATACTGAAATATCCTCCCTGGCCCCTACTGTATTATGCAGCATAACAATTTCAGATATCTCATAGTCACCATGGTAGAATAGTTACAATACTTTTAAAGTAGCATCAGAACAAACTTTTCTAATTGATATGACATTGCTCAGACATTGCCATATTTGACAGCACTGAAACACATACTCCATTCATTTTACTCCATTATTTTAATCAATTTAATATACCAGATAAAAACGGAGTTGCACACAAAATCTAGCTAACCTAATGTCAATGTCTTCATTGACTTGCTACTTACTTGCATTTCCTGCTAAAAGAAAACTAGCTTACAAATATCAGAGACTAAGTGGCCCAAACTAAGAATAATTGAGGCGGAATACCTACTCACTGCTTCCTAATTGAATAAAGACACATTAGGATGGCGACCATCATGAAACCTGTGGAAGACAGCATGCCTGGCTCTCAGTTTGGGCAAGAAAATGTCATTTTCTGTCTGTGCCTCCTTCTGGATGATATCTGAGTCCCATTCTCATGTATTAAACTGGGTGAACAGGAAATCAGTCTATATGAAAAAACAACAGCGGGGCTTTTTGTTCCACAGCCATAAAGTTAAGGCCTGGAGTTCCAAGGAGCGAGCTATGACAGCACAGTAATGAAGACTGGGTAATTGGAAAAAGGTTTTGGCCTGAAACGTTTCTCTACAGATTTCACCAGGCTTTTAGCGCTGTCTCCCAAATCAAAGCCAAACGGCAGGCAAACCAAATAAAGTGCAAAGACAAGACACGCAAGCGTAAATGAGAGCTGATGGGTCAGAGTTAGACGTAGGTAAGCGGAGGACAGCGGAAAGTGAACTGGATTCACAAGAGTGTGCATGCTTATAAATCGTACATCATTGCAGGAGGAGTATTACAACAATAACCCTTGAGGGCAGATGGGATTTTTTACACTGTAGCATCAGTCATCCCGACACATCCCTAACATCCTCATCTCTCTTTATTCTTCCATAAAATGGAGTTGTACATATGGAGAAACCAGGTTGGGATGAATCTCCACATAAACCAGCGGCCATAAACATGTGTGGAATAAATGTATCAGTGCCACATGCGGAGCTGACACTCAGATAATACAGCAGGGAGCGAGTGAGCGTGCACAGAGAGCAGATGAGGCCTGCGCCGCAGTGACCAAACAAAAGAAAAATAGACTTTCTCTGGAGTTACATCAGTACTGAATTCAGTGGCTCACGTAAGCTCACTAGCTTACTTACAAGTCAAGCTTAATTGACACCGCTTTTGGGATCATTTTGATTAAGTTTATTATGGTAACACTTTACTTGAAGCCTGTATGAAGTATTATGTAAAATACAGGAACTTATGAATAACTGTAACCAATGTATTATGTCAGTTCATTTATAGACCTCAGAAAGAAAAGAATAAAACACAAACAACCAATTTATTGTATAACAAGGAACCTGCAAGAAAACTATTATTTATGAAAATGTATAACGCAATGCAATGTACATTATCAATATATTTATAACGCATTATAAATGATGGCTTCAAGCAAAGTGTTACCAAATTTGTTTTATAACTGTCCTCCCTATTCTTAAAATAAATATTAATTTCAATTTTGTAAACATTAAAATCTTCACCATTTCAATAGTATAGCCACAAGACTATATTCGTGTTAACATTAGTTTAGCATAAAAAATACACTCACTTTTTTTTGGATAGTTATAGTTATATGTATAGTTATTATCAATTTTACTTCATTGATATGGCAACGTAATGCCTAAAATCCTGAAACAGCTGTGAAAATTACAGGAACTATCATGTGTATCTCAAATAAACACAACTTCTGTTAAAAGTTTTAACGGAAGAATTAATGTTATTGTTTTTATATAATGTTATGATTTTAAATCCTCCAAAAATGGGCTCCATTCACTTCTAACGTAAGTGTAACCTCAATTCTCTGCAATCTCAATTCTTCAAAAGAAAGAAAGAAAGAAAGAAAGAAAGAAAGAAAGAAAGAAAGAAAGAAAGAAAGAAAGAAAGAAAGAAAGAAAGAAAGAAAGAAAGAAAGAAAGAAAGAAACTAGTATTAAAATTATTTCATGGTAATCAACCAGCCTATTGGCTTGACGTTCAATTTTATCAGAATAGTTATTGGAAGTGTTTTTATAAAATTATAAGCTTCACATTTCTGTTTTTAAGCCCCTAAAAAATTGCCTCCATTCATTCCCATTGTAAATGCCTCACCGTAACATCAGTTTTTCAATTGAGGTTAGGGATGAGTGAAAATGATTTTGTGGTAATCAACATTGTGCCACAAATGCTCTCGATTGAGCTTAACTTGTACTGAACTGGGAATTTCACTTTAACGCTGGTCTCATGAAAGGTGTGTGTGTGTGTGTTGCCAGTCAGCTTGTAAGGGCACCAATTTGCGGGTGTTGCATTAATTATATGTGTGAACAATGTGCAAAGAGCATGACTGACAAGGCCAAGGTGATTAACTTTGGCTCAGCTTGGCCTCCTCACTAATTACCTGGCCATTCACTGTGTCAAAACGAACTGGATCTGTGGTACACACACAGAGCATGTGACCGCATGAGTGAATATATGCATACGACTATGAGTATTTGTGTACTGTGTGTGTGTGTGTGTGTGTGTGTGTGTGTGTGTGTGTGTGTGTGTGTGTGTGTGTGTGTGTGTGTGTGTGTGTGTGTGTGTGTGTGTGTGTGTGTGTGTGTGTGTGTGTGTGTGTGTGTGTGTGTGTGTGTGTGTGTGTGTGTGTGTGTGTGTGTGTGTGTGTGTGTATCCGCAGTCAGCCACCAGCCTACGGCTTGATGTCAATCAAACAGTGCTCTAATTAAAAGCATCTGGAAGAGGCTTCTGGGGAAACCAATCACTATCAAAGTCCCATTTTCATATGAATGGCCTTTTTTAATTAAACTCAACAGCTAATAAACGCCTGTATCAAAAAGATGGAGCCATTTACCAGACAAAGCGCTTTCGCCTAAACCAAAGGAAGAGGAGAAGAGACAGGGATGAGAAAGGAATAGAGAAAGCTGGTAGACGCATTGCCTTTGAACCTGTTCTGCCTTTTGTTTTTGTTCTCGCGGGCACCTTGCCAGCAACTATTAACGTGGGCAAAGTTTATTTAACATTGATGGTATTACAGACACAAGTTGACAGCGAGAAAGGATAGAGAAACACAACATTCACTATCTCTTGAGCTGATGAAAAGAGAAAAACAAGCGTGTGTGCAATGTTATAAAACTGAGTGGACGCAATCAAAACTATGAACAAACCTCAAATGGTTACAGTTGCTTTCACTTCTTAAGAATAACAAAGAAAACCCTGAACCTATTCTTGTACTGTTCCTGAAACCTTGTGGGTTGCAGAATAATGCCTATGTAAATAAACACAAGCCTGGAGTGAAAAAAATATAAAATACTTTGTAAACATTGTGTAAATTCTTGAATCTATGTTTCGGATTCAATACATGCTCTATTGACTGCATCTGTAACATGCTGTTGATTACCATAGAAAATAATATATTTGTGTGACATCCTTCAGTTTATAAAAATAAGCAGAAGTCACGCAGTTATGACTGTGCTTGTTAAAACTTAAACTAGTCTGATAGAACAGTCTGATCTATTAATAATTTTAAAGTATTGGTAAGTAATATTTACACATACTCTTTTTTACACTTGGATATATACTGTTTTAATATATGGCTTCTGATAACTGAATATAATGCACAGAATGCATGACAAGTTTGCAAAATAAATGCAATGGCACTAAGCAATTAAACACTGTAAAATCAACTAATTGCATGAATTCAATGTTTTATGACGCTAAGAATATTTGCGAACATGTCTCAGTTGTTCATATGTAATATGCGTAGATTTCAGAGTCTTTAAATATGTTAATCATGTAAATTTGGTCACACTTTAGTTTGGGGACCAATTCACATGATTAACTAACTATTAACTATGACCTTTGCTTCAATAAAATCATAATGTAATGCTTATTAATAGTCAGCAAGGAAGTTTTTAAGTTTAGGTATGGTGTCGGATTAAGGAATCTAAAATATGGTCATGCAGAGTAAGACGTTAATATGTGCTTTATAAGTACTACTAAACTACCAACATGCGATGCATGGAAATAAGCAGATAGTTAATAGTGAGAAATGGTCCCTAAGCTAAAGTGTTATTGTATATTTCAATATCCAAGCCAATGTACAAATATGTGTTCTAGAACTTCATGTATGAATTACTATTATCAAATTGGATAAAATTGCTTTAAAACTTTTTGTGTGCAAAGTTATAATCAGTCTTTCAATTCATGAAAAATCAAAGCCAGTAAACTAAGTTTTAGAATATGCTAACTAAAAGGTCCTAAGATTTCATAGGGACCAATGGCACCAAAAAAAATATTATATTACAATATTTGGTAACCAAAGCACCCACAAATTGTTGGTAATACACTAATCAGAGGTTACGTGAACAGTAACCTCTAAAACTATGATTTTACACCTCAAATAACACATTCTAAAGTGGAATTATGGAAAAATTGGAAAAAGGGTGCTTAAAATACAGGCTTATTTTAGTAGTAACTGACATTCTACAAATGCTGTCCATAGAGATGAACTTTCTTTGAACCCTTAACATTGTCTTTATAGAGCTTTGTGGGAAATTATGGGTCAACGTGCAGTGGTTACATTTTGTTCTTTGGACCGCTAACTGATTAAAACACTTCTTGTTTTTGTTAATTATAAGTGACTAATGAAAAGTGTAGCTATTAGGGCATATCCATAGGCTGATCTCCTGACTGCAGCAAACTGTTAGCTCCATTTCATCATTTTAGGCAGGCCTGATATCAGAAGGCTTAATTGGAAATGAGACACTAAATATCAAATCGGCCTTAAAAATGATGGCTATTATTTCACGTTGATCTGAGCGGGTGATATTAGGCTCTGTTACGTCATTAGGATTGGCCTTTAAGAAGGAACACAAATGTTTGCTTTGTTCCGGGACCGGATAACATTAGTGTGCAAAACTGAAATCAGAGAACATGCTGGCCTTGTTTTGCTGTTCCATAATTCAGACGCACACACCCAGAATACATCCATACAGGAAGTTGTACATATTTCATGTACTCTGACCGGCATTTGGAAATAAGTACCATTAAACAGATACAGCACCAGACATGGGATTTAATAATGCAAATGCCAAGAACAAATCAAAGCTCTCAGACTTAAACATTCAACGTAGTGGAGTGCTGGTTCATTTCAAGATAAGTTTGAGGTGTCATTTTCCACCTTCTGATCGATATAACTAAATCTCCATTTAAAGTAACAGTTAGAGGTGAATTAACCAACTTGATTTTCCAAATCACCTCCCAAAGTTCTCAGCTGATAGTGTCATTTTGCTTAATATCTTCACACATTTAAAGAAAGACTGGTTGAATCCTTCAAAGCCGCCACTTCTGCTCAACAGCCTCTTTAATTTCCTCTTTCGTACTTCTTCTCAAACTTTTAACATTGTGACCCCAGGAAACATTTGCAAACTATAACAATAAAATGAACTTGTAATGAGCAAAATAATTGCACTTCAAACACAGTATGGCTGGTGGAGTTTGTGCGCCCAAGACGGGCCTAATTTATAGATTACATGGCTCATAAGTGCCCAAGTTCAAAACACAGAGAAATTGGTTGTGAAGTGGGGGGGAAAGGCTGCCTTCACGAATGAGTCTCCAGCATTCTTTAAACTTGTGTAATGGATATGCTGCGGGCGTTGGGGCGAATTTACCATGCAAAGAATCTCCATTCTGCACGCAGTCACTTCAAAGGCAGGGGAACTGTGTTTTAGCCAGCCAGTGGGGGAGAAGGAAGGGGGAAAAAGAAGCTCGGCAAAGTGCGTTCGTCTCCCGGAGTGACAGAAATCGGTGGGGGGTGTTTAAAGAAGAGGAGATCTAGCTGATCTGGGACGAATTATTTTTCAGTCAACACGGCAGTGTTCCCCAATCTTCAAAAAATGGAGAGAAGTAACAGTTGAGGGAATGACAGAGAGAGTTAAAAAGAAAGAAAGACCAAGAAAATGAGTGAGGAAGGCATTAAAAGCTCTTTATTTTTCCCGTTTCCTGTGCTAGAGATGCAGGAAAATGGTGCCACGTTGTATTTTCATATCAAAAATACAACTAGTCTATTAAAACAATTCTAAGGTGCACTTATTTTCAGCAGTGTGAGTGATTCCAATTCAATTTCAGATTCTGAAAGCTCTGTTTATATGTACCCAAAACTGTACAATACAGTCATATATTAGTATAAATATGTATTACATGTATGTCAAACAAAACAGTGCCTATAGTGGCTGCATTCAGACTCAGAGAAAGTTACAGCAATAAAGCTGTGGCAGACGGAGACACTGAAGAGGGACTTCAGGAGCCTGATCGAGATGGTACGCAGCACATCGCCCGCGACGATGATCATCGTGTCAGGACCTCTTCCCACGTATTCGACGAGGACACGAAAGGTTCAGTAGACTGTTTGCTTTAAACGCATGGTTATTGTCATGGTGTAAAGATCAGAAGCTGCTCTTTGTTAATAATTGGAATCTTTTCTGGGAGCGTCCTAGGCTTTTCCGTGCTGATGGCCTGCACCCCAGCAGAGTCGGAGAGGAACTCCTGTCGGACAACATCTCCAGGACGCTACGCTCCATCTGACTAGTGAGCCAATTCTCAAATAACTGCTATGATGACTTTTGTTCTGCCCACTTAAATGATAGAAGTATCTGCAGTGTCCAATCTATACAAACTGTGTCTGTTCCCAGAATAGTGAGGTTAAAATATAAATTGAATGCAGGATCTAGAAAAAAATCTGATCGCGATTAAACTAGAAAAATGCTAAATAAATGAAAAAATTAAACAATTTAAAAAATTGGACTCCTAAACATTAGGTCACTCACACCTAAAGCAGTTATTGGAGCTAACTATATGGATAGAAATCCTGGAATGTTTTCATCAAAAACCTTAATTTATTTTTGACTGAAGAAAGAAATATATAAACATCTTGGAAGACATGGGGGTGAGTAAATTATAAGGAAATTTTAATTTGAAAGAGAACCAATCCTTTAAGTACTTGTCCATGAAAGAGGACAAATAAAGGAAACTTGTATATATAGTGATAGAAACTCAAATATGTCACATGTAGCCATTTTAAAGTGTTATCTATTGATTCTACCTCTTATTTATATTACATATGATCTGTATATATTAATATTAATTAAAAATAAAATGCTTTATAATAACTGTTAAACTAAAAGTGTTTGTGTTTAATGGAGTAATAATAATATAAATCATATTATAATTATATAAATCATACGTAAATTGTAATTATCATTAAAGCCAGACAATTTTGTTGTATTTCTTTTTTTAAAGGTACTTCATAGTGGCCTTTATTTTGTAGGAAGAGAAACTGGGGAAGTTACTTTTTTTGTGTCAGACATGTGTCCCTTTGCTCACATCTGATTGGTCCAATTTCAGGTTGAGATATCTTACCCAGAACATAATGTGCCCCGGAGCAGGTTAGCCATGGAGTGTAAGTTACTATGGCAATGAACGCAGCTAAAAGCCAAGCCTCTTTCATGGTACCTAAAACCCAGGATTAATGCAAACTAAACTGAAACTTACCTGGCTAGCCAGCAAATCCGCATTCGTGGTATAGGCACCTGATCGATTGAGGTGTTTTCATGAAGGATTTTCAATCTCATTACAGATTATTTTTGTATGTAAACTTATCTTCTGTTTATATTTATATATTTCAGATGGAACCATTCACTCAAGAACGTAAAAGTCATTCCATAACCCTTATTGTTGTTTCAAACATGTATAGAGAGAAATAATTTTCAGCTCACTACTTTACTACTCTTTTCCAGTTGTGAAGAATGGGGAATGGGCTTTCAAACTTCTAAAAGGATTCAAAAGAACCATTGAAGAATGTTTAAAATAGTCCACATGAGTCAGAAATTATATTTAAAGACTTTGGGTAAGGAACAGAACTTATTTAAGTCATTATTTGATGAAATTCTTAACATTCACCCTAGCTTTGAGAGTTCATGAGTGAATCAAGATTCTTCAGGTTCATAAAAAAATCATGCTTTTGAGCGAAATCTTTTTTATGAATCAAATGTTTCAGTTCACACAACCAGCTGAATGATTCCATCACAAATCCGACTGGTTCAGATCTTACTGACTCAATGATCTGATCACAGTGGAGCTCATTGGAGGGGAACTAAAATTTGGTGTGTTCCAAAAATCATACAGGGCTGAAACAAGAAACAATGATAAAATGTTCATTTTTGGCTGTACTATCCCATAATGTGCATTACATACCAAGACAATCTTCAATGTTCCTTGCATTTTCACTTCTCCCCTCACGATTCCCTTCCTCTTCCACAACCCCCTTCTCTCTTTCTCCGTCTTTCACTCTCTCTCACTGCCTTTTTCTGAGTTTATCTGATTGGCGACCAGCCACTGTTTTCATAAAGCGCTGTTTTAACGGGTAGCATATGTACATTAAAAACCACGGTTTAACCTCTGTAATCCACATATACATGCATATACACAAACTTACACACATACACACACTTGCAGAACTTGTGAAGGAGTTTGGAGACCGGTTCATGGCAGGTTAGTTTAAACATGTCAGATGGCTTCCCCCTTGTCACTGCCGGTTTATAAACAAATCCTTCTCTCTCTTTTGCGTTCTCTCCCTCCAACACAAGCTATATAAACATACCCCACATACCTACTGAACATTAAAGTCAAATTTTAAGAACAATTACTGATTAACTACATTGACTTCTACTGGTGGGATTTGCAACATAAGTAAAACTACTCCTTAATCTCACATTTTTATCAAGAGTTGTTTTCACCACGACAGAGTAAATAACTTCCGGATACACACTGACCCATTCCTTCATGGTTGGTTGACTGTAACTGTATCTCTCTCTCTCTCTCTCTCTCTCTCTCTCTCTCTCTCTCTCTCTCTCTCTCTCTCTCTCTCTCTCTCTCTCTCTCTCTCTCTCTCTCTCTCTCTCTCTCTCTCTCTCTCTCTCTCTCTCTCTCTCTCTCTCTCTCTCTCTCTCTCTCTCTCTACAACAGCAGCGGCAGCCTACACAAACCATTAGTCTTCCCATCGGTTTCGACTAATTTGTCTCCGGCTGCTGCGTGATTCCAGCTCCATTGTGTCCAATTAAAATTCCTGCATATGTTTTCCCTCAAAATTAGGTTACTTGTGCAAATTTACACTAATTTACTTACCTCTGGAGCTCAGCATTCAAAAGTGCTGTTTGTTTAACATGCAACTTGAACCTGACAGTTAACCCGTATCACACACACACACACACACACACACACACACACAACAGTTCACAGATCGGACACTTCATTCTGTTTTGGTATGTTTTAAAACCACTGAACAACTTTATCTAACAACTGATGTTTGATGGCGGTCGATTACAGTGAGATGTGGGTTTTGATTCTCAGTTTTGAGCCTTTACAGTTTTCCTGATATTTGAGGGTTTCACGACAGTCAAAAAATAATCTTGCACACTTGAGGGATATGTAAATCTGTTAGTCAGAACATGATGTGGGAATTTGAAGAGTTTATGCTGATAAATGGGGAATGCTGCGGGTTTGCTATTGTAGACCTTGACCTCGTTTGCCTCTTTGATTCCAGGTTAAGTGGCTCTAGATATCATCACATGCTTGTTTGGAACAGTTGCTGTTGATATCATCTTAATGTCATCCAACTGAAGATGCCATTAAGCAAATTATCTCTAACGCAGGCGTTTTCAAACTTTTTGATGCCACAAAGTTCCAAATGCAAGGATTCTTTTTTGAAGAACGTATAAAGCTAGCTATATAATAAAAAGGCAAAAATATTTCTATGATTTTGTTTATTACCTCCATTTGACAAAACATACTAACTATAGCTATCAATAGAACAAAATTATTGTGATGTACACTACTACTCACAAGTTTTGAATAATTAAAGGAATACAGGTAATACAGGTATTAATGATTACAGGTAGTAATGTGCAAGTCAAGGCTAGGCAAGTTTATTTATATAGCACATTTCATACACAGTGGTAATTCAAAGTGCTTTACATAAAAGGAAGTGAAATAGACATTAAGAATAATAATAAAAACAAGGAATAATATATATACATATAAATTGATTTTAAATTAATTTAAAATAGTTAAGAATAGAAAATGATTATACATAGTGCAATCAGTTCAGACGTAGCACAATGCTCATTCAACAAATGCACAGCTAAACAGATGAGTTTTGAGTCTGGATTTAAATATGGCTAATGTTTTAGCACATCTAATCTCTTCTGGAAGCTGATTCCAACTGCGGGCAGCAAAATAGCTAAAAGCGGAATCTCCTTGTTTTGTGTGACCCCTTGGTATTTGATCATATCTGCAATGTATGTAGGTCCTAGGCCATTGAGTGATTTATAAACGAGTAAAAGTACTTTAAAATCAATCCCCTTATATAACTGGAAGCCAGTGTAAGAACCTGAGGACTGGTGTGATATGCTCAGATTTTCTGGTTCTAGTCAGTATCCTGGCAGCAGTGTTCTGGATGAGCTGCAGCTGTCTAATGGTCTTCTTTGGAAGGCCGGTGAGGAGACCATTACAATAATCCACCCTGCTGGTGATAAAGGCATGAACAAGTTTCTCCAAATCTTGACTGGAAACAAAACATCTAATTCTTGCAATGTTTTTGAGATTATAGTATGCTGATTTAGTAACTGTTTTGACATGACTACTAAAACTAAGGTCTGTCTCCAGAATCACCCCAAGATTTTTGACTTGATTTGTAGTTGTTTGACCCCTAGAGTCAAGGTATGCATTCACCTTGAGAACTTCATCTTTGTTTCCAAATGCAATGACTTCAGTTCTCGTTCATAGGTAACTCAATGCTGCGTAGCTTACTGCAGTGGGAACACCAAGGTGTGACCGATTGTCTGAAGCCCATATAGAATCACGCCAATTCATTGGCTGATGGCGCGAGATACTACCCCTACGTCATACGTGTTTGACATAGACCCGAGTTTGCGCCATCTTACCCCTCAGATTTTCCTCTCTTCAGAAGCGTTCACTTCTGCGGTTTTTCTGGCCCAAATTATTAACGATAGAGTGCTAATCTGCGACTTTCCACTTCAGCGACCACATCCGTGGAATATTATTTCTCCTAGCGGTGAGTGGAAATGGACTCTCGCCTCATCGCGAGTGAAGACCAGCACGGTAAGTGTGTCAGATGTGTGGGCCTGGCCCATGCACGAGACGATATTTTTGGCATTTTTAATTGTAAATACTGCGAGAATTTTACTCTAAAAACCCTGCGCACTAGACTCACGTTTTTTTACCGAGAATCTGCCGTTCTTCCTCGCCGCGAGGCTCCAGAGGCCTCCTTCCTCCAATAAGCCGCGGCCTGGAGGCGGAGCTCGAGGCCATGGAGAGTGAGCAGTTTTCACTTTCTCTCCCTCCATTGCCTGGGCGTCACTGTGCAAATTCTCCAGTCCATTTTTCTCGTCGCGGGCAGTTGGGCACAGTATGGCGGGTTTGGTGACGGCTGAGCGCCACCTATGGCTGAATCTCACGGAGATCAGGGAGAAGGAGGAAAACACCCTCGACGCCCCGATCTCCGGCTCTGGCTTGTTCGGCGACGCGGTTAACGCTGTCGTCAATAAGTTCAGGGCTGATAAAATGCAGTCAGCTGCGTTTAAGCAGTTCATACCTCGTCCTCCAGGGAACGCCCGGCCCCCAGTAAGGAGCAAGTCGGTAGAGTGAGCGAGCAGATGCATCCTCCACCTTACACGGTTTGGGGAGCCCGCGGTCGTTCCACCTCACGCCAACGCCCCCGTAAGCAGGTGGATTTAAAACGCCCGAATAAACCCCCTTCTTCGGGTCGCTCCTGATATACGTATCAGAAAAAGGAGAGCTTCCCCCAACTCATTGGATCGCAACGGGCTGCTAAAGCGTATCTGTCCATCTCTGAGATGCTCTCCTCCACCAACTGCGCCATCCTCGCTACTGGGAACATCTCGAGGAGAGCAGGCCACTTCCCCTCTTCAGCGGGTGTTGAAGGTAAGAGACACTTCAGGTTTTCTCCCGTCAGAGTTGCTACAGGTTGCAGGCTTTGTACACGCGAGAAGGTATGCCAATGGCTTTCCCCCTGCGTCAGTATTCCCTCCCCTTGCCTTTACGGCCTCATTAGGTCACGCCTCCACACATGAGGACGCTGTGAGCTCTCCTCTGCTTTAGGCGGGTTCATACCCCTCCCTACAGGGGGACGTTCAGAGCGGGGACCCCACGTTGGTATCCCCCTTGATACATTTCACTCCGTTACCTCTGTCGGCCTTCCTCCATACCTGGAGGGATCTGCCGGGAGTGTCGCCCTGGATTCTTCGTACAATCAAGTTCAGTTACACACTTCAATTTGCTCGCAACCCCCCCTCCCCCCTCGTTTCAAAGGGGTTCTTCTTACTGCTGTGAACAGCGCCAGCGAGGCTTCTGTCCTGCAACAGGAAGTCTCTTCTCTTCTGCTCAAAGGAGCAATAGAAGAGGTCTCCTCTTCGGATCTACACCGCGGCTTCTTCAGCCGGTATTTTCTAGTTCGGAAGAAGGATAGGCCCATGTCGATAAGGAAGGCCCATGTCGATACAAGATGGCGCCGAGTATGGCAGCCGCGTTGCGAGCTCCGAGAACACTTTGCAGTTTTTCGTATGTTTTATTTGTTTTTTTGTTGTTTTACGTGTTAGATGTTGTTAGTATAACTGTCTACGATAGACACACACTTTTAAAAATTGGTTCCTCCATCGCGCAACGCAAACTGGACTTTGAGTTCTTGAATGCCGGTGCCTTGTTCACAGACACGGCATCAGAACCCTTTGTCTGGCCCGCACGACCGAGGAAACGCAGGCGGAAAAGAGGAAAGAGAGCTGGCATCCTCGTCAGACTGAGACGCCGTGCTTTCCGACCTCCTCTTCCAACCATTTTGCTGGCTAACGTTCTGTCACTGGACAACAAACTCTGCGAACTGTGGGCGCGCATCTCATACCAACGAGAAACAAGGAACTGCTGCATTATTTGCCTCACAGAAACCTGGATGTCTGCAATGGTTCCAGACTCAGCCATCGAGCTCACGGGCTTCTCCGTGCATCGCTCGGACAGAACGAAAGAGCTCACAGGGAAAAGCAGAGGTGGGGGCGTTTGTTGCTATATCAACAACTCGTGGGGTGATGAAAGGAACCTACACTCTATTAAATCCTTCTGCTCCCCTGATCTGGAATTTCATATGCTTCTGTGTCGACCATTCTGGCTACCGAGGGAATTTACAGCTATCATAATCACGGCTGTTTACATTCCCCCTCAAGCCAACGCAGACCAGGCACTCAAGGAACTGTACGAGAATATAAGTGAGCAGGAAACCGCGCACCCAGATGCTGCGTTTTTTGTTACGGGGGACTTTAATAAAGCCAACAATAGCTCCAAAATACTTTCAACACATCACCATCAACACGCGTGGTGATCGTGTACTGGACCACTGCTACTCCCCCTTACGCATACAAATTTCCGTGTACGCATACAAATCCCTCCCCCGCCCACCTTTCGGCAAATCGGATCACTCTTCCGTTCTGCTCCTGCCTGCTTATAGGCAGAAACTGAAATGTGAAGCACCCGCCCTCAGGACAATCCAATGCTGGTCGGACCAATTGGACGCTATACTACAGGACTGTTTTGATCACGTGGACTGGGATATGTTCCGGGCAGCGTCCGATGACGACATAGAGGCGTATTCAGATTCTGTAACGTGTTTTATCAGGAAGTGTATAGAAGACGTAGTTCCGACAAAAAAAATCTGCATCTACCCCAACCAAAAACCATGGACTAACAGCGATGTTCGATCAGCCTTGTCAGTGCGGACATCTGCATTTAAATCCGGAAACACTGACGATCGAAAACAAGCCAGTTACGATCTCAGGAGATCCATCAAAGCCGCCAAATGACAATACAAAAACAAAGTTGAAGAACAATTCAACAACAACAACGCAAGAAGCATGTGGCAGGGCATCAACAACATCACAGGTTTTAAAGGAAATAAACCAGCTACTGTGAACATTGCCGCCTCTCTACCGAACGAGCTCAATACTTTTTATGCTCGTTTCGAGGCTGACAACACCGCCCATACAGAGAGCGCTCCCGCGGCTGCTGCAGAAGAGATCAGTCCACTCTCCCTTTCTGTCGCTGATGTAACCCGATCCTTCAAACGGGTGAACATCAAAAAAGCTGTGGGTCCGGATGGCATACCAGGCCGTGTGCTCAGAGCATGCGCATTCCGACTAGCTGGGGTTTTTACAGACATTTTCAATCTGTCCCTCTCTCTGTCTGTGGTTCCCTCATGCTTCAAAAAATTCACCATTGTGCCCATACCAAAGAAAAATAAAATCACATGCTTGAATGACTGGAGGCCCGTTGCTCTGACACCTATCTTCAGCAAGTGTTTTGAGAGACTACATCTGCTCTGTGCTGTCTGCTTCACTGGACCCACTACAATTTGCATACCGCAGTAACCGTTCCACAGACGATGCTATTGCCTTCACCCTGCACACTGCTCTCTCCCACCTGGAAAATAACAACACCTATGTGAAGATGCTGTTCATGGATTATAGTTCAGCATTTAACACCATAGTGCCTGCCACACTGGTTGCGAAGCTCCAGACTCTGGGACTGAACAGATCTCTGTGCAGCTGGATCCTGGACTTCCTGATAGGCAGAAGTCAGGTGGTCAGAATGGGCAACAATACCTCATCTCCTCTGATCCTCAACACTGGTGCTCCGCAGAGCTGCGTCCTCAGCCCACTCCTGTACTCCCTGTACACACACAACAGTACAGCTTCACACAGCTCTAATGTCATCGTCAAATTTGCCGATGACACAACGGTGATAGGCCTGATCACCGACAACGATGAGACGGCCTACAGAGAGACAGAGACAGATAGATAGATAGATAGATAGATAGATAGATAGATAGATAGATAGATAGATAGATAGATAGATAGATAGATAGATAGATAGATAGATAGATAGATAGATAGATAGATAGATAGATAGATAGATAGATAGATAGATAGATAGATAGATAGATAGATAGATAGATAGATAGATGGATAGATAGACAACTAGATGGATAGATAAATTAATAAATAAATGCATGAATAAATAAATAAATATGCATAAAAGGAGGAGTGGTGGCGGAGGGGGGATGCCAAAAGAACTAACAACGGAAGTGGTAAGAGGCTGTCTTTTATACTTGGATGTTAATGGAAGATTATATGGGCGTACTCCTCCCGAAATTACGTTAATAACTTCACTAAAAACAGGAATGTTTTAAATGTTTTAAATGTTTAAAACAGTTTAAATTAACTGTTTCCTATTTTAATGTATTTTTTTTTCCTGTGATGGCAACACTAAAATTTCAGCAGCCATTGTATTGGTCTTCAGTATTCTCATATACTGATGAAAAAAAATTATAATTATTCCAAATGTTTGACCGGTAGTGTATCTCATGTTTTCCAAACAAATGAAATAATTAAAAAGGTAACTGTCAAATTAAGTATATTTTAAATTTATTTATATTATTTATAATTTATATATAATTCCCTGTCATCACACACACACACACACACACACACACACACACACACACACACACACACACACACACACACACACACACACACACACACACACACACACACACACACACAGAGAGAAGCTACTGTTAAGTTCATCATTTGTGACCCTCTCTGAGAAAACCCAGCTAAAGTCGATTTTTTTGTGATTTACTGTTTTCTACATTAAATCATTCTTCATAAGGTAAAGAACATTCTGTGAAAATGTAACCTTCATATCTTTAAAATTGACTGAGTAAGGCCATGTCAAAGATTGAAATTATAGTGAAATTAATGTTTGAAATCCAACTTTGATGCTTGTTATCTCATAATTAGATTTTGAGACTTTAGCCTGGATTTCACAGAGAGGGTCACATTTAGTTGAGGTGTAAGCAGAGTTCACACACACACACCCACAAACACTCACACACAAACTATTTCCACCGATCCATGGAGAGCGCATAACTAGGATATTTTAGAGGCATTTCAGCAGTGTGGCAATACAGCACGTACTGTGACTGACAGACGTCAGGCATTTACCCACACGTCACATGTTTTCTCACGTCTAGGCGACCATCTAGGTGACACTACGTCAAGGGCTCCCGGCTCATCAATCACGTCTAAGATAGTATCACTTTAGAATGTGCAACATGATCTTATTTGTGGTTTCACAAATTTTCACTTCTTCATCTCATATGCTGACACACTGATGATGTTGAAGAATTTACAGTAAAAAGACGAGGAACCGTATTATTAACAATTAACTTTTTAATTATTTCATTTATATTAATATTTCAGCTCCCCTTCATTTAATGCATAATACCACCTCTTTAACCTTTAACTTAACCATAGTAAAAATGCTTCCCTGTTATGAATGCCTTTCTTTAACTAATTATCAAAAGCTAATTAGGCCTGCTTGCACAATTTGAAATTTATCATAATTCCGCTTTGTTAAACAGTACTTATCAATACTAAAAGGTTCATTTTTTAACCCAAACAGCCAACATTAGTAATTCCCACCTTCTTGTTAATCATTGAGCTTCAGCTCTCTGAGTAATTAGTGACCTCTGTTTCCTTTTCCCAGCTCATGCGGTGTGTGCTGCACACACAGCGTGTTGTGTCTGGAGCCGTTAGAGCTAACGGAGGGGTCAGGGCTCAAATTAGGGTCCACTAGATTCCCACCGTTATCGCTTTTGCTCCAGTCTTATTCCAGAGTTCAACAGGAAGTAAAAAAATGGGACATAAAGAGAGGAATTGCTTTGTGCCCCTTCTTTTCTTTTGTCTCAATGTCTCCTAAAACCCCCTTAATTATGATAAAAACAGGTCAATGCAAAGTCTTGTTCTGCTTTATGTGTTTATAAAATAATGGCAAACAGCAGTATGATACAGTTTAATTTATTTTTTATAATATTTGTAATATTCATTATTAATATAAAATTAATCACAACAATTATTCTAGCAAGTATAAAATTCACGGTAACACTTTATTTTAGGGTCTCTTAACTAGTTGCTTATTAGCATGCATATTCCTAGAATATTAGCAATTTATTAGGACTAACTAAGCACATATTAATGCCTTATTCTAACTGACCTTATTCTACATTTCTAATCCGACCCAATACCTAAACTTAACAACTACCTTACTATATATTAATAAGCAGCAAATTAGGAATTTATTGAGGGAAAAGTCGTAGTTAATAGTGAATAAGTGTTCCCTATTCTAAAGTGTTACCAAATTTACAATATAACACTATAGTAATTTTACATCTATGGAAGCTTGTACATTTTTGATCTCACAATTCTGACTTTTCTCACATGTGCGAGTTTATATCATAAAATGTTCTTGCATCTTATAAACTTGTTAACATCTCGCAATTTAGATATTTATTTTATTTTTTTAACTCTTTTTTTAAAGTGTGAGTTTATTTCTTGTCATTTTGAATTGTGAAGTCATAATTGAGAATTACCATCTCACAATCCTTACCTATTTCTTAAAAATTGATAACATTGTATCTTGCAGTTTAGACTTAGAGGAAAAAAGTTAGAATTGCGAGATATGAACTCAAAATTGCAGGAAATAAAGTTAAATTTAGCAAAAAGCCTATTAAATCACAATTGGGGGAAATAAAGTTGCAATTATGAGGAAAAAAGTCTGAATTGTGAGATGTAAACTTAAAATTGTGCGACAAAGTCAGAATTGCAATTCAGAATTTTTTCTCAGAATTGTGCGATATATACTCGCAATTACAAGATATAAACTCACAAATGTGAGATCTAAACTCTAAACTAAACAAAAAAAGTGAAACAAGTCACAATTAGATTTTTTACTAAATGTATTTATTTATTTATTTATTTTTGTACTGTGGTGCTATAAACAGGCTTCCATACAAACAAGCATGCTGCTTATTGTGAAGTGGAAAAGAAAGCTTTCACCCAAGAAAAGTGACAAAACATTCTGTTGGCCGCTTGATTTCATGCTGTGTAGTCCCGCCCACTGGCCTAAATCTAATTGGCCCAAAATCACATTATATAACTCAATATTAAAATCTGCTAAATGTCAGTTTCTCAAAATAAATATATTGCTTTTATGTTAGTGTGTGTGTGTGTGTGTGTGTGTGTGTGTGTGTGTGTGTGTGTGTGTGTGTGTGTGTGTGTGTGTGTGTGTGTGTGTGTGTGTGTGTGTGTGTGTGTGTGTGTGTGTGTGTGTGTGTGTGTGTGTGTGTGTGTGTGTGTGTGTGTGTGTGTGTGTGTGTGTGTGTGTGTGTGGTGAGGCAGATCTCCTTCATTCAGGGGGAACATGGCCATGGCAAATTAGCAGCACGGCTCCTTCAATAGGCTCTCCTGTTACTGAACATGCATAACCAGCCCAATTCCCTCCCCAGGCATAGAGAAAAAAGCAGAGAGAGAGAGAGACGGGCAGGTATGGCATAGATGGAGAGAAAGGAGGAGAAAGGGAGAAATGACTGTGTAATGTAATCCGTTTAGTCTGCTCAGTCGTTTGCATTCCCTTCGGTTGTAAAACCACAATAACATAAATAAGTCTACCACCACTGGATCACAGTAATAACCACAACTATAGCCAGATTACACGTGTGTCAAACCCACAGCTGCTACTGGCTAATGTTGTTATTCTAAAAATGTAATAACAATGTCACACGAATGAAAACTTTTAAACTGGCTACATTAGCTGGTTAAAAGTAGCGTTACATTGGATAGATAATAAACTGAAATTGATGCCCCGAAGAGATGAAATTTAGGCCAGAAACATATTCTGGCAAATGCACTGCAAGTATGCGGTCCTGCTGTTGTATTTTGTTCTCAGTTTAAAATATATGCTTGCATTACTGTGGTGGTAACAAACCTCAAAAAGAAGCAACAGTTAACTTCAAATGTTTCTGCTATGAAATTGGTTGTTATTATTCATTTCGCTACAGTGAATATGTAAGAAGTTTCTTCAACTTCAGGCACTTTTATGTCCCCGATTTTTTTATGCAAGTAAGTAAGTGAATAAATAAATACATTTGTTGTTGATAAACATTTAACAAGAATTATTCATGTAAGAATTTATGTTTTTTTTTCAGATTTTTTTTCTAATGTTTTTGTTACATCATTGTCACATTAAAACTGACTTGCAAATGTTTTATTTTCTCATTTACTTTTGCTGTTTCAAATGCCTGAAAAGTTGTGATAAATTTGAATTAGTACATATTTAAAATTATGATAATTTAAGCAAAGAGTAAAACAAAAAGTTAAATAAACTATAAAAAAATTATTATAAATATTACTGTGTACAGTTAAATATTAAATGGCAAGGTTACATATTCAACTTATTTATAGTACATTTTTATATTAAATTAAATTATTTTTAAATTATTAATTTACTTTTTTTTTTATTTTTTTATTTAATAAAGTAATAATAGCAAGCTTTCAGGCAAAGTGAAATTCCAGGTAAAATCTAGGCAAACTGTATTTTCTTTTTGTCAAATTATGCAAAAAGAGAGAAATTATTATTTCATTGTATGCATTTAGGATACAGAAATAAAAACTAATTGTAAAATGTAGGAGTTATTATTTCTATCACAGAACATACAATTCAATAAAGTACACTTTCATCACTAAAGGTTCATTTTCTAATAGTACACATATTCAAAAGTGGTCATAGTTGAAAAAACACCCACTTGAATTATAAATAGAAGAGTCTGCATTCACATCCACTTGCACGGAGTATGTTTTTGGGGGCGCAAGGTTGATGACTGAAGCGGACTGAAACTCATTACACTCATTTGAAACTTCTCAAGCTTCACTTGTCAATCTTCGGAATCTGAATGAAAGTGACACTTCTTTTCTGCAGAAAAGAGAATGGCTAATAATGAGGGAGAACATCCAGAACTCAAAAAAACGGATTCATAAAACATTGAGAGAGGCCGTGAGACAGACAAAAAGACTGCGGTCCCATCAGACAGTTCTTCAGACACCTTAAATAAAGAGTCTGACAGCACTCTTTCCCTTTTATTCAATATTTAAGTATTTTTATACCCTGGGTTCTGGGTCTCCCCAGCAGACAGATAAAACAGAGCAGGAAAAGCCACAATGACAGTCATTGTTGAGCCTTTTGTCATCCGTCCTCTGAACCTGTCTTTCCAGAAATGAGAGAGTTGTGCTACTACAGGGTCACAGGTCAGTCGGAGGGATGAAATGTGTGCGTGTGTAAATACATAGTCACATGTGGGTAACGGGGTGTTGGTATCGACATTGTGCCTCACCGGGACGCCAGCCATCATTTGCATAATTACTTCCCTCACACACACGAGCACAAACTCGCACACAGAGCAACAAGGACACACGAGTCGGGGAAGATACGCAAACAAAACCCAGAGTGATGAGAGAACAATGGTGGCCTTGAAGGGTCATTTGCTTCTCTTTGGATATATTTTCGTCTAATTGTCATTTCTGACAAAAGGGACGCCAGGAGTTTGATGCACATGTGCAAATTACATTTTAGCGTAGGAACTTTAAAAAAAACTTTCATAAGTGCACACCAGAAGGTACCTTAAACATGATCACAGTTATATTAACAAGACTCTCATGTGACAGACTAACTTCAGTATTTGTTATGACTGTGGTTAAACTATTACATGTGGGTTATATGTGGCCCAGATGGAATACGAACCCTCTTTTTCCACATTTTCTATGCTAACTGTGGGGGAAAGTCTGCAGAATTTTTGGGATTTCAATGTGGTAAATGTTTCAAAAAGATGTTGGAGTGCTACAACTTATTGGTGCCTGAAGGCATTATCAAATTTTCTAAAACATCTAATACATGGTTCTGGATGTTAAAGTTTGTGAATGATGCTACTTTTAAATCAATTTTCCACTTTTAACATTTAGTTTAGAATTTGAATTGAGGTTGCAAACAGCATGCAGAAATTCAATCAGAATTTTTATGCAAGGAGACTTAAGTTGAACGGAAATACAAAGACTTTTTATCAAAGTTTGTTTAAGTAGTAAAGCAAAAGTTAAGAAAAAAAGTCGGTTAAACAAAAAAATATGCATACACCTTATATGAATGTCAGAAAGGATAAAAAGGATATATTTTCTCAATAAGCGCTGTTTTGTAGAGTGTGCATGTGCATAATTGTTGAAGGGAACCCTGCAGAATGACGTAAGAATGAAACTGCGATCAATCAAACATTAAATAAAGCAAAATAACAGGGAACAAAAAATTGTAAATTAGTCATCCAGGTGCCAATACAGCAGTATCTTAGAGATTCTGAATCAGTTAAATGGCAGAAGTTATTTCTACACCACATGCGTGTGAACGTCATTAACAATGGCCATATATCGTTGAACGAATGTGGTTCAAACGACGGAGATGCGACCGTGTTCGGGAAACAGTCATGCTTAGCTAGTTGTTTCCACAACAATGCATCGTACTATGGTGGTTAATCAGCAAGTTACGTCGTTGTTCGGGAAAAGCACCCCAGAACGACAGACAGAATGGTAGACAGAAAGAAAGAAAAACTGACAGACAGATCGATAGAACCAGAAGAATGATAGAACAACAGACAGAATTATAAAATGACAGATATAGAACAAGACACTGACAGAACAACAGACAAACTATCATTCTGTCATTCCGTTTTTCTGTCTGTCGTATGGACAGAACTATAGAATGACAAGCAGACAGAAAGACAGAAAGAACAATAAAATGTCAGACAGGACTAGAGGCTAAAGTTTGTGAACAAACTTTGATGTTGTCTTGAGAAAGCCAACACGGGCGGCTTGAGGCAAAAAAGCCTGATCACATGTCTGTTCAGCATTTTTGAGATGGAACCACTGAGAAAAAAGCAAAGCATGTATCTATTTTATATAGACATTTGTTATTTTCTATTCTAAGAAATAAGTTTATTATGGCAACAAAATAGTTGATACCAGTTAAATTTCACAATGAGCAATTAGAAACAATATCACAAAAAGCAAGTTTCAGGTTCATAGGTTTCCAGGTGTTCATGCTTATGTCAATATACAGCAATATTTCCATAATGCCACCCTAATGTATACAAAAAGAAAGAAGGTATAGTTTACAGGTATTCGCAGTAGTGTTTGTTGCTACATGATGTGAAGATGCTGTGTGTTTCTATGTGAAAGCAAAAGCACTTTATGTGGCCTTCTGTGTGTGTGCAGTGCGTTAGACAGAGGAAGGTTTCCTGAACCTGGGAGAGGACAAGGCCGTTTCTAAATCAATTGAGGCAATTCCAACTTTGCTAGGACAATCTGGCGCTTCTAAATCAGAGCCTGTGTATGTTTTATTATTTGCTACTGACTGTTCAAATGTGGAGTGTGCTGAAGTTGTGGTGAGTTGGATCCAACCAATAGGCATGGCCATCTGCATTTTCAGAACCTGACTCGGGCTTTATTAGCTGACAAAATTATTAACGGTCTTTATAATTACTTTAAAGCTGAAGCTTGCAATTATGGTAAGGGCCGTTACATTTCGGACACACGCTTGAGATGTTCGACCAATCACAACGGACTGTCTCAGCTTGCATATTAGTGCACACTGAGCTATTCAGAAGGAGGGGTTTTGTAGAAATCTACACATTTTAGGAGAACAGGGCATAGAGGAGCTACAATTATGTACAGTGTGTGAAAATAATGTGTTTTATTGAACTATTACACCCAATACACAAAATAATGATCTTTGAAAATAGTATCAAAATATAGATATAAATATAGATTGATTCTTGTTAAAGCAACAAAATTATGCATCCAAGAACAATAATGAGTGATTTTCTCTTTTGCGATGATTTATCAATAAAAACAGACCGCAGCTGGTTAATGCGGTCACTTTAATGCAAAAATCCATAATGATCCACCATTACTTTCTCAACAATTTATGTTCATTTGAGACATAAATTGCTGTATTTGATCATATTCGCCAAGATATCATATATTTTAATGTGATCTTGTTTGCATTTGTCCGCTCAAGCGGCATAAAAAGCTAAAGTGAACACGCTCTGCCCAGTTTGGTGCTTGTAGCAAGAGGTGACACAGTGAGAAATGTTTGTCTCAGAAGAAGAAGAAAATTAAGTTTAAATACTATAACAGTGTGTTGGCTTTCTCAAGACAACATAATGATAAGAAAGAATGATAAAACAACCGACAGACAATTCTACATTTTGCCCAAACCTGCAGACTGAAGGATATTAATGAGAGGTTCGTTTGGGCCTGAGGTGATAAAATATGAAAGATTAAAAGCTCAGCAATAACATTTTCAAATGAAATGATTAAAAAAAACTTAATAATAAAAGGTATACTTCTGCAATTCTACAACACATTTGTCTTTGTTTCCTCAAAATGACCAACCCGCAGAATTCTCCAGAAAGCTCTGCAGATGTCCAAGAAGTTCTCTACAAGGTGAGACACTTCCTACAGTACATTCTCGGAAGTTTTTAAATGCAGAGAGAAAGATGAGAAAGACTGAGTGCATGGCGACAAAGATGTCCCATCTGAGAGAGTTTATATTATCTATTATACACGTGGCGTCTGAAGATCTTTCTCTCTGGTTGATGGCAGTCGTATCAGATGGAGATGGGACCATACAGCAGGTGTGGCTGGGCAGGGCTGGGTGGAGGTGGCGGGGGTTTGTGGGTGGATGATGGATGATGTTGATAGGGCGAGAGAGGTGCGAGACGGTCTGTGTTATCAGCCGAGCAGGCGGCAGGCCTGTCTGTGTGATGTGTGTGCTGTCGCTCCATACTTTATAGCTCTTTTCCTGTCTGTCCTCCATCTCTGAAGTACCACTCATGTGACTGAAATGGGATTTGACCCCCCTTCTCTGTTTCTTTTGCCCTCCTCTTTTCTTTTGTCATCATATTCCTTTTGATTCTAACCCACTTGCTTACTCTTTGCAGCATCAAGAAAATAAGTCAAATGGAATGTATCAATAGTGGTACAAACTCTGTAGTTTCACTGCAACCCACCCCTACATGAGAAACTTCTAGACATTCAGAAGAATCCATATTTGAACCGGGCATTGAAGGCCTTGCTGGAGTTCGATTACCTCAGAGCAAACTCAATAAGCCTCAACATTTATCGACCTCTCAGGGCAGACTGTAAAGATTAGACCATGAAAATTAACCTACAAACAAACTGAATAGGCAGAACTGGTGCCATTGGAGATTTACATGTCAAATGCCCACAAGTTGAGTTAAGTGGTTTATTATGAAATGGTTAGTCTTGGCTCTAAAGGAAGCCGTGTCTGAAACATAACTCCCACACACACACGCATTCAATGTTAATACCATAAAGTGCTAAAACTTATTAAGACTGTTACATTGTTTGGCTGCTGTAAACAGTCCACAAGTTAAGCTAATGAACTGCTAAATTGTTTATAGTGACTACTACTATACATTTATGATTGTTTGTAATGTATTTTTATTCGGTTTTATTAACCATGCACTAACTGTTCAAACTGTTATGTTTTTGAGAGAAGTTCAATGCTCGCCAATGTTGCATTTGTTTGATTAAAAATACAATAAAAACAATAATATTGTGAAATATTATTACAATTTAAAATATGTCATCATATTTTATTAATGTGAAGTCTTCAGTGTCAAATGAACCTTCAGAAATCATTATAATATACTGAATTCGTCCACAGTTATTATTGGTACCCAATTATTAATATAAATATTATGACAATTCTTATTACTGTCAATGTTGAAAACCGTTTCTGCTGCTTAAAATTTATATGGAAACCATGATACTTTTTTTCAGGATTGCCTGCTTAATGGAAAGTTCAAAAGAACATTATTTGTTTGAAATATAACTATTTGGTAAAAATTTAAAAGTTTACTTCTGATCTATTACATGCATCCTTGTTGAATAAAAAGTATTAATCCCTTAAAAAAAATTTGAATGGTAGTATTTTGTTGTCAAATGAAATGTGTCTCATGAGAGTTATTTTAGACACCTTGTGCACAGCTCTAGGTTTTTTTTCTTTTTCACTGGGGTTAAAATATACAAAATTCAATATGGATCAATAGGGAAAGAGAGATAGTCATGGACCCCAATTTAAAAGGATTTTGGCTAAAAAATATCTGAGTAAAATCAGATAAAATCTGATTTATTCTTTAGCTTTAGAAATGCATTAGAATTATGTCTCACATTTCCACAACATTTTACATTTTATAAAGACGAACGTTGCTCAGTTAAGTATGTCAGATTAGTTAGTTAATAGTTTGGTAGCTTCTACTCTATGTCACATTGACTTCTGAATAAATGAGCACAGGAAGTTTCAACCTCCCTTCCACTTCTATGTTATTGTTACAATTGATTTGGCCTCTTGAAGTGTCGTCAAGTTGATCGATATCCTGTCTTTATGAAGAATGTCGTGTGTGTGGTGGATATAACCTGTCTATGAGTAGAATGTGTTGAATGGAAGTGTGTGAGTGTAAGTTTATGATGAATGTAAGTCATGGACAGTGACAGAGTTGCAGTTATGGCTCCTCTCATTTTATCCTTCCCTCCGCTCTCGTCCTTCTTTCTCCTTTCTTCCTGACAGAGACACACGACATGGAGTCGCGCAGCTTTAATGGCCACGTTCAGTCGTAGGAAGTGAAGGTGACACATCGCCTGTGTGTCTGTATGTGGTGTCTGTGTGTTATTGAGAGCCGTGTGTTATCTATTGCCGTGCCCACCTTCGGTAACTTCCCAGAATTCCTCCTGCTAGCCATCAACCGCATCCCGCTCTTGTGTGGTCTTTGAGTCATCGGTGGCGGCTCGCTCAACATCTCTTTCCCTTCCAGTACAAGTAATGCCTTCCCATGATCCCGTTTCACTGGTTATTCTGTCAAATGAAGGGCATTGAAACAACTGCATCTCCATCTTTACTGCACCGCCCTCGTTCTCTCTCTCTTCTCCTCACCTCTTTCCTCTGTCATCTCCGCCTATCAATCAAAAATGTATTAAGTCCAAAGTGGGGCCGATCAAAGGCAGAATTCCTCCGAGGAGGACAGATAAGGCCTATCTCATTAATAAGTGCTTTAGCATCAGAGAAGACCTCTGCCTCCCTCCCCACCCTTGCCTTTGATATCTAATTATCCCCACCCTCACACACACACACACACACATTCACATTTCCTCTCTATCAGCCATTGCACATGCTACTCTGATGTACCTACACACAGACGGCACGTGAACATGAGGATGACACTGTTCAAAAGGCGGACTGCAAAACAAAACATTTTTACATTTGCTGGAGAAAACGTGGCATTTATTATAGGGAAAAATTCTCAGTATTAACTATTGCTTATTAGCATGCATGTTATTAACACATTGGCTGTTTATAAAGTACATATTCTGCATTACCATACTACATCCCTAATCCTACCCAATACCTAAACTTAACAACTACCTTACTAACTGTTAATAAACAGCAAATTGGGAGTTCATTGAGGCAAAACTTCATAGTCAATGGATTGTCAATAGCGAGAATTTGAACTTAAAATAAAGTGTGACCGAAAATGTGTGCACGCCCGTGCAAACTCGGCACCACCATACTTGGTTGTTGTGGGTGACTTCCACAGATTGAAAAAGAAGTGTGCTTAATTGTATTGAATGTGCACTTGTAGTGTAATTCAAATCTAAAAAGTAAATATTTTAATCGTTTTATTAATCAGCGTTTAAAGAAGTACACTTAATTTGATGTGTTGACTAACATGCTGTATTAAAGCATGTGTAAACTAAAAGTATTTGATAATTACTGTAAAAAAAACTGCAGTGTGTTATTTTGATACGATATGTACTAAATTTAAACAAAACGCAATTCAAATACATGACAAAAATGTTCAGTAGAAATGACTTTAGTTGATCAGAAATGCTTGGCGGTACGCTTTAATCATATTTCATATAATGAAATTATATATTAAGATGTATTGAGGTCCTACTTAAGTGAGTCAAAAAGTACTCAACTGATTGCATTTAAAAATAAACTGAAAATATATACTTTTTAAATTAAAGTGTCCCTATTATGTCCCTATTAGTTCCCAATTCTAAAGTTTTACCAAATAGCATAATAGGGACATATGCACTATTAATTAATAGTATTCCCTGAACAAACTGCTCATTTGCTGCTTACTAATAGTTAGTAAGGTTGTTAAGTTTAGGTATGGATTGGATTAAGGGACCTAGAATATGGTCATGCAGAATAATGCATTAATATGTGCTTTATAAGTACAGTACTAATAAACAGCCAATATGCTAGTAATATGCATGCTAATAAGCAACTATTCAATAGTAAGAATTGGTCCTTAAAATAAAGTGTTACTTGCTATTTTAAAGGTTCTTAGTTTTTTTTCTTCTTCTTCGTCTCCTACAACAGGGTTACACGCATCCAAGGTCAAAATCACTTCCATTCTATCATAATTTTCATAGCACATCAACTCATTTCTCAAAGAGTCTGAGTTTGTTCAAAGATTCAGTCTCTCTAAAGCCCTCCTTCCCGTGAGCATATGCTGTTCTGATTGGTCAGATGGCCAGTCTTTTGTGATTGGTTGCACTGTAAGGACAGTAACGATGGCATTGGTTTTACCATATCAATCTGAGCCCAATTCTAATGATGAAATTTTATTTGTCATGCACTTTGATCTTTTAAATATTATTAAATGTTAAAATATTCACAAACAGCTAGCTATGTTACACACTACATAAAAGGTTATATTTGAAAAAGCACAATACAGGCTCTTTGAGTGTTGGAAAACATTACATTCAGTTCACAATAAAGTATAGCCTATTCTTTTAAAGTCTTTTAACATTTCTATAATAAGAATTGTTTGACTCAAGTCACACGAGCCCATGAATATGCCTCTATGATATTCAGATTTTTCCATCTGCAAGGTCAAAATCATAAGTCTAAATAAAAAGAATATTACAGCAATAATCCAACAAGCTGCATGATTTGGGGTATGATTTATGTATGTAGTAAAAATGGTTGTTTAATACTTAGGGTTATGAATAATATATTTAAAAAATAAACACTATTGTACTCCTAATTGAATTATTAAATAACTAAATTAAATTATAAAATGAACGATAGAGCAAAACACCAACAATAACATGGAGGTCATCTTCAACATCAAAGTCAAACTCCAACTTTTCACTTTTTAATAAATAAACAAACAAACACAAATACAAATCACTATGAATGGCAATAAAACTTGGAGCATTTTAAACAGGGTACCGTACATCTCACAAATGCTGATGTTCTAATGAAAATTAAGATTTGAGCATAACCGTTTAATAAATGCTCTGAGATAAATCAGTAAGAGAAAAAAAAACATGCATTAGCCTGCAAGTCTAAACTACTGATGTTTTTACAGCTTAAACCCTCTTTCAGGAAGATATTTGTTGTAAAATATCCGAATAGGTAACATGCTGTGGGGTTGAGCAGGTATTGAATGAATCCATGCTGAACAAACAAAGCCTTTTCAGAAAAGGCAGCGGATCAGATGTTACAGGAATAGTTCAGGATAAACACAACTTAAGCTACACATCACGTGACATCAGTTCATCTACTGAAAAAAGGACAATTTGGAGAACTTTACAACTCAACTGACAAACATTTTTACTAATAAATGCATGCAAACTCATAAATTTGTTTATAATATCATAGTTATTTTTCTGTTGTCTTTGAAATATGGTTTACTGTTGAATGCACAGACAAGCATTTATTTTTAACTTAAACATACTTTAATGTAATTCCGACTGAAATGTATGCCATGCATTTAATTTTTTTTGTAATTACATATTTGTAATGATGAAGTTGCAGTTTAGTACATTTAAAAACATTAACTTTAAATGTAATATCAAATAACATGCTAGTTAATAAACTACTTTGCATGTACTTTATGTTAGTCGGTACATCGACGTAAGTATGCTTCTTTTAAGTTACATTATAACAGTACAGTTTTAAGTGTTAAATATGAACGTTTTTTGTTTATTCTTTATTTACTTACTTACTTACAACCACAGCTGCCGGTATTGTTTTGTAAAAAAATAACAGGAATTATTTATTCATTCTAGAATACCAGAAAGGACTATTTACAAAAGAACTGTTTACACCAGAAATGGATAACCAGAAGTTCATACTGGAATAGTCTTACTGTTAATAATATAATTTTACAGATTTTACAGCTCAAAATACAACATTTTTTGTATGTATGAAATAATATAGTAAAAATCTGAGTTTCTCTCTTACGATTTTAACACTCCTGAATGCCTTGCACTACAAAATTCAGTTGGAGGTACATTATTGTCAATGCAATTTCTGTTCATACTTTTGCAAACTGAAGGACAAGTTATTTTCGGTTGCAACAGACTTTCCGTTAAATATCACTTTAACAGAGGCAAGATTCAGCTCAGTATACAGTATACAACACGGCTCAGAGAAGCAAAAAGAGGTGAGGAGGAAAAGACTGAGAAATGGACAAAAGAAAACAGAAGGAATGAAATGGAGTGAGAAGGAAAGAGGAGAAATCAGAGAAAGGTAAATAGCAGGGAGAGAACATGTTCTTTTTTCTTTTGCCCTTCTCTCTCGCTCGCTCCTTAGTTTTCTGTAAAAGAAGCTGTGAGAGATAAGACTAAAAGGACAGTCAGTCTGTTCTGAACAATCCTTTCCCTGTCCCTCTCCCTCTTTCTCTCTCTCCCTCTTTCCCGGGCTCATCCCCCCCACTCCGCTACTGTTCCTTCTGCTTAATGGCCCCCACTCAGATTTCCATTGATGCCTGTGCTGATAAACCCTCTCTCCTGATAGACCCTGTTCTCCTCAGGTCTGCGCTCTCGTTTCAGGCCATGCTACTTCACTCCTGACCGTCCATCCACAGAAACACACGTCACAAATCATGCTAAGAAATACAAACCATTTACCTCACGCTTCAGTATTTCCATGGTTAAATCCACATACATATTGTGATCATATACTGTAATACTAGTTCTAAGGATGTGGAGAAGAATATATCAAATCATCAACAAACAAAAAAGCTAATCAGAACAATTCAACTCCCCTGACCGTCACAAAATAGTTCATAGGGTTGCACGATTAGGGAAAAAATTAAACTGTGATATGAAAAATTCCAGGTTTGCTGTGCTTGTTTGTAGGGCTGCACAATTTGGCCAAAATTATGTGGCTAAGAAGAAGAAGAAGAAGAATAGTATTATGTATGGGAAATGCAAAAAGTTGGCACATTTTGCATTCTCAAACCAAACTCAGAGCAGATGCATATATAAAGCATTTACAGCTGGTGGATCATGAGCTGCTCACGTGGAAATGAACACAGTGCCACGATTCAACGCATATTTATTTAATTAAATCACATTTTTTATTTATTAATAAATCTAATTAAAACAGTGTCAAACACTTTATTTAATTTTGTTACAACAATTTAAATATAGTAACAGAAACTGTAATGATAATGGTATTTTGGGGAAAAAATACCATATTTTTACTAGTTACAACAGTTTTAGTTACTGTAACTAGGCTATCATGTTAAATACTTTTGTAAGTGCTTGATTTTGAGGTGGGGTGGGGGTGGGGGTCACAAACATTCGTAAATTGTACTTAATTTACTGTACAGTATGTATTTCTGAGCCTGAGACCAGCAGTATGTGCTGTGGGCCTATAAAGTGCATAGAAAACTGCAGTGATTTACTGTGTTTACTACCTGTACTCATAAACACACTAAAGTCCATGAACACAAACAAACCCATACACTCACTTCCACACAATTAACAGAATCAACCAACCTGGAGGAGGGTAAAATGTTCTCCTTCAGTCGAAATATTACTAATCGCTCAGGGCTCTTCTTAGAGCAAACAGACAGAGGATTTAGCAGAACAAAACAGAGCAAAACACACCCCATGCGGCACACAAAGACTCAAAGGCAACTTTAAATAAGGCCTTCATCTCCGCTCCCCTTGTTATGAAGACGCGCGTGTTGAAAGGGTACGAAAACAGTCATTAAAGGCGCGAAAAATTGTGCGTCAAAAACTCAGGTCACAATGTTTACAAAGAGAGGAAAATTTAATCCAATCACAGAGTGTTCTCTCCGCTTACTTCTGCTCTTTTCATGAGCTTAGGACACGAATTAAAAACGAAAACAGCACAACTAATTAATTTACTGATCATGAAAAAAAAATGGTCTACTTTGTGTTTTAAAGAACAGAACTGCATGCAAAAAGATATAAAGAGGAACAACAGACAGAGGAAAAGCAATGAGAACTGGTCTTGCTATTTATATGTTGTTTAATTAGCATATTTAAAGGAAAAAATCTACACTCAAAACATGTTTAAATGGGGCAGAAAATCTCCTGTCAGTGAATAAAGAGACTGTTTTGTGTTGGCAAAACATAAAATCCAAGTGTCAAACCACTGAAACTGCAAAATACGCATCCCTCAAGAACAAAACATGTTGCAATGAGGGCACAGCATCACAATGCCCGTTTCCGGACTAAATTCCACATGGAACTGATGGAAGAAAGCTTCAAATTCTTATGAAATATAGCGCTTCGCATAAACAAACCTTAAACTCTTTCTTCCTCTGTATCTCTGGTTCTCTCTGACTGTGTGACCTGTAGTTGTTCTGCTGCCCGAGGGCTGGAATAACTGTCTGGTGCCAGGCTTCTGCACCCGGGGGCTTGTGGGAGATGAGGCAGGGGTCGGGAAAAGGGTGGCGTGTGTTGAGTGTGTGCGCGTGTCCATTCCTCTTGTCCCCTTTACCTGACCTCGATCATGGGATCTCAAACCAGCCACGGCCAACGCAAAAATCAGTAGTCAGATGCAGAGGAAAAAGCAGAAAAAGGCAACCCAGTCTGACCTATATGGAGCAGCGTTCCCAGAATCCTCTTTGTGATTTCATGTCATTCTCTCTGGACTCACAATGCTATTATTGACTGCTACTTACAAACAGTGATGCTCTTCAAAACATGTTTTCATA
Organism: Ptychobarbus kaznakovi; assembly: GCA_027422405.1. Taxonomy (NCBI): domain Eukaryota; kingdom Metazoa; phylum Chordata; class Actinopteri; order Cypriniformes; family Cyprinidae; genus Ptychobarbus; species Ptychobarbus kaznakovi. The sequence continues at coordinate 17,373,738 of CM049795.1, forward strand.
ATCATGTAAGTGTCACTTTTCATCGCCGTCTCCAGCAATAATATCCCTCCTCCATGTGGACTCAAGGGCTGCTGCTGAGCGTGTTGCCCCAGGGCAGGGCTCTCTCTCTGGGCACGAGGGGGCTGACTCCCTGGGTGGTTTGGCCTGGATGAAGGCTCTTGTGCTCAATGACGGGTCTGGTTGTGATTTCGTGTCTGAATGTTCACTCTGGCTGTCTGCTTTTTCCCAGGGATCCTGGGTGAGATGGAGGTCAGGGAGGTTCCAGTCAGTGTGTTTTGGGGACTGTGTGTGTGTGTGTGTGTGTGTGGCAGAGGTAGAAGCATTTCTAAAACAGCGAGGGCCGAGCTCCCCTACCCTTTCTGAACAAGCGAAAGCAAACAAACAGTCTTATCCTCTGATCCTGCTGGCCAGACATGCGGTTTCAAATCTGAACGACCTCTCTTCCTACACGCCACCTAAAACAGGAAGTGACACACTTAAAATGCTACTATTGGCCCGATTGATATGACCCGGGAATATACAGGTCAGATAAAAACGGCTCTCAAGGCCACTCGGCATAACGATTACGCTCACTTTTTTAGCTTTCTTTGCTCACACACGTTCGGCTAATCTCAGACAGGAAAAGATTGGGGGCATTTCTAACAAGTTCAGGGAACACCGGGGTTTGGGGTCAGTGTTGATTTTGGATCCTTGAGGATTTTCCCCTTTCATAAACGTCTTCCACAATCTAAATTTGCCAAAGGGCCGGCAAATTCATCAAGCACAAATAATTAGTTCTTGTATTCGGTTTGTTTCATGCAATCACTCCTTGTGGTCAGGTGACCGGCAACAGGGCAGGACGTGGAGAGCGAACCAAAAGGTCATGGCCGGGTCATCATAACCCATCAAAAGTGAAACAGATGGGAGAGCTGTGAACCGTTCAAAAACTTTACCTTATTTTCTCTCCTTCAGAGCGGGGATTATGCTGGTTTTAGCTGGAGTGTATGTCCTGTTTTCTTTGTGGAAGCAAGCTCGTCATACTACCGCAGCATGAGATTGAGCTATTTAGTGGACGGCACCCCAGTGCAAACAGCCTAACCTTTAAATACCGAGGCAAATCCCACTTCAGACCTCTGCAAAATCGATAACTCATGGGTCAGTGACAACAAAGGGTGTGTAAGAGTTGAATGCAAACCAAGTTTTAAGAAATGTGCTCCTTGCATTCATGTTTGCATATATATAATAAAACATTTAATACTCTATTTACACCATAGGTTTTGATTTAATGACTGAAAAATGTCAAATGTCATCTTCAATATAAGCAAATGTATATTTTTTATATTTAAAGTTTTACATATAATTCTATTATCTAATGCACAAGCTTCTAAAGTTTTAAACATTTTAAGAATTTTAAAATGCATTTTCTTTGAGTAATGCCACTTGACACTTGACATCCTGAACTAATTAATGCAGTCACTGAGTAACAATGTCATGATCTGACCTTGACACAGCAAGGAGGGTCAACAGGGTCATGTCTGTGATATCATTTCTTATTTTATTTTGTTTCTGGTATATTGTTATGCTGCCTTGGATTTGGCAGGCAAGGGTTTTTTCAAATGTGAATAATATTTGAACATATTCCTGCTACTTAAAAAAAAAATTACGTAATTGTGTTTTTATTATATATATATAAAATACAATTAATTAAGTTAAGCCATTTGGGGTATATATATATATATATTTAGTTGCTTCTTATTTTATGAGATCAAGAACTGTGTTACACTACCTTGACATGTTTACTCCTGTTCAGACATTTGGTATGATTTTGTAATGTTTAAAAAAACTAATATATATATGTTTAACAAAGATTTATTTTGTTTGATAAAAAATACAGTAAGACCAGTAATACTTTGAAATATTATTTAAAATAGCTATTTTCAATTTTAATGTATTTATGCAATGCAATCGAAACCTCCCTGTGATGAAAGGATGATCTTTTTTTTCAGGATTCTTTGATGAATATACAGTTCAAAAGGACAGCATTTATCGTAAATATAATTTTTTCATCAATGCATCCTTGCTAACTAAATGAATTCATTTGTACAGTATATACATTTACGTGAAGTGTATTCAAGTCATTGTATGCATAAGACCTTATTGAAAAGGTCTAGAGTGAACTATGAACTAAAATGGACAAATAAAACTAATGTCATTGACTCTCACACACAGTTTCAAATCCAGGAGAGCAAGGAATGAAAAGGCTACATTAAAGATTAGCTCAGTTTTAATTGTTTCAAATCCAGGAGAGCAAGGAATGAAAGAGGCTAAAAAAACAACAACAAAAAACTACATTAAAAAATATTCAGTTTGAGTTTCAGTTTTAATTGCCATATATTGACAAACTTTATGTTGATCTGCTCCGTCAGTTTGAGTTTGAGGACGAATTTGAAATCAAAGGAGCGGCAACCAGCACACTCCCGAACAATTTTCCCAGAGTGCACCAGGGCTCCTGTCGTCAGCCTGTCTGCCCTCTCTTTTACTTTCATAGGGCTCCTGTCGTCATTTTTGGGTTTTTGTTTGTCTGCCCTCTCTTTTACTTTCATACTTTCTATTTTGGGGTTTTTGTTTGCTTGTTTCTCTCCTTATTCAACTCCATGGTTCTGGAATTCAACTAAACATGGTTCTGGGGATAAACACTTTGTCTCTCTCTCTTTCTCTCTCTCCTTGGGGCACCACTTTCGTCTCTCTCTCTCTCTTTCTCTCTCTCCTTCTCTCTCACTTTCTCAGATGGAATTGTGATTTAACAGGCATGACAGTACAGGGACAAGACTCCCAGAATGTGAAAACAAACAAACAAATCAATAAGATAAGTCTGAAATATGTACAGAATCTTATCATCACATGAAACTAAAAAATGTGCAAAACTGGCAGAGCTGCCCTGGGTTAGTCAGGTAGTGAGAAACAGGAACAACAAACAGTTTGCAACTGTACGCTCTAACCTTTCCCGCCAGGGTCATCTGAGAAGCACAAGATGTTTCATTCAACATCATTGACACCATTGAGTGGATGTCAAGTTCTGCTCATATTCATTTTGTGTCATGCAGACCAGCAAGAAAGAAAAGGCTAAAGGATTAATAGAATAAGCTGACATGTACTTGCAAAGTTGCTTATGGTCAGAAGAATGTTTGTTCTAGGAGCATCAAAATAAAGTGTTAGCAGATATTAAGCATATAGTCTACTAATAATAGTAATGCTGACATGTATTTACAAAGTTATTTATAGTTAGTAGAATGTCTAAAGTGGACTATCAAATTAAAAGTGTCACCAAAATTCTGTCAGCATTTACTGCGGTGCCATAAAATTAAAGTAAATGGAGATCTAAGGTACAAACAAGCTCCAAAAATCCTACACAGTAGGAATATAAAGTACATTTGGACACAACATGCATTTTTACTGATCAGATGTGTAATCTGATAATGAAAAGTAGAAGTGTAAATGCCCTCTAAGACATATTTGAGTAATATTTCAGATGAATAGCAACTTACAAGATCTGACTGTACACATGTCTCACTGTTTGCCACAGCTTGTTCAAAATGGAGCTATACGTCAATATATGGAAGATAGAAAGACCTCAAATCTACACACGAGCAACCAATCGTGAATGAAGCACATAGATGGAGCAACACAAATTATTATTGGAAAAAGAGAGTTTATGTTTAAAAATCTTCAGAAAATGTTACTCTGGAGCACCAAACATACATCAAGATACTACAAATCTTGTACAGTTTATAACCTAAAGCTCTAAAATCTCAAGTTTTAAGATTTTCCATGAGTCTATTTGAAAAAAAAACTTAAATTAAGGTACTAGCATAAGCAATTCAAGCAAATCTGATTGAATGAAGCCCAAAATCACATGATATGATTCACAAGGCTCAGAAAGAGATGCGAGAAATAAATGAACTCTTTCTTTAACCACTCCAGACATGAAAGAAAAATTAGTGAAAGAGGGCGACAGTAAAATACAAAGAGCACACTAAGAAGCAGGGGGAGAAACAAGGACAGAGATCGAAGGAGTCAATGTACGACCGGAGAAGGAAGGAGACGAGAAAGAGATAAAACCCGGGCGGCCATGTGGGTGATTCCAGCCTCGGTCAGGTGTGTCCAAACAGCGGCGTGCTGAGACAGACAGGCGGGCACAGGCGGGCAGACTGGCGTCAGCGGCCACACGCATGCCCCGTCGCACCACACGCCAAGGGCCCGCATACCAGCGCTCCTACACGCGTGTACACAATGAGAGCTCAGTCCTGCATCACGCACCAGCGGCAACAGCAATGTGAAAAATTCAAACAGGGACAAAGGTACAGCACAGGAGGGGTGTGAGGGGATCGTGGCGGACCGCCGAGGGGTGAGGAAAGGGTGACGGGTGGAGAACGAGACCTGGACACGGAGATCAGAGTGGAGATGCAACTTTACAGAGCTTTGATGGAGCTGGAACCATTAGGGTTAGGGTCAGGACCATTAGATACAGTTCAAGAGAAATTAGGTCATAGGTCATGTTCAGTGACACGCTGTGTTTAGATTTTTCATTACATTCAGTACGTCAGCCGGTTGAATGATAATGAAACAGATCCTGTTACATATGACATGTGCAGACAAGCCTGACACAAAGTACTGACAGACTAGAGCAACATGTATGCTGGCAGGTTAGAGCAACATTAATATACTCAGACAAGACTGAGACAAAGCACCGGCAGACTTGAGCGTCATTTTAACTTTGAAATATTAATAAGAGCAAAAATCTATAAGAGAAATACTGTATAAGTCAGACTAGAGCGATATTAAAACATTGACAAATTTACAGAGATATTAAAATACTGACAGACAAGAATAAAATTAAAATACTGACAGACTAGAGTGACATTAAAATACTGACAGACAAGAACAACATTAAGAAATTGACAGACTAGAACTGCATTAAAACATTGACATACTAGAGCAGGGGTAGGCAACGTCGGTCCTGGAGTGCCGCTGTCCTGTAGAGTTTAGCGCCAACCCTAATCAAACACACCTTAACAAGCTAATCAAGGTCTTCAGAATTACTAGGGCTAAAGGCAGATGAGGGATTTTTCAGGGTTGGAGCTAAACTCTACAGGACATCGGCACTCCAAGACCGACGTTGCCTACCCCTGTACTAGAGCTACATACAAGTGTAACAGAGGCCAGTGAGTAGATGCTGTGCAAGTAAACCTCACTCACACGCTTGTGGCTACGGCCATCTAGCCTCCTGGTTAGCGCGTCTTCCTCCCATGCAGAAGGGGTTCGAGACCTGCATCGGAGCAGCTGAGAGAGTGCCGTTACAAAAATACTGACAAGAGTAACATTAAGATATTGACAGACTACAACAGTAGTAACACATTGACATACTAGAGCAACAGAAAAGTCATGTCATATTACAGTGACATTAAATATTGACAGAGACTAGAGCAAAATTAAAATACTGATATCCTAGATACAAATACTGATATTAAGATACAGACAGACAAGAATGACATTAGGAATTTGACAGACTAGAGCCAAATTAAAACGCTGACATACTAGAGATACATAAAATACTGTCATACTAGAGCGAAATTAAGATATTGACAGACTAGAGCAACATACATATACTAATAGACATTAAAATATTGACATACCTGAGCGACATTAAAACAACGACATACTACAGTGACATTAAAAATACTGACAGACAAGAGCAAAAATAAAAAACTAACAAAATCAAAATGCAACAAGAGCAATATTAACAATGTCAGACTAGAGAAATATAAATATACTAATAGACATTAAAACAATGACATACTACAGTGACATTAAAAATACTGACAGACAAGAATGACATTAAAATATTGAGAGATTGAAGCAAAAATATACTGATAGACATTAAGATACTGACAAACAAGAGCGACATTAAAATACTGACAGACTAGAGTGACATTAAAATACTAACAATAAGAAAATGCTAAAAGAGTAATATTAATGGATTGTCAGACGAGAGCAACATTAAACCAATGATAAACTAGAGTGGCATTAAATGTGGATAGAAAAGAGCAGCGTTAAAATACTATCAGACTAGAGTGACATTAAAATACTAACAGACACGAGCAACACTAAAATACTGACCACAGACCGTAATGAAAATATACTGACAAGGGCAAAATGCTACAAACACAATATTAATATACATCAGACTAGAGTGATAAAATCTTTTTAAGAGCTTTTAAATCTAAAAGACTGGAGCAACATTACAAAACAAGCAGGCTAGAATAACATTAAAAAAACTGAAAGACTATTTGTCATAAAGAATTGTTACAAATGCTATATCCAATTACAATTTTGATTCTGAAGTCAGTTTACACAAGTCGTTCTTCTCTTTACCAATGATATGTCTTGTTTTCAAACACCAAGGTCAAAGTTTAAATTACAGCAAATTGCGTATTCTGCTCTTCGAGATAAAATCATAATAGGCTTAAATAAAATTATAATATAATAATCACATTTTTGTAATTATACTATATAATGAAGGCAGATTCGTTCTCAAGACAACATTTTATGTTGACATTTTAAAGAATTTACTGGTTAAAGTATTTCATTGGCCAAAATAATGGTTTGGTATTATTTGACAGTTTGTAATATATATATATATATATATATATATGGCCATCATGAACTGTGTGAAAAAAGATATGAAAAAAGTCTGCTAACCAGCCCTTTTCTCCCCTAATTAACATGAAAGCTCTTCTGGAACCTAGTTTATTAGTGAGTGCTGCAAACAATATGACTACTTTGAGTGTATTTTGTGTAAGGAAAAAAGATCAATCACCTACGTACAACGGCATGTAACTGTACATACATTAGTTTGACATCAGAGACAATGATCAGATAAATTTCCCATAGACTTCAGATCTCCTTTGCCAAATAAAAACATCTTAGATTGTGCTTTTGCTGTGATTTAAACATATTAAATGCAAAAGATTACACTTACAATTTTAGTCATACAGCATTCAACTTACAATATATATTTGTTAAAGCACACAATTGGATACTATAAGATAAAAATGGAAGAAAAAATTGGCAACTTAAGGTCTTTTTTTTAACTGATATCACTGTACCACAAAAATATTGTAAGTTTTCGTTCTAAATTACAATTAAGACATAGACAATGAGATACGATAGACAATGTGTGCTACATCTCGTGACTAATGACTGTGATTTATATATTATTTTTGTTTGTTTTGTGAACAAGCCTAATCTATACAATTACACAGCCCACAAATTCATCTGAGTTGGGTGCATTTATATTTTTAAGCCAATACAATCAAGTAGCATTGGCTGTCAAGCAATATTAGACACTGTGAAGATGATTTAACAAGAATAAATATATAAAATATATATTTAATGTCAGAAATATAATATCCTGCCACAATGAAATATTAAACTAAAAGGCATTATTATTATTATTATTATTATTAAATAACTAATTGTGCTGCTATTTAATGTCGATAATATGCTTTTATTTCCTAAAAACATATTGACTATGCATTGTCTGTAAGTATTATTAATCAATAAAACTAAAACTAAATTATATTATATTTATATATTTATTTATATATTATATTTAATGTATGTATACTTATGTAAAGTTATATTTATAGATTAATTATATAACTCAAGCAAATAAATATTAATAAATAAATAATGTTAAAAAGGTGAATAAATGAATGAATGAATAATGCAGTGTCCGAAGTAACAGTATTTAGTCAAAATAAATGCAAAGAAAATGGCACAAAATTACATTTAACATATTAATAAAACCAAGACATTTTCATATTTCAAATCTAGCATACCAGCTTGTGCTGCCATCTAGTGGATAGCACCTCTATATCAACACTGTGACTCTACTGCCATCTAGTGTTTAATGCTGGAACCTTCACTGGACCGTGATGAGACATCCATGACATGAAGGAAGACTTCACAGTGGGGTTTATCTAGAAAAAATGACACTTAATATCAGTTCCATAGCACTTCACGATGCAAAGCAGGACTGTAAAACAGGTCAAATTGACTATATTGAGTTCCTCTATACTTCTATGTACGCTCTATCTATTCATCTACATATATCTCCCACTCTTTCACTGCTTTGAGAAGCACATCTGTTCTGAGTTAACAGGCCTCAGCTGCCCGATCTCCCTCTGGCCTTTCAGACTCCTTCAAATACAGCTCAACTCCTGAACTTCCGACATGATCTGGGTCAATTCCTCTGCCCTCTCCCTCAAGGAAATACACTTCAGCCATCTAATCACAGCTAAAGAGGCAAAACGCACTTTAGAGGGTTCAGCACTCGTACATATATATCTACTAGTATCCAATAAAATCCAATATGTATCTAACTAGTATCCAATAAAAAACACTGACCATCAAAACTGATCTGTTTTTTGAGCATCTTGCGCCACAAGAAACACGTTTTTGAAAACATTTTGAAAAACTTAAAAAAATCTGCTCAGTCTAGCTTTTTTTAAGCACGTGAACACTTCATGTGAGAAAAGCCCCTGACATGTCCAAATCCTATTTTCATCCGGACCAAACTCCTTCTGGCCTGCATTGTTTCCATAGTAATGATGTTGTCTGTTTCTGTGATGACGTCACCTCCTGAATGGAGATTCTGACAGCACATCCTCACCCCTGCCCAGTATGAGCCAGCGCGAGACTGCAGGAGCCACGGGACAGAACTAAACGTGCAAAGCACACAGCTTCATTCTAATTCAGAACGCTCTTACTTGTGATAAATATGCCAACAGCCATGAAGACGAACAGAAGCCCCAAAATAAAGTTTAGAGACAAGGTGTTCCTGTTCCTGTGGCTCAGTGGTAGAGCACTGAGTTAGCAGTGCAAAGGTTGTGGTTTCAATTCCCAGGGAACACACATACTGACAAAAAAATATATAAACTGAATGTGCTTTAAGTTCCTTTGGATAAAAGCGTCTGCTAAATGCATAAATATCAAGTAAATATATCTCTATGTCAGTAAAATATCTCTGCAGTATATTCCCATTCATATTCACATTTTGAGCACTCCAGGGTGATTATGAACATGAAATTATCCAGCCATGGCTTCCTGTTTCACAGAAATATAAATAGGAGGGAAAACAAAGCCCAAATTCCCTTAATCATCCATCACAATGAGAAAAACCAAAGAATATATTTCTGATGTGCAGCAAAAGATAATTGAGCTTCACAAATTAGTGAAGTGGCTTTAAAAAAAGAGCAAGAGCAGTGAAAATTCCCATTTCCACCATCAGGGCAATAATTAAGAATTTCCAATCAACAGAAAATGTTACGAAACTGCCTGGAAGAGGACGTGTGTCTATATCGTCCTAATGCACGGTGAGGAGGAGAGTTTGAGTGGGTAAAGACTGGAGAATTGCAGAAAATAGTTGAGTCTCAGGGTCAAAAAACCTTACAGAAAAATTGTCAAACATCCCCTACATCACCACATGTTGTTTGGGACGGTTTCAAGAAAAATTCTCCCAGCTCATCCAAAAACAAACTCCAGCATATTCAGTTATCAGACATGACTGGAACTTTAAATGGGACTGGCTTCTATGGCCAGATGAAACAAAAAAAAATAGCATTTTAGCAGCAAACACTCAAGATGGGTTTGGTGAACACAAGGATAAAAAGTATCCATGTTTACCCATGTGTACAATGAAATATGCTGTTGTATGTTTTATGTTGTGGGCCTATATTTCTGCTGGAGGTCCTGGACATCTTATTTAGACACATGACATCATAGATTTTATCAAACACCAACAGATAAAAAATCAATAAGTGACTGACTCCGTTAGATATCTCATAATGGGTCATGTTTGGATCTTCCAATCGTACAATAATCCAAACACAAACCTCAAAAACAACACAAAAATGGGTCACTGGACACAAAACCAAGCTTCTGCTATTGCCAGATCCAGTCCTGACCTGAACCCTGTAGAAAATGAGTGAGGTGAACTGAAGAGAAGAAGCACCGTCATGGAGCTGGGAATCTAAAGGATCTGGAGTGATTCTGGATGAAGGAATGGTCTCTGATCTCTTGTCAGGTGTTCTCTAACCTCATCAGGCATTACAGGAGAACATTTAGAGCTGTTAAACTGGCAAATGGAGGTTTCTAAAAGTATTGAATAAAAGGGTGTCGTTAATTGTGGCCAATGTGTATTAGAGAAAAACATTTATTTCATAATGATATTTCCCCCATTTTAAATTCTTATTATCCAATGAAAGGTTAGATTTTTGTGATTTCAAAAGGATTAACAATGCAGATAAATTTTAGATAAAGCCTTCTTTGATCATATTTACCAAGGGTGCCGATATTTTTGCCCACGAGTGTAATTGTCCAGCATATGTTTGAATTCCAAATTTATTTAGCTAGTTAGTTAGTTAGTTAGTTAGTTCATTTGTTTAATCCATAATGCATGTGAAATCTAAAGTTGTGTTGCATCAGTGCTGACTGAATGTTTACCATTTGAAGAATGACATCATATCTTCAGCCTTGTTAAAGAGGGAGTGGTGAGAAAACCAAAACACACGCAAACACTCTAGCGCCCTAGCAATGCTGACCAGACATGACACACTGGAGTCCAGAAAGCCATGAAAAGACTCATTGACACACTTGATCACCAGTCTCTCTATTTCTCTCAGCAGCTTGATTGCTTGTCATTTGGCTGCTCTCGGGTACAACTTACAGCACATTAACTCTCTCTCTCAGTACATACAGCATAGAAGAGTTACCTCTGATAAATCAGAGGCTCTGTGTGAGTTATTCAAGCAAACAGAGGGTCTAAAGAGCTTCTCATCACACCACAAAAAAGCATCTGTACTTTCATGAAAAAAGAGAGTACTTTAGAGGCAAAGCACATCAGCAGTTCCACATCAGAACTAAACTCTATGATGGCCAAATGCTTGTTTCACAGATGATATGAGAGAATACACACATATATATATATATATATTAATGCATTAAAATATATTTTTAATACTGTAAATTTTTACTTTGCACCCAACTGCTGAGAAAATTAAAATATACAAAATGTATAATTTAGAGTTTGGAAAACCAAAGAATGAGCAGGACATAGAGGAAGACAATATGAGCAGTTTAACTGCTCAGAACAAAAAAGGGACTCACGAAATAACTTGTTTAAAAAAAATAAAAAGTCATGTTGCTATCGACAACAAATTCACTTACTTTTTCTACAGCACTGTGAATGTTTAATATGATGTGTTCTATATAGACAATTATAGTTGTTTGTGTGTTTTTAGCTTAAGCACACTGTGTTTGTCTATACTTGTGACTTTGATGTAGATCAGATGCCATTTTATGACCAGTTTACACAGAAAACCAACCAAATCTAATAGGTTCACATACTTTTTCCTGCCACTGACAGACACGGTACAGACAGACAGAGGATATGTACGGATGGACAGACGGATGGATGTCTGTTCTGGGTGGAGTGGGTAGGCAGTGGAGAATGTACTAGATTATTGGGCACACTCACACACCCCTTTGGCAACCCTTATAGTGCCTGTACAACACACAGATGCGGTCATTCATCCGTCTCTCTCTCTCTTCATTTCACTCTCATTTAAGAACATTTACACCCAGCATTGAAATCAGTTGGACCAGGCTTCACCATGTCTGCAGTGAAAGTCATGCTGTGGATGTTTGTGTGTATTCATGTGATTCTTACTACCAAAGCTCAAGACACTATGACTGACAGAGATCACAATAGTTCACCAAAACAGGTAAGGTTTTTCAGTTTCTCAAGTCTATATCAAGAGCACGGTGCTGGTAAGAGTGTCATTTGTTTCTTATTTGTCATTTAATTCTTCCAATATCTATCTATCTATCTATCTATCTATCTATCTATCTATCTATCTATCTATCTATCTATCTATCTATCTATCTATCTATCTATCTATCTATCTATCTATCTATCTATCTATCTATCTATATCTATCTGTTACAGTTACTGAGAAGAAAATGTGTAAATTAATTTATACTTAAGTTGTTCCCACATATAAAGTCACCATATAAGTATATTCTGAAGACTCAGAATATGCCGCAGTTTGTATGGACTACATTACAATGTTTTGATTTTAGAGCTTGACAGCCCCTGGTCCCCGTCCACTTTCACTGTAGAGTGAAAGTAGAATGCCTTGAACCCCACATTTTTTGGATAGTTTCTCCATCACTGTTCCATGTCATTTTAAACATGCTGAAATCATGTGAAATTTCTATATTGACTAGAAAAAGTACTTCACAGCAGTGACATTTAGGGTCATTTAACTGTTAAGCTAAATGTGATTAGAAAATGAAACAAATCAACAATGTTATCGAACGTTTTTCCCTCAAAAAAAGTGACTGACATACTCCTTTGAACAAGACTGTCATCAGGGAGGGACAGCTGGGAATGTTGCCTTTGAACAACACACTGAGGTCCACAATCTGATACATGTGGAAAAGGTGACCTAAAAAATAATAATATGCTAAAAAGTCCTGTTCACACCAATACGTATGCTATATGAAAAAATGGCACACAGGCTGAATGAAAAAGTTAATTCACTCTCTGACAGTACGTGGCGTTTATCCACCTTGTTTTTCAATGCTTAAGTAATAGGCTGTTTTTGTACAGCTAAAATAACTGAAAACAGCTGACACCAGAAGTCTTAAGAATGTTAAGAATGTCAAAAGTTAAGAATGGCTGTCTGTTTATGCATTAAAATATGGTGGACAGATATTTTCAAACAGCCATTCATATTTTTGTATTTGCTATGGTGTTGATCAAGACTACAGAGACTAGAGAGCTGGTTCCGAATTCTTCCTATTTATTATCGCTTGGCAAAACAGCCTGTTCATGAATATCACCAAGATTGTATGCATCCACTGCAGATCTGGGCCCATGACCATAAGTGTGCATTTATGGCTAGCTTTTGCAGTGCAATGGAAAAGAGTAAAGATGTGAATAAGCATGTAAGCATGTGGATTTTCATGTCAGATTGAACAGTCAAACTGAATTTTGACACCAAACATTCATCTTGATGTAAGGCCTAATCACCTCTTGGTCTTAAATCACATGCATCTAGACACTATTTTGAATTATACAAACAAGAAGTGGTGAGCATGGCTTTGCAAAGTCATAAAAATGAATAGTTCAGCCATGAAACTCTACTTGCATTCTAACTGGTTCATGCAATTCAATGTTTCCAGCCAATCAGATTCATGTACTCATTACCGTTTACCTACATAACCAGGATGTATTCAATTAATGCTATGTCTGTGCTAAATGCCTGTCATCATCTTAGCCTCCTCCTCCCCAGCACCACCTGCCTATACAAGGATCTTCCTTTTTCTAGCAGCAGCAGCATGTTTACTTTTAATTATAAGATCCGAGCATTTAGCAGAAACAAGTCTACTGCTGTGCAGCAGCAGTGTAGCAGATATAGTCTGCAAAAACCAAACCTATGCACATTTTATTTAGGTTAATAAAGATTTTACAATCTATCCTGAGTGTTGTCATAACTGCAGTTATAAAATATAAATTTAACATGCAGCACTGAAATCAAAAATCTTTTAAGATGTTGAGGATATCATCCAAGTTATAAAAGAAAATAATTTGTTCTGAAGCTTTGACCATATATATTAAATCTAAGTTCAAAATAACTATTACTGTATGATAGATTCTCTAACTTTCTCTTACTATCTACTAGTCTCTCCCTCAGATAGATGTGCAAAGTATGCGAGTGGACTGCAAGGTCGTATCTCGTTTTGCTCACACTGTCATGACCACCAAAGCCCTGAACACAGCCAATGCATCACGGGAAGTGTTCTTTGAGGTGGACTTACCAAAAACAGCCTTCATCACCAACTTTAGCATGTTAGTCCTCCTTTCATTGCGCAAGCTATAAATAAATATATTACACTCACAATCTTTTTCTGGCATGCCCAAAACCAACTAGTGCCTCGTGAAATTTTTTGTGTTTGTTTTTTCAGAGAGATTGAAGGCAGGATATATGTCAGCGAGGTGAAGGAAAAAGAGCAGGCCAGGCAGCAGTATGAGAGCGCTGTGTCATCCGGCCAAACTGCTGGCCTGGTTAAGTAAGTACAGGTCATTGGCAAAGTTCTGGAATGCTGACAGAGTACACATTTGCTTTTCACTATTTGCTAATCTCACTTATCAGAAATGAGAGTTGTTTTTGCCTTTCAGGGCTTCAGGAAGGAACATGGAGAAGTTTTCTGTGTCCGTGAACATCGCACCCCAGAGCCGGGTCACATTCACTCTTACTTACGAAGAGCTGCTGCAACGCCGTCTTGGCAGCTATGAGATCATGATAGGTGTCCGACCGAAACAGTTGGTTCAGAATTTTGAGGTCCATCATTAGTTTCGCTCTCAAACTCATTCATTGCACATATTCAGTTGAAGTATTTAAATATTGGAAGCTATGTTATATCGGTCGTGTCTTCTTCCACAGATTGTGGTAGATATCTATGAACCTAACGGAATTGCGTTTGTGGACGTCAATGGGACATTCATCACCAATGAACTGCTCCCTCTAGTGAAGACAACTGTCTCTGATAAAAAGGTTAATGTGAAAGTTTCCAACAATCCCCTAACACTGGTTAATTAAAATGAAAGCCTGTTTGTGCCTTAGTCAAAACAAAACAAAAAGCCAAACCAAATCAATCAATCAATCAGTGTAACTATTTCTTGTAATCACAAACATTTCTTAAAATTGTGAGTTTATATCTTGCAATTGCGACTTAATATTTCACAAATGCCTTATGTGACTGTCCTAGATTATTTCTCAAACTGGGATTTCATATGTTTTGTTTTTATTTCTTATAATTGCACCTTTATGTCATGTCGGAGTATTTATTTATATATTGTAACTGCGACTTAATTTCTTGTAATTGCACATTAAAATCTCAAACCTGCAACTTAATTTCTTACAAAAAATATATAGTTTCATCTCAATTACTCAATAATCCTCTAACACTGGTCAATTGATATTGATGCATGTTTGTACCTTAATAAAACTAAACAAAAAGCAAACCAAAGCTAAATAAAATAAATGAACAACATACATCCATGCATACATAATTTAAATAAAAGGCAGTGGCAACTTTTGTTACTTTATTTAGTTGCAAACATTTCTTCAAGTTGCATGTTTATCTTTTAATAGCGACTTCACATTTGCCTACTGTGACTGACAGTCATGGATTATTTCTCAAATTGTGGCTTCATATCTAACCAATTTAGTTTTTTATTTCTCATAATTGCAATTTTATGACACAATTGTGAGTATTTCTCAAAGCTTTATAACTTGTAACCGTAACTTAATTTATCATAATTTCAAATTATCATAATTTCATAATATCATAATTTCTAAAACCTGAAAATGTATTTCTTACAAAAAGTATAGTTTATTTTAAACTATTGCAATTACCTTGAAACTAGTTTAGTTTCATTGACTTGCTCCACCTTACACTCTGTCCTAACCAGGCGACAGTTTCCAGAAATAAGCATTTTGATCTAGTGATAAATAATAATAAAGAGCCTAAAAACACATTAGTTAAAAAATAATAAATGTTTAACTACTAGAAAAAATACTTCCCGCTATGCTTGTAGTATTGATCCTCTATGATCCTCCTCAGGCACATGTGTACTTCTCTCCTACACTGGATCAGCAAAAGACATGCTCAGACTGTGAAGAAACATTAATTGATGGAGATTTATTCATCAAATATGATGTGAACCACCCACAGGACATAGGTGAAATTCAGGTACAGTATTAACAAACCCTGTTCTCACAATGAATTTCTTACTAATCATGCCTTATTCGAATGTTATCGTGTTTCTGTTTCAGATAATAAACGGCTACTTTGTACACTTTTTTGCCCCAGATGATTTGCCACAAATACCTAAAAATGTGGTATTTGTGATAGACCGAAGTGGCTCCATGGAGGGAGAAAAGATGAGACAGGTGAGTCAAATGAACACTTTTCTATACTCTCCTCCTAGTTTGTACATTTGAATCATCTGCTGATTATCTGTTGGTAGACTCGAGAAGCTCTGATGACTATATTAAGTGAACTGCATGAAGATGATTACTTTGGGCTGGTCACGTTTGATGACACTATAGAGTCGTGGAGACCATTTCTTAGCAAAGCTACACCAGAGAATGTGACAGAAGCGAAAGAATTTGTCAAGACTGTTGAAGCAAGACACAGTAAGTATGAAGTTAAATAAAAGGACCCTAAACCCTACACAAGGTTCAAATCATAGCCTAGCTGTAAGTACTCTGACATATTGAGACATGGTTCTCAAGTAACCCAGTACAGTAAGTCTTTATTTTGCAGTAAATTACTGGTTTTATGTTTTACTGATGCTGTATTAAACATTCTCTCATATCTTTCCATTAGTGACTGATATAAACAATGGCCTTTTGTATGCGGTGGACATGCTTAACTCAGAAAAAAGTGACTCTTTCCCAGATATGTCCATGATCATTCTACTTACTGATGGCCGACCCAGTTCTGGTGTGTATTGGTCTTGTAGAGTACAAAACTGTTTAAAATACTTTTTTCTTTGGTAATAATTATTAACAAATTGTCTTTGTTGGGCATTCAATATGCTTTAGAACAGGAGTTTTCAGACTGTGTACAAGAGACTTCATAGAAAAAAACAATCAGGGTAAAATAGAAATAAAAACTAAATATTTCATCATTTACTCACCCTCTAGTTGTCCCAAACCTGTATGAGTTTCTTTCTTCTGTTAAACATAATGGCAGATGTTTTAAAGAATGTGGGTAACCAAGCTATTTCTGGTCCCCATTGATTTCCACAGTATGGAAAAATAAAATAATGAAATTAAAAAATACAACCCGAATTCCAGAAATGTTGGGACCTTTTTAAAATTTGAATAAAATGAAAACTAAAAGGACCCCCATACCATCAGAGATGCTGGCTTTTGAACTGAATGCTGATAACATGCTGGAAGGTCTCCCTCCTCTTTAGCCCGGAGACACGGCGTCCATGATTTCCAACAAGAATGTCAAATTTGTACTCGTCTGACCATAGAACACTTTTCTACTTTGAAACAGTCCATTTTAAATGAGCCTTAGCCCACATGACACAACGGCGCTTCTGGTCCATGTTCACATATGGCATCCTTTTTGCATGATAGAGCTTTAGTTGGCATCTGCAGATGGCACGGCGGATTGTGTTTGCCGACAGTGGTTTCTGGAAGTATTCCTGGGCCCATTTAGTAATGTCAATGACAGAATCATGACAATGAGTGATGTAGTGTCGTCTGAGGGCCCGAAGACCACGGGCATCCAACAAAGGTCTTCGGCCTTGTCCCTTATGCACAGAGATTTCTCCAGTTTCTCTGAATCTTTTGATAATGTTATACACTGTAGATGATGAGATTTGCAAAGCCTTTGCAGTTTGACGTTGAGAAACGTTGTTTTTAAAGTATTCCACAATCATTTTACGCACTCTGCCCATCTTAACTTCTGGGAGACTCTGCCTCTCTAAGACATCCCTTTTATAGCTAACCATGTTACAGACCTGATGTCAATTAACTTAATTAGTCACTAGATGTTCTCACAGCTGAATCTTTTCAAAATTTCTTGCTTTTTCAGCCCTTTGTTGCCCCGTGCCAACTTTTTTGAGACCCGTAGCAGGCCTCAAATTTGAAATTAACTCATTTAGTGGATAAAAGTATAACATTTATCCATTTAAACATTTATGATCTCTATGTTATATTGTGAATAAAATATTGGCTCATGTGATAAGAAATAATTTTAGTTTTCATTTTATTTTATTTAAAAAAAATGTCTCAACATTTCTGGAGTTCGGGTTGTAATATGGAAGTCATTGGGGACCAGAAACTGTTTTGTTACATTCTTCAAAATATATTTTTCTGTGTTCAACATAAGAAAAAAACTCTTACTGTTTGGTACAACTAAAGGGAAGTAAATGATTTAAAATTTTTGGGTGAACTATCCCTTTAACTAGTCAAACAGAAATCGACATCCTGGACTTTGAGAGCCAAAGTATATAAAATGCTAAATGCATAACAAATAAGTACTGTATAAAGTCACCAGCTTAATGTTGTAATAAAATCAGGTTGTCTGAGCACTAATGGAAGGTTATACAGTATATTAAATTTGGGAAACAATGACGTTTCTTTACAATTTTAGACAGTTTTAGACAATATATAATTGCCTTTTTATTTTAAGAAATGTATCCCTTATAAGGGGGTCATTATATTTCAGATCCATGGCAATAAAACGTTTAAAAACTTCTGGTTTATAAAATATAAACCTTAATTTATACTGATTTAACAATCTGCAATGAATAATGTGTGTTTAAGGCCAGCAAGATCTATCCAAAATCCAAGAAAATGTCCATAATGCTATTAATGGAAGCATGAGTCTCTTTTGTTTGGGCTTTGGCTATGATGTGGACTACAGCCTTCTTGACACATTGGCCAAGCAGAACGATGGAATCGCTCGAAGAGTCTATGAGGCCTCCGATGCTGCCCTTCAACTACAGGTATTCTCACAAAAAAGATATGCTATTATGTGTTCAATAAATATATTTAATAAATGTAACCTGATCCAGATTGCATCCAGGTCATGAATTATTTTCTATGTCTAAAGGGTTTTTATGAGGAGGTGGCTACTCCACTTCTCTTAGAGGTGAATCTCAATTATCCTGGCAACGCTGTAACAGACTTGACACAAAGTCACTTTAGACAGTTTTTCAAGGGCTCTGAGATTGTTGTAGCTGGACGTCGACAAGAACTTGAGACCAACTCATTTCAGACTGAAGTATCAGCAAATGGGGTAAGGGAAGCAAACTATTAGCTTTTTTATCTGTTTGATTGTACTGTTTCATTAGTGCATACACCTGATTTCAGTTAGGAGACCAGTTTGTGGTTGAGGGTCTAGTGGTTGCTGAAGAGTGGGACAGTGTGTTTCCTGATCAGGAGTACATCTTTGGGGATTTCATAGAGCGACTATGGGCATATCTGACCATCCAGCAGCTCTTGGATAACAGGTAAACCATGCACTCCAATATTTCTAATATTACCTGAGAATGACAAAAATAATACCATTTCCAATAACATGTGTTAACAGAGAGAAATGCTCCCCAGAAGACAAGGAGAACATCACAGCTCAAGCTCTAGACCTTTCTCTGAGATATAACTTTGTCACGCCGCTTACCTCCATGGTGGTCACCAAACCAGAGACCGAAGATGAAGATGAAACACTCATTGCTGACAAGCTGACTGAAGGTACTTGGTGTCATAATACAGAGTAATTACCTAGTTAAGTACTTAGTAGTAGCCATTGTACTTACATGAAACACAATGTACTTACCATGTAACTATGTTATGGAACAGCCTGTAATTACAGTTTGTAATTATATAGATGTGATAGGCAGCTACTGTTACACATATGATACAGACCGAGTCTGTTACACAGCTACTTGTACACTTAAGTACAATCTTGATGCACTTTATTTTAAGTAGCTTATGCCTGTGTAGGCTGTGTAATATTCTGTAATTGTAATGTAGTTAGAAAGGTATTACATATATTTTAGCTGTGTACTGGTGGGTTAAATCAAACTAAGGTGCAACTGGATAAGGTGTACCGTATAGATAAACATGAATTGCACTTAAGTACAATCTAGATACACATTATTTTAAGTAGCTTATGTCTGTGTACTTACATTTGTAATTGCATCATATAAAGTCTGCAACACATATGTAACAATATTTTGGTTGCATAAGTAGCTGTGTAACAGACTTGGTCTGTTACATATGTGTAACAGTAGCTGCCTATTACATCTACATAATTACAAACTGTAAGTACAGTCTCTTCCATAACTTAGTTACATGATAAGTACATTGTGTTTCATGTAAGTACAACCGCTACTACTAAGTACTTAACTAGGAAATTACTCTGTATTGTGGACACTTTAAAATAAAGTGTTACCAAGTTGAATTATATTTTTTATATCAATAAGTCTCAAGCAACAAGTCAGTAATTATGTTAATATATTTGAACTATACTTAGTATGTAATAATGTATTTTACATTACTTTTTTACTAGGGAGGTCACGGTCACACTACAAAGGGCAGAGGAGGTCCATTGTCCATTATCAATGATGTAGCAATTCATGAAGCACTAGCTACTAGAGGTCACTTTCAAACTATGCAGGTTTATTGGTGTGTTCAAGCTATGATGTGAAATCCATGCAGGGAAATGTTCACCTCATACATCCATCACACGGAATTGTGCACACACTTGGATTCGAATTATGCAGTTTAATGTCTCAGTGTACTTTGAAATAAAGCATACAACACATAAGCAACTAGAACTTTTTAAAAGTACCTTTTCCAGTAGTCCATTGACGGTGCTTCATGTCCTAGGCAAGCCTCTTTTTCTAATTCAGAAAATGGAGGTGTTCTAAACTTTAGACAGGTACTTCAACAAATCCAGAAACTAGTTATTTCTAGGACATATTAATTGTACCAGCCTAGTACCTAGTAAACATACCTTTGTTTCCTTGTGGGCTGATAAAAATCTATACACCTCTAACTCCCAGATGTTTAACTGCACATCCATTGTATTTTGTAGAATCCAATGACAATATAATGGATTTAAAATTCAATACAAAAAGCAATATTCAAATTATGAGTTCTTTGGGCTTGAATTTTATAACTATTATGCTGATGGCCCAAAAATGTGACTGACTGAAGAGGAGTTAATGTGACAAATTAACACTGTGTTCTTTTGATTCACAGATCAGCGAGAGGACACAACAGAACCTGGTAAGAGGAATTTGACTGGTACATGATCATTATGAACATTAAGAAGTGTCTTATATTAATTGTGTTAACAAAATCTCTGGAATGAACACTCTATGTATTTTATCTCACAACTAAACAACTACTTGAAGATAGTGCCCTCTATGCTCCACCTCAAATGTCTGGCAGCTACCTAGTCCAAGGACTAAAATACCAAAATGCACTCTCCTCCTATCTTGGTGAGAAGAGATGTCATATTTTTGTAGTTTGAATACATTTTAAAGACAACTTTTACAGTAAAGAAAAATATCTGACATGTTACATGAGTTTGTCTCTTGTTGTCTTGGAGTTGATGGAGATCCACACTTCATCATTGAGCTGCCAGATCAGAATGATGCTCTGTGCTTCAACATTGATCACAAACCTGGTACCATCTTTAACCTGGTTAGAGACCTACATGCAGGTGATTCATTATGTCAAAAAAACAAGAAAAAAGGTTTGTTGTTGGTAAATTTTCACTTCTCCTGTCTACATGGCATCACTAGGTTATGTCATTCAGAAACATGGCTTTTTATATCACTGCTATGCTGATGACACTCAACTCTACCTCTCATTCCATCCTTATGATCTGACGATAGCTGCTCGCATCTCAGCATGTCTAACAAACATTTCTTGCTGGATGAAAGACCATCACCTTCAACTCAACCTAGCTAAGACAGAACTGCTTGTAGTTTCAGCAAACCCCATTACTTCATCACAAGTTCACCTTCCAGTTAGGCTCATCAACCATAACTCCTTCAAAAACAGCCAGAAACCTTGGAGTTGTGATTGATGATAAGCTAAATTTCTCAGATCACATTACTAAAACTGCCCGGTCCTGCAGATTTGCTTTATACAATATTAGGAAGATTAGGGCCTTTCTCTCAGAACATGCAACACAACTCCTTGTTCAGGCTGTTGTTCTGTCCAGACTTGACTATTGCAATGCTCTCTTGGCAGGTCTTCCAGCCAGTTCCTTCAAACCTCTACTATTAATCCAAAATGCCGCTGTAAGATTAATCTTTAATGAGCTGAAAAGAACGCACGTCACACCTCTGTTCATCAGTTTGTGCTGGCTACCAAAAGCTGCTCGCATTAAATTCAAGGCATTATTGTTTGCCTTCTAAACCACCTCTGGCTCTGTACCCCTTTACCTAAATTCAGTTATTCATACCTATGTGCCCTCTAGAAGCTTGCGTTCTGCAAGTGAATGATGCATTACTGTACCATCCCAAAGAGGCACAAAATCAATTTCACTGACTTTTTCATTAACTGTTCCCACCCAGTGGAATGACCTGCCTAACTCAATCCGAGCAGCTGAATCCTTACCCATCTTCAAGAAACGGCTAAAAACACATCTCTTCCATCTTTATTTGACCCTCTAACTCTTGCACTCTATTCTAATTCAATTTTATCTCTCTGTCTTCTTTTTATTAAAACAAACCCACAGTTGACTCTCTGTCAATTGCATATTTATTCTTTTCTTGAAAAACTAACACTAACTTTCTTTTTTCTATTCTATCTACTTGTTTCTTAAAAAAAAAACTTGCCACGTATGGCTAACCAAGGCTAACCGAGACTTGTCATTGCACTTGCATGTTGTTGCTCTTTTGTTGGTTTTGATTGCTTCTATTGTCCTCATTTTTAACTAAGTCGCTTTGGATAAAAGCGTCTGATAAATGACTAAAATGTAAATGTAATTGTGACTAGGCTTTTTGGCTTTCTTCTTATATTTAATCATATTCAGGTATTGTAGTGAATGGCCAGATCATTGGAGATAAAAAGATCATTCCAGGGAGCAAGATGCACACCTATTTTGGGCGCTTTGGGATTGTTCATAAGAATTTTGGCATCAGATTGTTGGTGAGCACAAAGGAGATCTTAATTTCTGAAAAGGGAAAACAGGCTAAATTCTCATGGACTAACAACAAGACTTTAGAAGGACTGAAGTAAGTGAAAGAAATACGTTTATATTAAACAGTGTTTAAAGGGGTCATCGGATGCGACATACACTTTTAAAAGTTGTTTGAACTTAAATGTGTCTTGGCAGTGTGTATACAACCACCCTATAATGGTAAAGATCCACCCAGTGTTTTTGTTTTTTGTTTAATCTTGTTAAATCATTTGCCCTTTCTCAAATTGAGCTGTTCTCTGGTGCCTGTCTGTGTGACATCACACAGACCCAGGCCCTCCCACGATTGTTTGATTGACACTAGCGTTTTATCTTAGACCAGCCCTGAGTGAGCTTACATTACGCCATTGTTTCGACGCCGTAGTAGATGTAGACAAGACAGGCTCCTAAGCGATTGAGGTGTTCTGTTGTTGGATGTATTAATGAGCATAGCAGTCGTCATATTAATCCCGACATCTGAGCCACTGAAGACACAGTGGATTACTTTTGTTTTGAAGGGAATGCTCCCCTGATCTACCTAAATGTGCCTATCTTCGCATGAATCATTAGTGATTGAATTTATTTTTGCAACCCCCCTTTCCTAATAATGTGCTAGTTAGTAAGTTTCACAATGAATGCGGCTAAGGTTTACTATCTCACAGAGTGCGGCTCGGACGAGAGGGGTGGGGTGAGCAGAGCTCATTTGCATTTAAAGTGACATGCAGTATAATGGCTTGCTGTAGACAGAGCTATTTTTGACAGTGACAGGGTAAAAACTGTGTTGTTTTACACTACCGTTGAGAAATTTTAACCATACTATGTAACAGACTTTTCATTAAGACCCGGCCAAAAGAATCATATCAACTTGAGGAAAATGGGCATCTGATGACCCCTTTAAGGGATAGATGAAAAGTTGAAAATAAATTAAAACTGAAATTAACAACAACAACAAAAACAACATATGGATTCGGAAAATAATTATGGCAGAATTTTCATGTTTGCATGAATTATTCTATTAGAATTCAATTTTGAGCACAACCCTCCATTTTTTTTGCTTTCTCCAGCATGGATCTCCAGGTGATCGCAGATCACAGTTTAACAGTGACCCTAAAGAACTCAGTCAAGTTTCTTATCATCCTGCACAAAGTCTGGCAGAAACACCCGTATCATCAAGACTACCTCGGGTTCTACACCTTGGACAGTCACCTCTTTTCGAGCAATGTCCATGGCCTGCTTGGTAAAATGATATGATCTCAAATATTAGCAGAAGAACTGTACATAAATGAAACTTTATGACTTTTTAAATTATTCTGTGATTATCTGATCATCGCCAGATTCGAGTTTGTTGGTCTTTCCAAACATTTCACAACTTATTAGTTGTGTGCCAAATTGCGTATAATGTACAATCCACAAACCTAACCTGTTCCTGGAGAACTACTGTACCATCCTGCAGAACCAGCTCATCAAGGTGTTCAGGGTTACTTGATAATTACAGGCAGTTTGTTGGAGCAGGGCTGGAATTGAAGTTTGCAGGACAGTACATTTCCAGAAGCAGGGGTGGAGATCCCTGGTCTAGGGCATTCGTTTTTAAGGCATATTTTGTCATCCAGCATCAGAATGTGAAAGCCCCTTCCCTTCAGTAAGTAATGTTTGCAAGTAAAGCTGCTACATTTCATTAAGTGTCCAGCATTTCCCACTTATTTATTTATTCATTTTTCAGTTAATTAAGTGCATTATCCAGGCTTTTGAACTGCACTTTTTCTTTTTTGAATTTTCAAGCTGTCTTTCCAAAAATAATAAATAAATAAAAGTCTTGCTGACATGCATAGGCATGACCAATAACTGATAAATGGCTAATATTAAAATTATCTATTATCTTATCTAAATAAATTTGGGAAGCACAAAATTACAATGCACAGTATGGAAAAAAAGGACATTCAAGTTGACATTTGCAATAGTTTATACTGAACACTTTAAATTATTAGCATATTTAAAAATGACATTATAGTGTCAGATGACAGCAAAGAAAATCTAAACATAGAAGTAGGGAATATGTTCATTATGAACCGGTATCAGAGTGAAGTTTGAAGGTATAGAACTTGGAACTTTAAAAAATGCTGCTACTTCCTGCAACCTTCATGCCACTTCCACTCCACTCAGCTCATTTACTGTTATCCTGACGTTAAAGAGATACATCGCACAAAACTGAAAATGTTGCTGTTAATTTACCCACCTTCAGGCCATCAAATATGCTGGTGATTTGTTTATTCAGTAGAGCAGTAAAGATTTATAGCTAAAACTGTGGTCCTTGGTGATTCAGAAAATGCAAGTCAACCGCTACCATACATCTACCATCACTTTGGCTCTAAATTATATACTGCAAGTTTTGATTCTGTGAACTGTTTCATCACTTAAATTAACTGGTTCAACAAAATGATTAATTCACAAACCAGACATCACTCCGAACCTTTTTACCTCAGGCTATAGATTACAGGTAATAATGTTGTAGATAATGTTCAGTTTCTTGCACAGACCGATCATTTTGCTTCATAAAACCTCACTATATCATCTGGAGCCACTGATATTAATTTTGTTATGATTGTGTTACTTTTTTTTTTACTCATCAATCCCTAAGATACATGATTTCAGCTAAAACAAAACAAATCAAATATGTTTTACTGTTCTACTAAAAAAAACGTGACCTACATCTTTGATGGCCTGAGGGTAACAGCAAATTTTCATCTTTGGGTGAACTATCTCTTTAACATCAGCTTTCTTTGGACTTTTTGTTTTACTGCAGGTCAGTTCTACCATGGGGTGAACTTTGAGGTCAGTGACTTGTTTCCAGGAAAGGACCCTGATAAACAAGATGCCAACATGTTTGTGAAAGGAAAAAAGCTCACGGTTACCAGGTGAATGAAGACGAACATAAAATGCATTGTTGAATTCTCACTTCAAGCGAGACAGAAAATTCATTCAGTTTTTCATTCAATCCCACATGAATCCAGAGGCTGGAAGAGAGATTTCAGACAGGACGTGAAGAACGGAGAAAATGTGCCCTGCTGGTTTATTCACAATAACGGCAGCGGGCTCCTCGATGGAGTTCACACAGACTACATCGTCTCTGATCTCTTCAAAACAATATAGACATCTGTCATTCAACCGAGCTTTGTACTACACACAAAGTACATGTTAGCTTTCATGTAGCCTTAAGTATATAAGATGTGATGGGTTTTTTTGGATATAATGCGAAATTTAACAAATCTGTTAGTGATAGTTTTTTTTACATATATACTGGCATTAAGTGACTTCTAAATAAACTGCCTGTCCAAACATGTCTTGTGTTTCCATCCTCCATCTTTACATCCAAAGACTAACATGAACAGTAATTACTTAATATTAAATTACATTACTTACATTACATACTATATATTAACAACATATACACACAAATTCCATGGTGCTTATGTTCAGTACTGATCAAGAATTTAGGAACAAAGATCACAAATCCCCACTCCCACTCAAATGTCTATTTGCTCTGGTACAAAGTGTACGCAGTGATTTTAGAGAGTTCAGAAGTCCTGAGTGTGATAGAGTAGACAGTGCATCATGTCTGCAGGGTGGATATTCTGCGTCTTTGTGTGCATATGTTTTTCTTCAGGGTCTTTTGAGACCCTGGTCATCTCAAAGGGAAATGAACAATGGGTAGGTATGGTTTTGTTGTCATTCACTCATGTTTTACTGCACTAATGAAGTGGTTTATAGGCATTAACTCAGTAACATTTTGAACTAGTATGTCTTCATTGTCAAAACAGTATCAAAATTGAGAAAATATCCATCATAGTTTAATTATCTTATATTTATCTGTACAGTCAGGGCTTTGCACATACATTTTGTGGGCAGGTATTCAAGTAAAGAAGGTGCCCCTCTCATAATTATTTATAAATCTAAATGTATATAGGCTACTGTTAAACTTTTACACCTAATTACACCAGTTAACAATACACTATGAGACTGCTTTATGAGTGTCTTACATTTATCAAAATCTAATTACATGGCAATTACAACTGCATAATGTTATGAGAGTAATGCTCTATAGAGAACATGTTGAGAAAACTGAAATTATGTAAACTAAAATCGCCAACTGATAGCAGAAAGTCTTAAGAAGTGAATCGCAGAATCATTTATTCAATGGATTTGTTTAAACCGGCTGATTCGGTCAAGAACAAAGCAAGTGCCCACTTACTGTATAAATAAGTCACTGAAATATTGACTCAACCATTCATTCAAGAACAAAATGTCTCGGGTTACTCGCGTAACCCTTGTTCTCTTAATAGGGAACGAGACGCTGCGTGAGCTTTCACGCTTTGGGAACGCCTCCTGCGTGACCGATGTCTGAAGCCCTTATAGAATCACGCCAATTCATTGGCTGATGGCGCGACGCTGTCTCTGACGCAATCACGTCGTCAGCTTATACTGGCGAACGCGCCATCCACTCCTCAGATTTCTCTGCCGAAAAGAACCCTGTCGGCAGCGTGAGGAGCTTGGCAGCAAACGCAGCGTCTCGTTCCCTATTCAGAGAACAAGGGTTACGCGAGTAACCCGAGACGTTCTCTATCATAGGTTCACTCAACGCTGCGTGAGCTTTCACGCTTTGGGAACGATATACCAAACACGCCAAGCTAAAAACGCTGCCTTACCTGGTCCAATATGAACCAACAACGTACGGCTGGTTCAAACAGAAAAGACCTGGGAACCTGGAGCCGTATCAATGTCAAGGTTGTAAAACCTGACAAAAGTGTGCGGAGAGGACCAACCTGCAGCCACACAAATATCCTCAAGAGGTACCCCTCTAAAAAGAGCTTGAGAGGAGGCTACTCCCCTAGTAGAATGTGCCCGAAGAGTAAGAGGTGAAGGAAGGTTCCGCGCCTCATAAGCCAGCGAAATGGCGTCTCTCACCCAGTGGGAAATCCTCTGTTTTGACGTGGCAAGCCTGCGGCGGCCAGCACCAAAACACACCAGTAACTGGGAGGATTTTCTCCAAACGTTGGAGCGATCCAAATACAGCTTCAATGCTGTACCGGGCAGAGCATGTGAAGTTTCTCATCCTCACTCGAAGCAAAGGGAGGAGGATGGAAACGATGTGGACAAGACCTTGGGAATATATCCAGGCCTAGGCCGCAGAGTCACTTTGACTAGACCCGGGGCAAAGTCCATACACATCTCACTGACAGAGAGGGCCTGCAAATCTCCAACTCTTTTTAATGACGTAAGCGCCAACAAGAGAGTAACCTTAAGAGTCAGTATCCGTTCTGGAGCTGACTCTAAGGGCTCGAAAGGGGCCGTCACTAGACCTTCGAGGACGACTGATAAGTCCCAAGAAGGAACTGCCGTGGGGCGAGCCGGCCTAAGCCGTCTGACTCCACGCATAAAGGCGGAGACCATCCGATGCCTCCCCAGGGGGATCTCATCCAGCTCTCTCCGAGCTGCAATGGCCGCTACGTAAACCCTCAGGGTGGTAGCAGCCGCCCCTGCTGTCAGTCTCTCCTGCAAAAACTCCAGCACTGGACCAACAGGGCAGTTAACTGGGTCTATTGCACAAGCCAAACACCAGGACTCAAAGACGCCCCACTTGGAAGAGTACAGCTTCCTAGTAGCGGGGGCTCTGGCACTGGCAATGGTCTTCTGAACCTCGACAGGTAAAATATCCATCACGTCCCTTGGCCCTGTATGGGCCATACCCACAACTTCCAGAGCTCTGGTTGAGGATGCCAGATCCTGCCCTGAAGCTGGGACAGCAAGTCCCGCCTGATCGGAATCTCCCAAGGGGGCCGATACAAGAGGGGAGTTAGCTCCGAGAACCAAGTCTGGGAGGGCCAGAATGGGGCTATGAGAAGGAGACGGGCACTGCTCACCTTTACTCTGCATAGTACTGCCGGAATCAGCTTTATTGGCGGAAACGCATACAGACTGACATTCGGCCACAGGTGGGCGAACGCATCTATGCCCAGAGTCGTCGGGAAACTCAGGGAGAACCAGAGCGGGCACTGGGATAACTCTCGAGAAGCAAAGAGGTCCACCTCCGCTTTGCCAAACCGATCCCAAATCTGGGATACCGTCTGGCGGTTCGACATCCACTCCCCCGGCCTGAGTTTCTGTCTCGACAGAAAATCGTCCGCAAGGTTCAGTATTCCCGGAACGTGAACTGCCCTCAAAGAAAGGAACTTGTCCTGGGACCAAAGGAGAAGACGGCGCGCAAGCCTGTCCAGGGTGCGCGACCGTGAACCTCCCTGACGGTTTATGTGGGACACAACCGCCATATTGTCCGTTCTGACTATGATATGATGCCCCCCGAGAACGGGGAGAAAATACATCAAAGCCAGGAAGACAGCCCTGAGTTCCAGGCAGTTTATGTGCCAGGAAAGGAACTCTCCTGTCCATTCCCCGCTCGCCGGTCTGCCTTCGAAGACCGCGCCCCAGCCCGTCATTGATGCGTCCGTCGTGATCATATGGCGACGGTGGATCGCACCCATTCTCACCCCGCTCTGGAGAAAAGCGGGGTCCCGCCATTGTAAAAGGGGTCGAGAGCAACTGTGCGACACCCTGATAAGGCGAGTGGCTGGTATAGTGGGGTGTAACATCAGCTCTTTCATCCACCAAAGGAACGGCCTCATGTGAAGCAACCCTAGGGGCAACACAGGGGAGGCCGCTGCCATGAGGCCTTGCAGCCTGCGGCAGGTACCTACAGAGACATGACGGCCTAGCTTGACGCGGGCCAGACATGCTGTAAAATTGGATATCCGGGCAGGAGCCAATCGGGCCTGCATCTGATTGGAATCCAAATGAACCCCCAGAAACACGGTTCGCTGAGATGGGAGGAGCACACTCTTCTTGGCGTTCATTCTGAGGCCAAGAGAATGAATGTGGTGGAGAACGATATCTCTGTCCCTGGAGTGAGCCAGTCGTCCAGATAGTTCAGTTCATAGCATCCATGCATTTTGTGAATGTTCTCGGCGCCAAGGCCAGGCCGAAGGGCAGGACCTTGCATTGGTAAGCCTTCCCTCCAAAGGCAAACCGAAGGAACCTCCTGTGTTGCTGAACGACCTGGATGTGAAAATATGCATCCTTTAGGTCGATAGTGACAAACCAGTCCCCTCCTTGAATCTGAGACATGATGATTTTTATCATCAGCATCTTGAACTTCCCTTTGTAAAGGGAAAAATTCAGACGCCGCAGATCCAGAATGGGCCTCAGGCCGCCGTCTCTCTTTGGAACAAGGAAGTAGCGGCTGAAGAACCCTCGTTCGATGTCCGACTGAGGTATTTCCTCTATCGCTCCTTTCTGTAGGAGGGAGGAAAGTTCGTGTTGTAGAACAGAAGCCTTGGAGGCGCTGTTTACTACTGTCAGCTGAACCCTGTCGAAGCGGGGGGGATTTCTCCCAAACTGAAGTGTGTAGCCGGACCGAACTGTGCGGAGAACCCAAAGCGATACCCCTGGTAGACGCTCCCATTCGTGAATGAAATGCGATAGAGGAAGCAAGAGTGTCGTGCAAAGGAAGGCATACCTGACATGGGGTGTCGAGAAGGCCTGGAAGCAGCGACGCCCTCCACCACGAAGGAAAGCCCTCGGCGTCTTTGTTCGGGTTGATGGAGAGTGAAGTGCTGGACTGAAAGGTGGCATGAACTGCTTAAGAGCAGCCGATTGCGTTTTAGCGGAGCGGAACTTTTCCACTACCGAGCTAACCGCCTCCCCGAATAACCCAGACTGTGAGATGGGTGCGTCCAGCAAGAACACCTTCTCCTTCTCACGAATCTCGGTGAGATTCAGCCATAAATGGCGTTCTGCGGCCACTGAGCCCGCCATAGAGCGCCCCACGGCGCGTGCGGTGTGTTTAGTGGCTCTAAGAGCCAAGTCAGTGGCTCTGCGCAGCTCTTTCACAGCCTCTGGAGTCAGACCAGTCCCTTCATCCATCTCCTTAAGCACGTCCGCCTGGTAGGCTTGAAGGATGGCCATCGTGTGGAGGGCCATGCCTGCCTGACCGGCCGCGATGTAGGACTTCCCGATAAGGGCGGAAGTGGTCCTACATGGCTTAGTCGGAAGGAGGGGGCGGACTTCCAGGAAGGCGCCAAAGAGGGTGAAAGGTGGGAGGCCAAAGTGTCCTCTACCACAGGCATGGCGGTGTAGCCCTGCTCCACAGAACCCACAAGGTTGGTGAAGTCAGCGGCTGCCGCGTTAGTCAGGCGAGAGGAAAATGGCTGTTTTCAGGATCTGGAGATCTCCTGATGCAGATCACTGAAAAACGGCAGCTTCCTCCATTCAGGCCTGGAATTTGGGCCGCTAAGGAACCGCTCATCGAGTTTCGAAGCCCGAGACTCGCGGGGCTCGTCGGGCCAATCCAGCGCGAGCTTCTCAGTGGCGCGCGAAAGCACGTCCACAAGCTCAGAATAGGCCGCTGAAGGCCGCGCCTCCTGGCCGCTAGGCAGGAGCGCATCTGCTAAAGCAGGCCCGAAATCCTCGGAGTCGGAGGCGTGCTGTTCATGCGCAATTCAATATCATCTAGCTCACGAAGCTCAACATCCGAACCCCAGACGCGAGGTGACTCACACGTGCCTCCCGACGGCCTGAGGAAATCCCATAAACCGCAAGCATGCGAAAACCCCAAACATTTTACACATTTACTGTGTGGGTCATCGCGAGATGAATCGCGCGCACGGCAGTTGACAACGGCGATATTCCATGGCACTTCACAGAGAGGAGAACAAAGTTCCGCTGTATGCAGTCGCCGAAGTGCAAACGGAGAATCTGTGTCCGAAAATATGCAATATTGGGCCAGAAAATCGCAACAGAAGGGCAGTATGGCCACTTCATGAAGGCAGAGAAATCTGAAGAGTGGATGGCGCATTTGCCAGTATAAGCTGACGACGTGATTGCGTCAGAGACGGTGTCGCGCCATCAGCCAATGAATTGGCGTGATTCTATAAGGGCTTCAGACATCGGTCACGCAGGAGGCGTTCCCAAAGCGTGAAAGCTCACGCAGCGTTGAGTGAACCTATGATAGAGAACACCATGAGTTTCAAGGAGACACACATTTTCTGCTTTGTTTGTGACTTTTTTATTTGACAAAATAGAGCAAAAATAGTCAAGATTGACAATGTTGTGTATAAAAATGGCCAGTTAATCTAATAATCCTATTGTTTATTTGAACTGTTGAATAAAATGAATATCATATTTGCAATCCTGCTGATATTTTTCTTCTTGTAATGCTTAATAGAATGTTATTTCCTAATCTTGAAGAGTCTTGCAGAATTAAAACTTACATGCAGCTGTCGAACACAACATAGTGGATAATGTATGCCACAGGCCAAATTTAAATAAAAACTAAAATATAAAATACATAATTATCTTGTAAAAAGAGCACTTATCCAATCCAAAAGCAGGCCAAAAGCACAACATTGGGTGTATCTGTGCATGTGTCTTACATGCAGTAATGCATCCTCTTATGTCCCTCCAGGTCAGTGATAACAGCATGGCCAGACTCTTAAAGGTATTGCAGCAATGCTGCTAAATATCTGCTATGCCAACGGATTGTGTGAAGCAGTTGTTCTCAACCAAGGGGGTCAGGGCTCTCTGGTTGGCCGCAGCAAACGTCCAAGTGGGCCTGAAACTTGAAGGAATAGTTCATCCAAAAATTAAACTTTTGTCATCATTTACTCACCCTCATATTGTTCCAAACCTGTATAAGTGAACTTATGTTAAACACAATAGAATTTGAAGAACCAAATTGAAGAACCAAACAGTTGTTGATCCCCATTGACTTCCATGGGTAAATAATACTACGGGGACCATCAATTGTTTGATTACCAGCACTCTTCAAAATATCTTCTTTTGTGTTCAGCATTAAAAAAAAACACTTACATCGGTTTGGAACAACATGAGGGTGAGTAAACTATGACGAAATTTCCATTTTGGGGTGAACTATCCCTTTAAGATAATTCATTTTTGTTTTAAAAAACACACACAGAGACCTTTTGAGTCAAAATGGTTGAAAACCACTGATTACAGTATTAAAATTATATTCAAGAATTAGACAAGTGTCAAATAATACACAACACATAGGCTATATTTTGTCTGTTAGCTTTAATATACAAAACCTTTTACATCTAAACCATTTTTTGTCACCATCTAAATGTTTTAATTGTCTCCTCGCAGAAGCGAAGCGTGAGCAGTGCTGAGGTGGGAACTCTTTTGTTTGTCAAGACTCAAGACTTTGTGTTTAAAGAGTTTATTAGAAATGAATATGGGCAATTTTTTATTTTTACCTTATCTGATCCTTAAAAAAAACGTGTTGGCTGAATGAACTTAATAAAGGATTCAGTTCATTTAAATATTTTTTTAATTGAATTGAATTGATTTATTACAAATGTAAACAAATTTAAACGTGTTTTAATTCATATTAATATATTTTACCTGAATAAAATAAGTTCATTTATAGCATTTGGTTGTTTGACGTATCTGATGCTGACTTTAACAAGCTCAACCTCTGTCCTGAAATGACCACAGTCTAAGTGAATAGAAGTAATCACAGCTACAATGTGTTTGTTTTATTTCACCCTTTCACTGAAAGTGTTGTGGAGAGTTAATCATTTATTGAGCTTGAGCTTTCCAAAAGTATCAGGGTTTGAAAAGGATTGAAAACGCTTTTATTACAATAAGAAGTTTTGGTAACACTTTATTTTAAGGTGTTCTTGTTACACATTTTACATGTACTTACTATTATAATAACATAAATGATGCCCATTTACATGCAATTTACCCTAACCCTAACCATAGAGTATGTGTAGTTAATTAATAATAATTGGTGCATAAATATATAATTACACTGTAACAAGGACACCTCAAAGTAAGGTGTAACCACATTTTTCAGATCAGTTAGACTGCAATAGAGCAGTGATGCTCTTTATTTGCCTCCGTGTGTTTTTATTCTCTGTATTTCAGATAGAGGTGCAGAGCATAAAGGTGGACTGCAAGGTGATATCACGTTTTGCCCACACTGTCATGACCACCAAAGCTTTCAATAAGGCCAAAGCCTCACAGGAAGTGTCCTTTGAGGTGGAGTTACCCAAGACATCCTTCATCACCAACTTCAGCATGTCAGTCCTTTTCCATCGGATTGAGTTTAAAATCAGAGGGACTCAGTTTCAAAAATGACTACAGCATGTTGTGACACATATTTGGGATTTTCAGGGAGATTGATGGCAAGACATACACAGGTGTGGTGAAGGAAAAAGAGAAGGCCAGGCAGCAGTATCAGAAGGCCGTGTCATCTGGCCAGACTGCTGGTTTAGTCAAGTGAGAAGAGGAAAACAAGAAATCAAGTGAACTTTAAACTGTTTGCTGTTAATGTACTACTACTAACTAACTGGTGTTCTGGTGTTCCAGGGCTTCAGGTAGAAAAATGGAGAAGTTTTCTGTTACTGTGAATGTCGCAGCAAACAGCGGTGTCATATTTATTCTCACCCATGAGGAACTTCTTCAGCGACATTTTGGCAAATATGAGCTCATGATCAGAGTCAAACCCCAACAGCTGGTCCAGCACTTTGAGGTTCATTATTATCCACAGCAGATTTTATAACATCATAATTGAGAAGCCACATTTAATAAAACAAAAAAATGTGTCAATAAGTGTACCGCAAAAAGGTGGAAAAACTAATGGTGGTATTTTATTTTTCACATTAAAATTTCAACTTACTCTCTTTATGGTAAAATAATATTTTACCCCAAAAAGAACAATTTACAGAAGTCAGAAGACAGAAGTCGGGCCATCCAAGATGTAGATGAGTTTGTTTCATCATTGGAACAGATTTGGAAAAATTCTGCATTACATCACTTGCTCACCAATGGATCCTCTGCAGCGAATGGGTGCCATCAGAATGAGAGTCCAAAAAACAGCTGATACACTTGAGAAAGCAATATTATGGACAGTAGGGATGCACGATATTATCGGACTGATATCGGAATCGGCCAAGGGCATAGGTTTGCTTTCGACATTGGTGGGGACATAAACCCACCTCCCCCCTTATAATTCATATAGCTTACAGAGTTGTTGTTTTTATATAGTATGTTTAACAGACAATAATTACACAATTATGATTTTGTGAACCAACAACATCAGTATCAGAGCGCTGGGTGTCTTAAAGGGATAGTTAACCCAAAAATGTAAATTCTGTCATCATTTACTAGTTCCAAACCTGTATGAATGTCTTTGTTCTGCTGAACACAAAGGAAGATATTCTGAAGAATGTGGGAAACACATTCAAGATTAATCACTTTATGTATTCCCCAATTGTAAGTCGCTTTGGATAAAAGCGTCTGCAAAATGACTAAATGTAAATGTAAATGTAAACAGAGCAGTTCTGGGGCACCATTGACTTCCATAGTGTTTTTTTTTTCATACTATGTAAGTCAATTTTTCCACAAAACAGCTTGGTTACAAACTTTTTTCAAAATGTATTCCTTTGTGTTCGGCAGAACAAAGAAATTCACACAGGTTCAGAACTACTTGAGGATGAGTAAATGATGACAGAATTAAAAATTTTGGGTTAACTATCCCTTTAATCACACATCAAATTATTTGAATATGAATTGAATTGGACCCAGGATTATTATGAAAGAATACTGTGCTGTTGCTGTTGCTATAGTAACAAAACTCGTGCACATCTGATTGACAGAAAAACTGCACGCTCTAATATCAGTTTGTTTTTTCAGATATTTCTGCTAATAGTTTGATTTGTACATTCAGTTGCACAACATTATTTAAAGTTAAAGACTGTCCTCGGCGACTCAAGATGCTGTTCCAAATCCTGCTGCACCACAGAGTGCCACTTATACAGTTTACCAAAAAAATGTTGTTGTTTCCCAAATATGTTGGATTCGGTATCGGCCAAAATGAGTTGAAAAATATCGGCATATCGCAAAAATCCAATATCTTGCATCCCTAACGGACAGTATTTTAGCCAGAATCAATGGTCTGAAGTTAAAAACGTTTGGATGGATTTATTAGAAACATGCAGCTTTTCA
The DNA here is from genome assembly GCA_027422405.1 of Ptychobarbus kaznakovi. Classification (NCBI taxonomy): domain Eukaryota; kingdom Metazoa; phylum Chordata; class Actinopteri; order Cypriniformes; family Cyprinidae; genus Ptychobarbus; species Ptychobarbus kaznakovi. The sequence goes on from CM049795.1 coordinate 17,409,651, forward strand.
CCCCACAATACGTAAATTAATAGACTGGAGTGGATTGTACTTGTGGATTATTGTGATATTTCATCTGTTTGGACTCTCATTCTGACGGCACCCATTCACTGCAGAGGATCCATTGCTGAGCAAGTGATGTAATGCTGAATTTCTCCAAAACTGGTCTCTTGAAGAAACAAACTCATCTACATCTTGGATGGCCTGAGGATGAGAATTTTGAGCAAATTTTCATTTTTGGGTGAACTATTCCTTTCAAAATTAAAAAATGTAAAATATTCATAGACATGTTATTTGTCAACAACCCGCCTATCTATATGATTATCTACTGTAGATCTATAATGCATGTCATTGTTAAAACATCTTTCCACAATAAAAAATATACTAAAGACAATGTTTAGAATTTTAACAGTGCTCTCATACTATGAATGAGCACATCTTATTTAAACAATGAATGACTTGTTGGCTCAAACTCATATTATGCATATTAAATGCATATTAAATGTAAAATAACCATAATCTGTCGTGTCTCTCATCCACAGATTGTAGCAGATATTTATGAATCTCAGGGAATTTCATTTGTGGACGCCTACGGTACATTCATCACGAATGAACTGCTCCCTCTAGTAGAGAAAACTGTCACTGACAAGAAGGTGACGATTGAAATATCTTTGCATGGACGGATAGCACTTATACCAATATAAAGCACTATTAGTTAATAATGCTAGTAACTAAGAAGGATCTCCGTTAGAGAATAATAATGGTGATAACGATAACTATTTGATCTTTGTTCAGGCCCATGTGTCCTTCTCTCCAACACTGGATCAACAGAGGAAATGCACTAAGTGTGACGGGACACTCATCGATGGAGATTTCTTCATTAAGTATGATGTCAACCGCGCTCATGACATCGGTGATATCCAGGTCAGATTTCATTAGGATGATAAAGTCATAACAAATGAACAAATGAAAATATTACTTTTCTGTGGCCTGCTAATTAACACATGCTATATGCTAAAGTTTGAATTTGTTCATCTATTCTACAAATTATTTATTGGAAAAGTGCAAAGAGTAAGACGTAATAATATTTGTATCATCTACAGATTGTAAACGGATACTTTGTGCATTTTTTTGCACCGGCTAATCTTCCAAGAGTACCGAAAATGGTTGTTTTTGTTATAGACAACAGCTACTCTATGGTGGGAAATAAAATGGCACAGGTGAGTAACGTGTCTGTTCAATGAGAAAAGACTGTTTTCAATTTCATATTGTCAGTAGGCCTACTTTTGACATTTGTCTGTGTTTGTTTTCGAAATAAGACTAAAGAGGCTCTGGTGACCATTCTGGATGAACTCCCAGAGGACGACTACTTTGCCATCATCGTATTTTCAAGCTATTTTGTTGTATGGAAGCCACATTTAAGCAAAGCAACACCAGCAAATGTGAAAGCAGCCCAAGAATATGTCAAAACAATTGAAGTTGTTGGTAGTAAGTATGAATATGAAATATGCAAGGAAGTGATTTTATCACTGAACGAATTATAAATGATTAATTGTATGCAAACCACATGGAAACATTACATAAAGCAAAACCGTACAATGCACAGTGATTAAGAAAGAGCACACTGAGGGTTAAAATCAGAAATTACACATGGAAAAAATGTTGAAAGAATCCTACAGCTGCCTATGCAATGAGCACAGCAAAAGTCACTCAGTGTAGTTTACATTGAGCAGACAAAACGTGTTTACTATCACTTTTCAATGTGCAAATGTCCACATTGAAAATCTGGAATCCAATGCGAACATCTGGAAATTAGGACAAAATAGCTTTCTTTTTTTATCAATAATCGAATACAAAAACTTGTGACATGAGCACTTTTGTTTTTTGTCTAAGGTACTGAATTGCATGATCCAGTCATACATGGTGTGAAGATGCTGTATGACGTGCAACGTAATGGTACAGCCCCAAAGAACATGGTACTGATGATCATTTTGATGACTGATGGGGAACCAAACACACGTATGTATATACACATACCGACAACCTTACTGTTTCCATGACTATCCTTGACGATCAACATTGACTGGGAGTATCCCTAAAGAAACATACAGGAAAAAGCCCTAGTGTCATTTCCATCAACTTATTAAAGAACACCAGCTGTTAACATTTTTGTTGTTGTCTGTGATGGAATAATAAAACGTATACATTTTTAGATCCGAGAACTCTTCCTGAGATCCAAGAGAGCATTCGTCACACCATTGATGGGAATATCACTCTGTTCAGTTTGGCTTTTGGTAATGATGCAAACTATGGATTTTTGGATACTTTGAGCAAGCAGAACAATGGCATTGTTCGCAGGATTTACGAGGACTCTGATGCTCCACTTCAGCTAAAGGTAGCTAACTGAGCTAATGTTGTATCTGCTAAATACATAGCCTTTGCATTGTATAAATTGGACCCTGTTGTTAATTTAGTTTGTATTTCTTTTAACGGATTAGTGTATTTTAAATTACTGTAAATTAATAAAGTAAATTAATGTTTAAATATTTAATAGTATAGCAAGTAAGAGGGTTCCTGAATAATTTACAGAATAGCTGACAGAGAATTAAAAAAACTAAATAAGCATTATTAGGGCCGTCCTTTGGGCGGTGCGACTAGTGCGGACGCACTGAGCCCCGTGGTGAACGGACCGAGGGTAACCCCCTCCCCCCGGAACGCGATCGCGAACGGAACGAGGGGGGCCCTGCATCTGCTAGGGCCTTATAACTGAAATATATAGAAGCCTGTTTCAGCTGTGGGATAAAAAAAATATATAATAACAATATAAACTTGCAACTGCAATCTTGCAAATCTGCCTTTTTTTCCCCTCACAACTGTGAGAAAAAAAATAAACAATTGCGAGATAAATCCCATGGTGGAAACAAGCTTCCATAAATATATCCAAATAAAATTATTAAATTAAATTAAATGATTAAATCGAATTGTGAAAACTCAAAATCTAGTGTAATTGTGATTATTGCAAATTGTTTATATTTTTAGTATTACATCGAATGGTTTGCTTGATTTGTTACCAAGGGAATGAAGAAGTGCAAGTCCTCTTCTCTCAGAAGTGAATTTTCCTATCCGGACAACCTGATAAGTTAACTCTAGTGTAATTGTGATTATACTGTAAATAACATGTTTATATTTTTAGTATTACTAACTTTTAAGAAAATACTGCTAATGGTTTGCTAATGATTTGTTACCAAGGGATTTTATGAAGAAGTGTCAAGTCCTCTTCTCTCAGAAGTGAATTTTCACTATCCGGACAACGCAGTTCAATGTCACTGACAAGATAGTTCATATTTTAAACAGTATTTTCAACGGCTCTGAAATTATACATCCCTTAGACTTAATGGTAGTGCTGGCCGACTTAATGACTTAAATGAAATAGACAACTTTGCAATTGAAGTTTTCGCACAAGGGGTGAGTAAATACTCTATCTTGCTTTATCATCTCTTTATTGCCCCCATGTATACACTTTTTTGAGAGTTCATAGTAGCAGGTATTTATACAAAATTATACATCCCTTAACAAATTTGAAATAAGTTCAGTTGCTAGATAAAAGTTCTCCCAGCTGAATCTTTTCAAAATATATTGCTTTATTTCTTATGTTCTCTTTATTGCCCCCATACCAACTTTTTTGAGATAAACTATGTAGCAGGCACTCATGTGATTTGAAATTTGAAATGTAGTTTTAATTTTATTCAAAAAAACATCCCAATTTTGTGGATTCGGGTTGTAAAATGTGAACATTGGGGTTAAAATGTCACTGTTAAACATTTAAAAGCATAATATGTTCTCTATGTTCTATTGTGGATAAACTAAAATGACTTTATGATTACAAATAATTTAGGAGGAATGTGTTATTGAAAGTCTTGTAGTTTTAATTTTATTCAAAAAAACATCCCAACTTTTCCGGAATTCGGGTTGTAAATGTGAACATTGGGGGTTCAACATATGTGAGCATAAAAGCATAATATCTCCTAGTCAGTGTGAAAAAATATATATAAATAAAGCTAAAATGCCTTTATGATTACAAATAATTTAGGAGGAATGTGTTATTTCTGTATCTCTAGCCATTGGTTGGTCAAAAAATAGCTCCGCCCTAAACTCACACCATTGGTTGAGCCATTGCTGCTATATCAGACTTACTTACAGTTGCTGCAGTATATTAAGCTGGATAAGAGAGAATATTTTAATAACAGAAAAATTACATCACCAATGAATCCATAGATCATAGCCTCATTAATATCATTGGATTGTGTAATACTATTTTCAGTGAATTTACGTCTTTGGTTTTGGGGACATGTAAAACTAATCCCACTTTGTTTGTTTTGCCACAGTTCGAAAATAACTTTGAGCTAAAAGGTCAAGCAAATACTCAGAAGTGGGAAACCATATTTCCTGATGAAGAGTATATTTTTGGGGACTTTACTGAGCGTCTCTGGGCATATCTGACCATCCAGGAGCTCCTGGATAAGAAGTCTGAAGTTTGAAAAAGCGTGATCTTTAGCACACTAAAACTCTCAAAGTGTTCTCTACATTTAGTTCAATGTGAAAACGACTAGTAAAATTATAATTTGTCTGAATTAATTGTAGTTATATCAATTGGGTCTGAATTCATTCATAATGTTTTAAACAGAAGATTTGAATCAAATCCAATTATAATGCAAAAATATTTTCTGACAGAGACAAGGGTACACCAGAGGAGAAAGGAAATGCCACTGATGAAGCTCTGCGCCTTTCAATAAAATACAACTTTGTTACTCCGCTTACCTCCATGGTCGTCACTAAACCTGAAGATAAAACCAAAGGCGACACATTTATTGCTGACAAGCTGACTGAAGGTATGACTAATCTGTCAAATAGCGAGCAGAAGTTTGGAAATGGCGCATAAAGAAACACTTGACATGAACTTGTAACTATATGTTTAACCTGTTATATGACACTCACTCTTTTCTCAACATGAATTCACAGAGGAGCGAGGAAAGATACAAAAATATGGTAAGCTGTTACATTGGCATGTATTAATCTGGTTGTTAAAATGTGACGCCATGGATCCCAGTTTCCGCTCCTAAGATCTAAAAGCAAACAATAAATGATGCTAATATATAAACATGCTGTGCTGTACTACTACCAAAACTCATGATCCCAATTTATAACTTAGTTGGCCAGACAGTGATTAACTTTTTATAAATCGTTAAAATACTAGTGTCCTTGACGTCAGGGAGACGGTAGTGGACATTTTTTAAAAGCTTTGCTAAAAGGTGCAATATAAGTGAATAGTGCTCATGAACGGTTGTTTAGGTAGTATTCCTAATTGAAACAGAGTAGAGATTTGAACCTGGGAACAGTATTTGATACATCACGACTTAGCAACGTAATGTGAATGAGAGTTTTGTTTACTTTTTTTCATATTTGACATTGTCAAACCAAGTGAGCTATTTTGGTGCATTTATTTTGGTTCAATCGTTGTCTTATTTGCAGGTTACACAGCCAGAGTGGCCAGCTACCCCACGTACTCTGCACCCACATATAATGGTAAATGTAAACTGGGAATGTGAAATGTAGGTAAAGCTTCATTAGTCACATCAGCAGTGCTGTTCTAACAATTTGCCAATGTAACAGTTGATGGAGATCCACACTTCATCATTGAGCTGCCAGATCAGAATGATGCTCTGTGCTTCAACATTGATGACAAACCTGGTACCATCTTCAACCTGGTTAGAGACCCACTTACAGGTGAGAACATAAAGGTTGCCCCTCCTGACATCACAGTTTCATTAAATCTAACAGGATTATAGATTTAACTAGATGAGAAAAGCTTGTAAACAAACTTTGATGTTGGCTTGAAAAAGCCTTATTTAAAAGTTTTAAATGACTCTGAAAAGCTTGAAGTTTGAAGATTAGCACGATGAGCACATTGCTAGAATGTTTTAAGATGTTGCAAACACATTTTAACATGTTTTGGCATGATTTACCATGTTGCTAGCATGATTTATCACGTTATCTACTATGTTTTAGCATGTTTTAAAATGTTAGGTTTATCATGTTGCTACCATGTTTTAACGTGTTTTACCACATTGTTAGTATAATTTAACATGTTGCCATGTTTTGAACATCACTGTAAAAAATGACTTTAACAGTAAGTTCCCCTACTATATGTGGTGAAAAACTGTAATAGACATTTCAGACCATAAAACTGAAAGTGAAAAATATTTTACATTTGACCATTTTTCTTTGAAATAACTTATGTTTATTCTTAGTTTTTTATCATTTATGTTTATTAGGGTTGTCTGTTACATATAATGATGTTAAATTAATGTTTAGTGCATATTTCAAATTCATGAGTGTCAACATGATGGTGTTTAGTGTTTGTGTGAATGACATTGCGCACCTTATAAATTGTATGTGTTTTTCCCATTTCAATTGGAAATAAGAATCCCATTTCTATTGAAACAAGAAGTTGTGAATTGTGGAATTTTGTGCCTAGACGTTTCAGGGAAACCAACGTATACATAGCTTTTAGATGGCTTCTAATTACTTATATTTTAAATCACACATATCCACAATGTTCTATAGTCTACAGTTGGTTTCTTGGTGCTTCACAGGTGTTGTGGTCAATGGCCAAACCATTGGAGACAAGAAAGTCTTCCCAGGAAGCAAGATGCACACCTATTTTGGGCGCTTTGGGATTGTTCATGAGAAGTTTGGTATCAGAATGATGGTGAGCACAAAGGAGATCTCAGTGTCTGACAAGGGAAAACAGGCAAAACTCTTCTGGACTGATACTGCCACAGTAAAGGGGGCCAAGTAAGATGCATAATATCATCGTTTCACTTCATTCCTATCAAGTCATTATGAGCTAACTGAAATAATCCTTTCAAAAAGGAACGTGGGAAAGACTCATCGTCCTGACAGAACTTTGTCTTTCTTTCTCCAGCATGGATCTACAGGTGATCAAAGATCGCAGTTTAACAGTGACCCTAAGGAACTCAGTCAAGTTTCTTATCATCCTGCACAAAGTCTGGCAGAAACACCCGTATCATCAAGACTACCTCGGGTTCTACACCTTGGACAGTCACCTCTTTTCAAGCAATGTCCATGGCCTGCTTGGTAAAATGTCTGAAGAGCTTACCACACTATATATGTCATGCTAACCCTCTTGGCCTCTTCATTTTTGGGTCACACTTGGTACCTTTGAAGCCTTGACCTTTTCCCCAGGAAAATCCCTGTAATATATTTTTGTTAAAAAATATTGTGACAGGATTTTATGATACTAAGCAATATTTATAAAATGTTTATGAGCTATTTTTGTCCATGGACATGTTTTACCTTTTTCTTTTTCGACCCTTTAACATATCCCAATATGCATGCGACACGCAAATTTCCAAATTTGCATGCGACAAATGTCACCAAGTCTCATCTCATTCCGATAAAGTAAAAAAAAAAACTATTCAACACAAAATTTTCAATTAATAAAAAAAGAGAGACAGAGATGGTTAAAGGAATATTTCAGGTTCAGTGTAAGTAAAGTTGCTCTACCTACTGTGGTATAATGTTAAAAAAAACACTAAAATAATATCAACTCATCCCTCTTCTTCTTTCAAAACTAATGCAAAAATGAAGTCTACAGTGAAGCACTTACAATGAAAATGAAAAGGGACAATTTATGGAGGATTAAATGGAGGAAAACATTAGTTTTTTTTAAAAGCACTTATATTGTTTCTTCTGGTAAAACATTTTATTATTTGAGTGCTAATGTTATTCAATTGGTTTTCCTGTTGTTTTACTGTTAATGGTGGTGTAGGGTTTGGTTATCAGGGCAACAAATCTATAAAATTGGATATAAATTTAACACAGAAAATATTAATAAGTGATTTTTTCACACTAAAATCATGTAAAAAAAATTTACATCAAGTGGCTATTCTACTGAAACAGTGAGTATTGTAATGTTTACAAATTGGGCAATGTGTCTCACTGTAACCCAAAGGATAAACAAGTGGAAACATTTTGTGGTTATCAAATGCTGTCAATGTAATGATGAGTCTGAAATATTGCTTTCATATTGCATTATTATCAAGCAGAACATGCTGTGATGGCTGTGCTCTGATCTGTGTTCAACTCTCTTTAGGTCAGTTCTACCATGGATTGGAGTTTGAAGTGAGTGAACCGTTTCCAGGAAAGGATGCAAACAAACCAGATGCCATGATGTTTGTGAAGGGACAAGAGCTTGTAGTTACCAGGTGAATTTAAGACACTGCACAGTTTGCCAGTTTGAACATAAAAGGTCGATATTACCTTAATACTGCGTTATTCTGTGTCAACAGGGGTTGGCAGAAAGATTTCAGACAGGATGTGAAGAACGGAGAAAATGTGCCCTGCTGGTTCATTCACAATAACGGCACCGGACTCCTCGATGGAGTTCACACAGACTACATCGTCTCCGGTCTCTTCAAGACAATCTGAGTCTGAAAGCCAGACAAAACAATGAATGACAGCTGTAAACAAACAGATTATAAGAGGAAGACTTAAGAGATAAAAATATGAACATGTCATTCTCAAAATTACGCCATTAGCTTTTAGTGTTGTCAAAATATAAATTTTTAAATACTCAATACAGTATTACAGTGTCTCAGAGCAGCTTGGTTCACAGTAAGTGCAGCAAACTCAATCTCTGAACGTGCTGTGAGTTTAACAAACATTTACAATGTGCTCCACTTATGCTTGATTGTTACATTTGCATAATTTCCAACATTTTGTGAAGAGATGATTATAGCATTGCACTATATTTGTAATGAGAAACATCTGTAAACCTGTTGTCAAAAACTTTCCACCAAAATAAAAGCTTGAGTATCGTACTCTTTCAAGTGGAGGTAATTATGAAACATAAGTATTGTAATTTTACTACACAGTGTAAAGCAAAATAATGAATACAGTAATTATGTAAAACTTTCTTAGTCTAAGAAATATTATTGGGTAACACTTTATTTTACGGTGTCCTTGTTACACATGTTACATGTACTTGCTATTATAATAACAATAAATTATGAATAATTACTTGCAGCTAAACCCAAACCAAACCCTCATCCTAACCCTTACCATATAGTAAGTAGCTAATTAACATTACTCAGTACGTAAATGTATAATTACACTGTAACAAGGGCACCTTAAAATGTTGTTGTAATTATTAAATAATTCCCATCAAAGCTATTAGACATGAGGATAAATGAGAATATACTGTTCAAATTTTATTTTTAAATGGTAATATCAATCATTTTCAAGGTATCTAAGATAGAAATAGCAGTATAATTTTGTTATTTCTTTAAATAATTTGTAAGTAGAAAATGAATGTCATAAAAACACAGGGTTAAGATGCACAAAGTCTGGCTGATAATTTTTATATTATGACTGATAATACAATTATATACAATTCTACATCAATAAAAACTAAAACATTGAAAACTATTATCAATAGTGAAAGGAAAACTCATGACCTGTTTTATATTGCTGGTGCTAGTCCTCATCAATGATCCTCACAATTTTTAGACAACCCGAATTACGGAAATGTTGGGACGTTTTTTTTTTATATATATACAATTAAAACTAAAATAATTTCAAATCACATGAGCCAATATTTTATTCACAATAGAACATAGATAACATAACAAATGTTTAAACTGAGACATTTTACAATTTTATGCACAAAATGAGCTCATTTAAAGTTTGATGCCTGCTACAGGTCTCAAAATAGTTGGGACGGGGCATGTTTACTATGGTGTAGCATCTCCTCTTCTTTTCAAAACAGTTTGAAGACGTCTGGGCATCGAGGTTATGAGTTTCTGGAGTTTTGGTTTTGGAATTTGGTCCCATTCTTGCCTGATATAGGTTTCCAGCTGCTGAAGAGGTCATAGTCATATTTGTCATATTTTTCGTTTAATAATGACACCAAATGTTCTGTGTAGGTGAAAGATCTGGACTGCAGGCACCCAGACTCTTCTACTAGGAAGCCATGCTGTTGTAATAACTGCAGTATGTGGTTTTGCATTGTCCTGCTGAAATACACAAGGCCTTCCCTGAAATAGACGTCGTCTGGAGGGGAGCATATGTTGCTCTAAAACCTTTATATACCTTTCAGCATTCATAGTGCCTTCCAAAACATGCAAGCTGCCCATACTGTATGCACTTATGCACCCCCATACTCATCAGAGATGCTGGCTTTTGAACTGAACGCCGATAACACACTGGAAGGTCTCGCTCCTCTTTAGCCTGGAGGACACAGCGTCCGTGATTTCCAACAAGAATGTCAAATTTGGACTCGTCTGACCATAGAGCAATTTTACACTTTGAAACAGTCCATTTTAAATGAGTCTTGTCCCACAGGACACGACGGCGCTTCTGGACCATGTCCCTTTTTGCATGATAGAGCTTTAGTTGGCATCTGCAGATGGCACGGTGGATTGTGTTTGCCGACAGTGGTTTCTGGAAGTATTCCTGAGCCAATTTAGTAATGTCAATGACAGAATCATGCTGATGAGTGATGCAGTGTTGTCTGAGGGCCCGAAGACCACGGGTATCCAACAAAGGTCTTCGGCCTTGTCCCTTATGCACAGAGATTTATCCAGTTTCTCTGAATCTTTTGATGATGTCATGCACTATAGATGATGAGATTTGCAAAGCCTTCGCAGTTTGACGTTGAGGAACGTTGTTTTTAAAGTATTCCACAATCATTTTACGCACTCTGCCCATCTTAACTTCTGGGAGATTATGCCTCTCTAAACATCCCTTTATGTTACAGACCTGATGTCAATTAACTTAATTAGTTGCTAGATGTTCTACCAGCTGAATATTTTCAAAATGTCTTGCTTTTTCAGCCATTTTTTGCCCCGTGCCAACTTGTTTTAGACATGTAGCAGGCATCTAATTTGAAATGAGCTCATTTAGGGGATAAAAGTGTAAAATTTCTCAGTTTAAACGTGTTATTTTATCTATGTTCTATTGTGAATAAAATATTGGCTCCTGTGATTTGAAAGTCTTTATGTTTTCATTTTATTCCAGTTTAAAAAACGCCCCAATATTTCGGGAATTCGGGTTGTAATAACATTTGGCTCATTTTGTATGCTGACTGCAGTTGACAGATTTTTCCATGGAGGATCACATTACATAACTCAAAGCTAACGAATCCCTTGGTACCATAATTGTTTTTTTTTTTAAAACTTTACTACAAATAAAGATGATAGCTTACAAAGACACCTAACAGTCACACACGCAGAACTTACATTAACACAAAATGAACACCAGTCTAGCCACTAACTCAAGCTAAAATGATGACTAAACTGTGGCAAATGATTCAAAGGAAACTAAGTCTGAATGGTTTATAAGAAACACTCCTTTCACAAACGTCAAATCTCATCCAGTAAACATTTGCTTGGCCAAATTAAGGAGCAGATGTTCATGTTAGTGAGTGCTTGAACTGTGTGTCGTCAATGAAGCGGATCATTCTCTCAGTTTTACTAGCCTGTACAGTCAGTGACTCCCTGTGCTTACAGTAACCGCAGCTTCTCATTAGATACTGTCAGAACAGCACACAGCCCATGAGTACAGCCATTTAAACATTAGTCTTTAGATCATCCTCCAAACATGAATGGTTGGACACCGATTTTTATTTTACATAATTCTGTGGTGTGACAACTAATGTTATAGAAGTAAGCTGCAAGCAGTGAGTTATTAAGTGTCTCTTTGGGGAAGTATGCTTGTTTGTATTATATTAAAATAAATAACCTTCATTCAAATCTTCATTTCAGTTGGACAGCAATACATCCAGCCATGTCTTGAAACTTGACAAATATGTTTCAAAAATATCATTAATGTATATAAAAACGATCTTCAAGTATTTTGGAGACCACATATTGCTTTCTAAACTGATTAAACTCTATGAAACTAAACAAATAATTCCTAAAAGCATTTTTTTTTTTTTTACTATAAGTCTATAGGCCTACTTTGTCAGTATGTGTGTTTCCTGGGAATTGAACCCACAACCTTTTGCGCTGCTAACGCAATGCTCTACCACCTACTGCATGGCAATGGTGATGTACACCAGCACGGTTACTGCTCGTATCTTATTGCATAATATGTAAAGAAGACATTGTTCATACATCAACAGGTTTTCCAGAAAGATCTATCCACCATCTTAATGATCGTCCTTTCCCTCTCTAAAGCAAACAAACTGACCTCTAATTTAAAAAGAAAAAAATCCATTATTAAATATTCTTCGATTAAGATTAGAAATTATGCTAAAAGCGATTTTGGATTAAACCCGTCGGACTTTTATCATAGAAATTGTTTACCCACAATCCCTCACTACCAGAAGTACCGGTCACTAAGGGAAGGCCGGGGAAACGGTCCACCCATTACCATCGGGAGAACATGGATTGCTGCTAAATTGGGGATATATACGATCACAACAAGAGTCGAGCATAGGTAGTACAATCACTGTGGATTCTTGTGTTTAAAGAGGTGTTTGCAGTGATTGCAGGAAAGCGTCATCCTCTGTAGGGCGTGCAGCTCGCGCTTCTGTGCACTGATGTTGAAATCATTAAGTCATATCTGTGTTATCAGACGCTGACAGTGTTTTTGTCTGCTGTGTCTCGTGCATTTGAACTGCACTGATCATATGATCACATCGCGCAGCTGATCTGATGCTGATTTTTACTTGCATTGATCGCTTCGGTGTGCTGGTTCCCATAGAAACGCATCACTGATCTATAATATAGAAATCATTCTATAGATCATCAATGATCGCAATACTAGCAGGTGACTAGAGAGGAGTGAGTACTGTGTACTGATAGACTGACTAACGTTACCAAAAAAGTGGTTTGATATTATTGTTACCTTTTAAATGTATGCTCTAATGACGTATTTTATGTTTTATACATTACATTTAGTCGAAAAGCCCACACTAGGCCATTTAATATGATGTTCTATTATGACAACTTTATTTAGTCATTTAGCAGACGCTTTTATCCAAAGCAACTTACAAATGAGGACATTATAGAAGCAATCAAAACCAACAAAAGAGCAACAACATGCAAGTGCCATTACAAGTCCTGGTTAGCCTAACGCAGTACACGTAGGAAGGATTTTTTTTTTTTTTTTTGAAAACTAGTATGTAAAATATAGAACAATTAAACTTAGTGTTAGTTTTACAAGAAAAGCAAGCAGTCAGAGAATAAATATGCAATTGATAGAGACAACTTACCTCAAATAGTGTAACAACATGCCCCACTATTGGAGTCAGTGAACTATATGTTTTTTGTTTGTTTGTTTTTAAAGACGTAGACTTACCCTGATGATTTTTTACTGGTGTAAAATGTGTGACAACTAGCCCCATTCTCCTCTGTTTGTCTAGCCTGTCAGTTCGTGTACCTCAAGATGGGTGGCTGGAGTGCGTTTGTGACCTGCTGTGTTTGGGCGATTCTTCTCCTGGCTCTGTTTGAAGATTCACTGGCATCTGCGCCTGAGTTTGATCCATACAACGTTTTTGGAGTGTCCAGACAAGCCAGCCAGGCCGAAATCAAGAAAGTCTACAAGAGGCTCGTGAGAGAATGGTGAGTGATAGGATAGGAAGACTAGGATTGCTGGTTTCTTTTGTTTCATCCACAATGGTTAGCTTTCTTCTCTTTGTCCGTCTTCTCTTTAATATAGTGTAATAATTGTGTAACTCTCTCATGATGATGTCAAATGAAAATGTTTTCACACTTTATCCGTAGGCACCCAGACAAAAACAAAAGTCCAAGGGCAGAGGACATGTTTATCAAGATCACTAAATCATATGAGGTAGGATGTTGCATTACTAGAAATAACAAAAAAAGCACTCTTTATTTTTGCCATTTTTACCTAATACTATACAAGTGTATGTGTGTGTGTGTACATAAAAGTTTGGCTATCACGCTATTTCTAATGTTTTTTTTGTTTTTTATTAGTTTCTTATGCTCACCAAGGCTGTTTTTATTTGATCCAAAAAACAGTAATAGTTTAAATTGTTGTAATATTTCACAATAGCCGTCGTAAATTCAATTTATTTCTAAAGCATGTTTAAATTCCACCTTTGCTGGCCAAAGTGCTTTACAAAGTAACAAAAAAATACAATAAAGATAAAAGCAAGTAAACACATACGCATTACAGAGAATTAAAAGCACAAGAAAAAAAGCTGCGTTTTTAACCTAGATTTGAAATCGGCTAACGTGGAGGCAGTTCTGACAGAAAATGGCAGGCTGTTCCATAGCTTAGGACCAGCTACTGCGAAGGCTATGTCTCCCCTGCGTTGCAGGCGAGACCGTGGTATTCGCAGAAGATGGCCATCTTGGGATCTAAGTGACCTTGCCGTATTATAGGTGGTGAGTAAATCAGAGAGGTACCTAGGAGCTAAGTTGTTAAGAGCTTTGTAAACAAATAGCAGTATTTTGTAGTCGATTCGATTTCTGGTAGCCAGTGCAATGTGCATAAAATTGGTGTGATATGGACTCGTTTGCGACTTCCTGTGAGTAGGCAGGCAGCCGCATTTTGGACCATTTGAAGGCGAGAGATGGAAGAGAGGGGTAACCCAACATACAAAGAATTACAATAGTCGAGTCGTGTGGAGATAAAAGCGTGAAAAGCAGTTTCAAAACGTTTCCTGTTTAAGAAAGGTTTGACTTTGGCTAACTGACGAATATGATAAAAACTGGTACTAACTATTGTATTAATTTGTTTGTCTAATTTGAGACTATTATAAAGGTGGAAACCAAGATCCTTGACATCTGAGGAAAGATATGGAGTAAGTGTGCCAAGGTCAAAGGATTTTCCACCTGAATGCTCTTTTGGCCCAAATTGAAAGATTTGGGTTTTATCGTCATTGAGTAACATAAAGTTATTTGTGAGCCACACTTTGATTTCTTGCAGACAGGCTTCCAGTCTTTTAAATGCTGAGGTATCATTACGTTTTATTGGTATATAGTTCAGTTGTGTATCATCTGTATAGCAGTGGTACAATACCCCAAATTTACTCATAGATCCCAGAGGTAGCATATACAGCGAAAATAACAATGATGCTAAAATCAATCCCTGGGGTACACCGCAAGTAAGTCGAGCCATCGAGAATGAAAGGGTGCCTAAATTAACAGAGAAACTTCTATTTGACAGGAAAGATTGAAACCTTTTCAAAACTGTACCAGAAATGCCGATTGAACATTCAAGCCGGGATAAAAGAATCCTGTGGTCTACAAAGTCAAAAGCTGAGCTCAAATCTAACAACATTAATGCCATTGTATCACCGTGGTCAATAAAATATCATTAAAAACTTTCAAGAGCGCAGACTCAGTGCTGTGCAGGGTTATAAAGCCAGATTGAAAGATGTCAGAGATGGAATTACTTTGCAAATAATTTTGCAACTGAATGAAAACAGCTTTTTCAAGAATTTTGGATAAGAACGGCAAATTAGAGATGGATCTGTAGTTTGCATATATTGCTGCGTCAAATTAGTTTTTTAAAGAATTGGGGTTACAGTAGCGAGTTTAATACAGGCTGGGACTGTCCCAAACAATTATTAATAATACATAGAATGTCTGGATCGACTGTATCAAAGATCTGTTTTTGAAAACGTGAAGGAAGAATGTCGTGAGGAGAAAAAGTATGTTTCAATTTTAAAACGATTTCTCTACATGTCTGAAGAGAAGCCGGCGCAAATTCACTCCACTGTGAACAAGTCTTCTATTTGAATACATTTTAAAATGTAATATATTTCTGTAATGGTAAAGCTGAATTTTCAGCATCATTACTTCAGTCTTCAGAGTCACATGATGCTTAAAAATCATTCTTATATGCTGATTTGAAACATTTATTATTATTATCTGTGTTGCCAACAGTTTCAGAACTAGAATTAGAGAACTGTGTTTAATATCTTCATATTTTTGTGGAAACTGAGACTTTTTTCAATGATTCTTTGATAAATAGTTCAAAAGAACAACATTTATTTGAAATGGTCATTTTTGTTTGTAACATTATACATTTCTTTACTGTCTTACTGAACTTTTGAACGCTAGTATATTTATGTGTGCAAAATATCTGCTGTAAAATGGCAAAAATGATAATGTATAATTACTCGCATGCAATGAATTGTAATTATAAAATAAAACATAGTGGTATTATACCACTATAGTCACAATTATTTTTTATTTGAAAAATATTTTTATGAAATGTTTATCTAAAATGTATAGTGAGTGGTTACAATTAAAGTTTTTTTTATTGCGTAAATTTGTCAAATCTGCAATATTTTCTTGTAAATGTATGTATACACATACGCACAAATGATAATAAATAACTGCTCATTATAAAGACTTGTTTTTATTGTTAAAATGCAATAAATCAATGACACAACTTGTGGCATTACTTTTTGACAAACATTTGGACACACATAATGCACTTTTGATTTTGGCGCCACACTTCTGCGAATATAAAAAATACACAAAAAGTGTACGTTCGATTAATAGTTTTAAAAAAAATTCTGGAACTGTCAAAAGTCTGCTGGAAGAAGCACAACAAAACATTTTTGCATCATCTGGCAGACTTTTGCTGACAGACAAACTGGGATGTTTGTGTGCGGGTAACACGGAGCAAAAGTACACATCACTCATTTACATATACCAGTACTGACGCTGTAACAGTACAAACCTGGTTGAAAATTTGCAAACTGGTGGAATTGGTGCATGTAAACATTTGAATATGTCTTCAGTAATAAGCATGCATATTGAATTGAATGTGATTTACTTTCCATAGATTCTTTCCAATGAGGAGAGAAGGGAAAACTATGACCGGTTTGGTCAAATGGACGAGAATCAAAACTTTGCCCGAGCACCGCAGGGCTTCAGACATTATCATGACAGCTTCTACTTTCGATGAGTCGTTCTTTCACTTCCCTCGGACGAGTCGGGATTTCACAGACAGCAAGCACCTCCTTCACTATAACCATTACATCAGTGAGGTGCTGCCGGGCAGTTTCAAGAGACCCTACCTGATCAAGATCACGTCAGAGTGGTGCTTCACCTGCATCCATATTGAGCCCGTATGGAAGGACACTGTGCAAGAGCTGGAGCCGTTGGGTAGGTTCTTCAGGATTTTCACCCGCACAGTTAATTCCAGTAGAATTTGGTGATATTCTGATTAGCACACAATGGCATAGCATGCAAATATTGGGCATAATAGTCTATGACAATATTTTCAATTAAATGATCAAATCAGAATACTCGGAATATAACCTATTGGTTTGTTTTTAGGGGTTGGTATTGGTGTGGTGGACATTGGATATGAGAGACAGCTGGCTAACCATCTTGGTGCCCACAGCACACCGTCCATACTTGGTTTAATCAATGGCAAAGTCACTTTCTTCCACTACGCTGTGGTCAGGGAACACTTGAGACAGTTTGTGGAAAGCCTTCTGCCCCAGAAGCTGGTGGAGAAGGTAGGTGTATCCTTAATATATATTTATTATTATTTAATTATGAGGTGAATTTAACTATAGGTTCGACTTAACTCAAGCACTGGCTCTTGTTGCAATGGAAATGGACTGTTAGTTAAACATTCATATAAATGCAGCTAAAGAGAGTTCATAATTGAAGGTTAACTTGCTTTTTCTCTTTCGTTTCCTTTCCTTTTCCTTCACTTTTCCTTATCCCTTTCCATTCTTTTTCACTTTCCTTTGCCCTTTCCTTTTCTCTTCTTTTACTCTGTCCTTCCCATTTTCCGTCCTTCTCTTTTGTTTTCTTTTTCCCTTCTTTTTCATCCTTCCTCCTGCCACTTCCCTACTCTTCTCCCTTTCCTTATGTCTTTCTGTTCCTTTACCATTTCCTTTCACCTTTGCCATTTTTCTTCCTTCTCTTTTTTTCATTTCCTTTCCTTTCCCTTTTATCATTTCCTCCCTTCCTATTTGCTTACCTTTCCACTTTTTCCTTTTCCCCCCCTTTTTCCTCATTCTTTTCGGTTCCTTTTCTTCTTCTATTCTTTCCCCTTTTGTACTTTTTCCCCCATTCCCTTTGTCTGTTTTATTCCCTTGTGGCTCTTTTCCCATTCCCTTTCCTTTCCCTCTTTCTTTACTTCTTTATTCTTTTCTTTTAGGTGACAGATAACAGCTACCTCGAGTTTTTAAACAGTTGGCATGAGGAGAATAAGCCAAGAGTGCTAATGTTTGATGTAGCATCTAATATCCCTCTTTTGTATAAGGTGAGTGTTCCTTATATTTGCTGTTCAAACAGTCTGCCATTCAAATCTGTGTTCTTGACACAAGTTGTTATATTCTCTTGTTCGCAGCTCGCCGCGTTTGCCTATAAAGACTATGTACGGTTTGGCTATGTGGACATGGGCCTGACTGAGACCTCCAAAGTCGTGCAGAAGTTTAACATCAACACATATGCTCCCTCCATGCTCCTGTTCAAAGAGAACCCAGACAAACCGGCTGATGTTATACAGGTGAGGCCGCTCTCCGTTTGCAAACATCAACTGTAGTTTTTCTCTAAAACTGTAAAAAAGTCGGTAACACTTTATTTCGATAGTCCACTTTAG
Source organism: Ptychobarbus kaznakovi (assembly GCA_027422405.1). NCBI lineage: Eukaryota > Metazoa > Chordata > Actinopteri > Cypriniformes > Cyprinidae > Ptychobarbus > Ptychobarbus kaznakovi. The sequence continues at coordinate 17,428,272 of CM049795.1, forward strand.
ACATTCTACTAACAGTAAGTAACTTTGCAACTACATGTCAACTAGCAGTCATTAGAGTATTAATAGACTGTCTGCTTAATATCTCCTAACAAAAATTTGATGGGTCCACAACATACAACATTACTGACTATGAGAAACTTTGCAAGTATATGTCAACTTATTCTACTATCCCTAAAGGTCATTGCACACTGAGTCCAAAACTTTCATATGCGTTTTCTTCGCATTCCTCATCCTTTCCTCTCAAAATGTATGCTACTGATGCGAAAATGCAGAAAATCGAACCTGATCCGAATTTGATTATGACAGACGAAAGTTTCGGAGGCAGTGTGTAAATGTGATTGACCCAACGTGAGGTCGTATTTATTTTTTAACGTGCGAAGATTTCGGACTCATTGTGCAATGACCTTAAACCTAACCTAATAAGTGTTAATACATGTAGTTGCAAATTAATGAGAATTAGTTGACATGTAGTTGCTAAGTTACTTATAGTTAGTAGAATGTAAAGCAATCAAAATAAAGTGTAACTGACAAGTCCTTTTTTATTCTCTTCCCCAGGCAAGAGGGATGAAAAAGCAGATATTTGACGAGTTTGTGTCCAGTAATCGTTTCCTGCTGGTGCCGCGACTGGTCAATCAGAAACTCTTCGATGAGCTGTGTCCAGTTAAACAGTTCCACCGTCGCAGGAAGTAAGAAATCTCACCTCTATCTGTAGCATTGGGTGTCGGTTTGTCTCCGAGAAAGCTTCATCATCTCCCTGTCTTTCTGATTGACAGGTACTGTGTTCTTCTCGTTACTGGTGATGAGGAGCAATTTGTGTCAGTGAATGAGGCGTTCTTTGACTTCGCTTCTTCCAACACTAAAGAAGTTCTCAGGTTTGCTTATGTTTACCAGAGACAACAGCAGCCTCTCTGTGACACCCTGCTCAAAAAGGAAGACACAACCCCGCCACAGGTCAGAGACATTCATGTGCTAATACACACACTGCATTTAGTCACCTCCTTTGATGCCTTATGAATTCATACCTCTTCTGCATATGACTTCAGGTGATTCTCCTGGAGAGACGCAGCGCTACAGGAAGGGTGTTGTATCGGACAGTAACAGGTGGATGGAATGGGAGTGATGATGATAAGCTCCGCCTCCACAAGCAGCTTGAGATTCTGCAAAGAGACCCCTCCTACCTTACCCAAGATGCCATGCTGCCTGAACTCAACAATGAGTTTGCCTCTGTAAGTCATGCAGAGGGTGGTGAAGGGCTAAGATTGTCTTTAGGACTTTACGATTAGATTCCAAAATATATTTTAATATAAATAATATTATTATTTCAGATGTTTCTGATTCAGTGGATAAATACTGCATATGATTACATCGCTCAATTTTACTTTGATCTTCTCTACTCTAACTGGTGAGTACAATCATAAAGTGTTCATGGTCCTGTTTGCTCTTTTCCACCAGAATGGTTTGCTTTCTAGAGCCAGAGCAAAAACTTGGCCAGTGCTCGGCCAGGCAAACTGGATCCTGTTGCAAACCAGCCACATTTATCCACAGATTTGAGAAATTAACATTGTTATTTGTTGTTTAAAACCAGTCTAAAACAAACCGCAATGGAAAATCTATGTCAGTGGGACAAGGACACGAGTGGTCCATTGGGATCGATCAGAAATTAAAGCAACATTTGCAGCACTTGACTTTCGGGTCATACTGTTGCTGCATCTTAAATTGCAAACTGTATAGTGCTACATTTGGTTTGAAACTTACCTCGATCTTTAAAACAGCTTGTTTTGTTTAGATAGAATGAAATTTGGATGTACTACATATCACGTGGCTTATATTTACTTTGCTTCACTACCATTCGCAAATCCTCTCCCTTTTTTCTTATGGGATAGTGAAGAAGCGCACTTCAGAACTTTTCACCTACTGCTTTATGAGAACTAGTTAAAAAATACAACCTGTTCTAATTTGGAATTTGATTTTTTTTTAAAAAAAAAAGGAACTGCATGAAGTTAACCAAGACGCAAAGCCGAGTGTTCGTTACACCTCGGGTGTGCATTGTTTTCTAATAACTAAACGGACTGGAATCGATTATTCCACTTGTACTATGGTTACCACACCTCAAATATTGTTCAGATGTTGTATTTCAAGACATTCGTCAGGTTTTGACCCTTAAAACAATCCCAGCTTCTGTTGTTAATTCCAAAACATCATTTTAGACCTAGTACCGAAGGTTGAGCCACTGATAGCAGACTAATGCAGTTCTTAGAGAGATTAAGCGTGTGTGACTCTGAGTCTTTCAACAGTGTTCGGCAGCAGCGTCTCTATTAATAGCGAAATGTTCATCAGCTTCAAGAACAGTGCCGTTGTTACCTCCTCGCTAGTGAGAAATGTCATGTAGCCTTCAAGCTGCTGAACTATTTTACTGATAAAATCGTCAGAGCATGTGTGTGTCTGTACTGTATGTATGTGCGTTTAAAGAAAAAGCATTCAACAGCTCTGTAGTATAATATTAAAATATATGCAATAGACTATAAAGATTATAAGTAGGGATGCACGATATTGGATTTATGCAGATACCCGATATGCCGATATCTTTCAACTCATTTTGCCCGATACTGATATATTTCCTTTTGTTTGGAAACAACACCAAGTCTCTCCTGTGCAGAAATTATAAGCAATTTTTTTTTTTTTTTTTTGGTTAGTTTTTAACAAGAACTAATTTGTTAGAATTAAATAAACAAGAACTAATTTGTTAGAATAAAATAAACAATAATGAAGGTTTTTTGACAGTACATTTAAAATCACTATACATAAACTATATATATATAAATCGTAGATTTGTAGATTGTCTAAAGCAAAAGAGTTGTAAAAATTATTTTAGAGCTTATAATTTGTTTAAAAATAAAATATATTACACATTAATGAATAAATCAGTATATATAAAATTATTTAATTTACAAGTGTTTGTGATTATTATTTTTTATGTAAGCTATAGCTTCTGACCTTTAAATCAAAATTTACTCATTATTTTATGACATCAATTACTGCTTTATTTAATCAGAAACAGTCTAAATTTTACTTGTGTAGGCTATTTTACTTTTAATTAAATTAGAAGTAGGCCAACAGCTCCCCCTACAGATTAAAACTCCTCACCGATCGGGTATTAGGACCCGGGGAAGGCTGCCGCTGCACGTGCTATTACGTATTATCACACACCGAATGCGTCATTCTGTACATGCTTTCACAGATTAAATGCAGCGATCCAAAGGAGTGAATCTAATAGTTATTCAGACAAAACTTTGCTTCAAAATGTGTCACACTGTTGACGTGATCTAATCGCAAGCATGTGAGTTAACCTATTCCTCTTATCGGCAAGACACATTTATGCATTTAGCAGACGCTTTTATCCAAAGCGACTTACAGTGCATTCAGGCTATAAATTTTTTGTCAGTATGTGTGTTCCCTGGGAATCGAACCCACAACCTTTGTGCTGCTAACGCAATGCTCTACCACTGAGCCACAGGAAAACACACTGGAATAATTTTTCATATAGGGCCAATGTCGATATTTACATTTTCTTTTTTTTAATAATAAAAAAAGCCATTATTGGCCGATTCCGATAATATCGTGCATCCCTAATTATAAGAGAGACTGAAAAAGTGTAAAAGTTGTGTGCAAAAATTATTTAAATGTGATTGACAACAAATAATATCAGCCTAAATGATAATTGCATTTGATGGCTATTTTCAGGTTTATATTTTATTGATTTGCCGATTAGAAGCCCTACAAAATGTATTTAATTATAATAATTTTTTGAAATGAGAAACTTAAGAGCACCCTGTTATGTCATGTTCTGCTTCCCCCAGGCGTGAGATGATGCCCGTACTGTCTCTGATCTTCTCTGCTCTTTTCATCCTGTTTGGGACTGTAATCATTCAGGCCTTCAGGTAGAACAGATTTTGTTATATCACATTGCTTTTGTAAGGAGAGTTGATTGATTGATTGATTGATTGATTGATTGATTGATTGATTGATTGATTGATTGATTGATTGATTGATTGATTGAATGAACAGCGACGCTGGGGAAGACAAACCAGCCAAACAAAAGGCCACTGATCCACCAAAGACAGCGGAGAGCTCTCCAGGACAAGAGAGCACTTCAAGGTAAAACACTGCTTGCTTGAGAATAAAATATAATAACAGCAAGTCAAATAGAGATTTTGAGATCACCGATGTGTTTACATGTTCATTAGCTGAATCGCTAACTGTTGGTTTTCCTGTTACAGTCGTCCACCGAAGAAGAGTTTTGTGGAGGTGACTGAGCTGACGGACATCACCTACATGAGTAACCTAGTCAGGTTAAAACCTGGTCACATCAACGTTGTGCTGATCCTCACTGATGCTTCTAAGCAAGTACTGCTCAGGAAGTTTGCCAAAGAAGTGTATTCGTTCTCCGGGTGAGGCATTTGTATGTGTTTGAGAGAATGCTAAAGCCTGTTTCTGGAGATCAACCTTCTTAGAGAGTTTAGGCTGTCATCCATTCAACTCAAACTTTCCTTCTTAGAAGGCCACTTGAAGCTTTGCACACATACAAATCAATGCTAGCGTTCATCATCTTCCATTAAGCTTTAGACAACTGAACCAAGGTTAAAGATTCTGCATTGACATATTCCAAATCTGCTGTGTTTCCCAAAAACATTATAAGCATCATTGTAAACATTGGCACCAATGGTTTCTACGATCTACATGGGATTCCAGTGCTTTTAAGAAATACGGCCTGGGTTCATTTGAAATCATCTGGATTTCAAAAAAGCACAACAGGGGCCCATTATTCTAAATTTCTAATTGGCGAACTTGCACAATTAGATTTATTAGATTAAAATCTTCAAAATGTGAGAGACCACAAACATGAATACAAAAAAAATCCTAAATTGAACCATTTTGCTATAGTGTGTCCTGTGGGACAAAGACGGCACACCACACACACCAACAGATTTTCAACCAGAGTCCGGACTGTGAACACGGGAAACCTCACAGAATCTCTCGAGACTTGAGAATAAACAAGATTTGTTTTTAATTGCAATTTTAGAACAAAGAACAAACAAGGGCAATAACATATAAATGACATCAAATACAATAATAAATAAATAAAAAAAGAAAAGAAAAGCAATAAGAAAATTACTTTTCCTTAAACAAGTATAAATAATTACAAATTATTCAAAGAATAGATTTAAGGTTTCACGTGATAATCTGCAGATCATACGCGTGTTTTTCCTTGGGGTTCCCCCCACACATCAGGATTTCTGATCGTAAATATTCAACATGTTGAATATTTACGATTCGCAATTGGGGCACCTCTGACGTTCTTTTGCTTTTGTTCTTTTGACGTTTATTGCTTTATTCTTACTCTAAGGGTCGGGTTTCTGAACTTGAGTAGCGTTTTAGAGGTCATATACAAGTAAAAAGTTGCTGTTCTGATTTCAGTCATGGAGCATTCCAGACAACTCAAACTGTAGTTCTCTCACCACCTCTTGGAAAAAACAATAGAGCATCATTTGAATGTGAAATCGAATGTCCATTCATTCCTATTTACACATCTGGAAAAGTAGCATGACATTACTGGAATTAAACACTGAAAGTACATCTCCAGAAGCTGTATTGAGCATTTTTGCTTTCAACTTAAATCATGCTACAAACAAATTCAAAGGAAACTGTCCCTACTTCCTCCCGCAGGTCTCAGACTCTTCACTACTCCTTTTTAAATGTGGACAAGCACAGCCAATGGATGGATTCCCTCGTGGAGTCTGCTCCTGATGCCAGACCGTCAGACTGCTTGGACGAAGAGGAAGAAGAGGACGACTCCACCTCCAACAAATCAGACTACACTGGCCACGTCCTGGCGCTCAACGGCCACAAGAAATACTTCTGCATATTCAGACCGGTCTTCACAGGGGAGGAAGCCGAATGTAGTAGGGGCTCCGACGACGATGCGGCGACGGCCGGTCCAAGCAAAGCCTCGAGGTCCCGGTCAAGTTCCCGACAGAAGGCGACCACTCTGGAGATCCACCACAAACTGGACCGACTGGGTCTGTGGATGGAGAGGCTTATGGAGGGAACTCTACCTCGGCACTATGTTCCGGCCTGGCCCGGTCTGGACACCATAACGCCACAGAAATAAGACTCGCTCAGGCCCACTGCAGTAGTGACGTGAAACAGGTTGAATTCTCAACATCTTATCAATCCAAATTACTCAGTTACTTTAAAAGATATTACGTTATTCTGTAAAACGCACTGGTGATGAGTAGAGGTTTTTGTTATTTAGAGCACCATGTGCTCGTCGGCTGCTTTAGGGGCAAAACTTCTTTCCATCTGTAACGTACACTGTCTTTTTGTTTGTATGGTTGTGTCATTTCTGTATGGATGCCATTACCCAGATAAAGCCTCTCTGTGTAGCTTCTGATAGGCCTATCGTGTCTTTACACTGCTGGGTATGTGCCCACCCTTATAATTTCATCTAGGGTCCTGTGAATTAAAGCAACGGGTCAGATTTCAGAAGCAGCTCCTTTTGAGATTACCGTTCTGCCTTTTTTCCAGTAAGTGTATGTGGTGTGTGTGTGTGTGTGTTTAATCATCCTACTCACCTTATGCAAAATCTCCAGCTACAAATGTACTAAACCGTGCTGCATGAAAAATCACATTTTGAAGACTTGAGCAGATACTTACATTTTACTGCCATTTGTGCATGTGCTGCCTTTCCCTCTAAAGCCCATACTTTAACGTCATTTGTACATGTTTTGCACGTTGACGACTTGCTTAGGTTTCTTTGATTCATAAACGTAATATTTAAACAGATTCTAACTGCATTTGAATTATCACTTCAACTTAAGGTTAAGAATTTAAGAGTGTCTGTAGATCATCAGTTGCCATTTTCTTTTAGGAAAATGGCATTATTTTTATGTTGCACTTTTTTGTGGTTGATTTATATTTGCATTGTTTAAAAATAATAAAGTGTGTTCTGTAGCGACATGTTCACGTATATTTATAACTGTATTTGCTTAGTTTTTATTCAAAAATAATCATTAGATTTTTTTTAACATAATTTACACATTTACATACGACATTCCTTATAATGCACATTATTACACACCATTAATCCACATTAACCTTTTTCTATTTACAAGCAAAACTATCAGGTACGAAGACTTTCAGTGCTTCAAAACTCGTTCCGAATATTCACTTTCTTCATTTTTAAGTCTTCTGGACCAAAAGATGCAGGCAGCAGTTCTTCAACAGTCATCTCCACATATGAACCGTCAGGTTTTGACAAATAAACGTTCCAGTTTGCACCGAACTGTATAGGTGAAAACAAAAATAACATGTTTAATGAAACCTGAGAATGCTTCTTGTTTAATTGATGTGAAATACTGTGGTAAATTAAACTTGCCTCTCTCATGAATTGCCTGCAGCCACCACAGGGGGAAATGAAGTGCTCACACATATCGCTAAAAGAGCAGGAGACATTACATTGATGTTGTATTATACTATAGTAAGAGAGTGTATTATCTCCAAATATGGAGGTAGTTAGAAATGTAATTCAACCACTAGAGGGCCTGTGAATACAGTAGAAATGTACCTCGCAATAGCAATGGCTTTGAAATCCCGGTAGCCCTCTGATACAGCTTTTGAGATGGCAGTTCTCTCAGCACAGATGCCCAAGTTGAAGCACACATTTTCTACATTACAGCCTGATGCGGAGAAATAATGAAAGGTTTGAGAGTTGTCGAAGTATGTTACATCACACTGTGAGCACATAACAAATATTATGTAAGGTACATCTTGTACTGTGTTTTGTACTGGTTTCTATTGGCTGGTCTGGAAGGGGCCTGTCAGTTCGGTAGCCAAGTTTTTATTTACTTTCTGTGACGACAAAAATGTCCTCTCTCGTGCCGCTGTTGTGTTACTGCAGTCACTAACAGTATGGTCATTAAACAACAGCAAGTGCTGTTGGTAACACTTTACTTGAAGCGGTGTGCATAAGACTGTTATGACACCTTCATGATCATTATTATGACACGTCATGAATATGAAGGAGGTTTTATGCATGTTTATGACAACTGCCATTAAGGGCCATTTGCACAGTTATGTCATTTTTAATGAAACGATGACATTATTTGACCTACCCTTACCCCTAACCCTAGCCCATAACAAAGACATCTCAAACAATATCATATTTGCATTAAAAATGGCATAACTGAGCGAATGACAGTTGTCATATAAACATGCATAAAAAAACCTTCATATTCATGACGTGTCATATCAGTCTTATGCACACCCCTTCAAGTGCTGTTTCACCACAGTTCAAGGCTGAGTCGCTTGTACTGATGGAGCAATAATCAACTGCATTACTTAATGTACGTCCTGATTTTGCTGAGTTAGATGTGTTTTCCTGGGTCAACATATATTGTTGACCCTGGAACAACATTTTAATCAAAATGTTTAATCTTGACCATGTCCCTACACCTAAACCTAACCTTACCCATGAGTAATCCCTAAAATCAGAGGAAATTATAGATTAATGACACTGATGTACAAGCAACAAACTCTGATTATAAGCCTAAACTTCACAAAAATTAAAAACTTGTTTTTCAAATCTGATTGGTTGATAACAATGTTGTTCCAGGGTCAACAAAGATGAACATGTCGCACTTGGTAAAATCAGGTTCTGCATTACTTAATGGGTCTTCCGTCTTTATTTGACCCTCTAACTCTAGCACTCTCTATTCTAATTTTATTTGATCTAATTTGTCTTCTTTTTATTTAAAAAAACAAACATTTGACCCTCTATAAATTGCATATTTATTCTCTAACTGCTAGCTTTTCTTGTACAACTAACACTAAGTTTCATGTTTCTACATTTTACATACTCGTTTTCAAAAAAAAAGAAAACCTTCCTACGTGTACTGCGTTAGGCTAACCAGGACTTGTAATAGCACTTGCATGTTGTTGCTCTTTTGTTGGTTTTGATTGCTTCTTTAATGTCCTCATTTGTAAGTCACTTTGGATAAAAGCGTCTGCTAAATGACTAAATAAAATAATAATAAAGTGTTGTTGTGTATTGCATTTAAATACCATAATACCAGTTTTGTTCAGTGTTTATAAGCTACATCATGTGCATTTTAATAAATAATTCCTTAAGACAAAAAAAAAATTCTAGATAAAAACATTTTAAATATGTTGTAAACAGTGAAGCTCAATTAAATACAGTTATGAAGTTGAAAATATATTTACTTTCAACCTTCATATCCTAAAATGTATTTCAGGGGCATATGATGTGAATATTTCACTGTATGCATACTACTACATTCAATATATAGAGGGCATCATATTTTTTTATATATATATATATGAAGAGTTAATTTGCTAAAACAGATAACTTTTAACCATTTTCACAAATTATGTTTTTTCATTGTGCTTTACAATTAATCTCAATCGAACTGCAGTTGGGTTATTTTGATTAGGTCAAAAAATAACTAAATAAATACAACTAACTAACAAGATAAAATACAATAAAAACGTAACATATTAAAAACATGATTTTTGAACATTTGAAAAAATGGAGTTATCTGTTTTTGCAAAACAACTCTTCACTGTGGTGTGTGTGTGTGTGTGTGTGTGTGTGTGTGTGTGTGTGTGTGTGTGTGTGTGTGTGTGTGTGTGTGTGTGTGTGTGTGTGTGTGTGTGTGTGTGTGTGTGTGTGTGTGTGTGTGTGTGTGTGTGTGTGTGTGTGTGTGTGTGTGTGTGTGTGTGTGTGTGTGTGTGTGTGTGTGTGTGTGTGTGTGTGTGTGTGTGTGTGTGTGTGTGTGTGTGTGTGTGTGTGTGTGTGTGTGTGTGTGTGTGTGTGTGTGTGTGTGTTTGTATGAGGACACAAATTTGTATAATGACATGGGTATGACATGTATTACAAGGAGAAGGTGATTTATGACATTTTCAGTGTCCCCATAATTTAAAATATAAATCATACAGAGTGAGTTTTTTGAGGGAAAATATGCACCGTCTCCTGTGAGGGCTAAGTTTAGGTGTAGGGTAGGTGTAGGGCAATAGCACATACTACAGTATAAAAACCATTACGCCTATGGAAAGTGTAAACCATAAAAACCAAATGTGTGTGTGTGTGTGTGTGTGTGTGTGTGTGTGTGTGTGTGTGTGTGTGTGTGTGTGTGTGTGTGTGTGTGTGTGTGTGTGTGTGTGTGTGTGTGTGTGTGTGTGTGTGTGTGTGTGTGTGTGTGTGTGTGTGTGTGTGTGTGTTGTGTGTGTGTGTGTGTATATATTTATATATATTTATATTATATATATATTAAAATATATAGTTACATTTTGTAGTGTGTGTGTGTTTTGTATATGTTTCAAACATATATTTACAAATGGAGAGAGAGAGAGAATGCAAAAGTTTTGTTCCCCTGAGAAACTTTGCAGTTGCTCACAATCCAATGTATTTTATTCATCCACCTCCTATTGTTTACATCACTAGATTTTGAGAGCGAACTCAAAGTTTCTCAGGGGATTGCAAAGCTTTTGCATTCTCTCATAAAAGTTTCAAAAGCATTTGAAATGTAATTTTCCCTTTCATCTAATTTTTCTCATCTTTATGTCCCTTTACTCCCTACTTTAGGGGCTGCATGTTGTCACAAAGAATCGTCAGAACCCTAGACGTAGACATGACATTAAGTATAATTTTACTTGTGTATTATCTTTAAGCTTCCACTAAGATCAAATAATCCATTAAAATATACAAAAGAATTGGTCTAGCAACAAGATGAACTTTGCAACAATATTTTAGTAATGGCCTATTAATGTTGAAGTCATCTGAGCTAGTTGAGGTGCAAGATGTTTGACCCGGCTTCAGTTACCTGGATGAGTGGATTGAAATACTGCATTGCCAATAAAGACGGCAAAGATCAGGCGATATCTGACCACAGAATTCCACGAGAGCCGTGAAATAATCACTCATAAAGTGTGTGTGCTGTCAGAGGTGTTACCTGCTTTTAATCGTCCTTCTGTTGGGATGTAGTGGTTTAACAAGCTTTTATGTGAATCTGCCAACATCTTTGCTCTCAGAGTGGCAACAAATTGAGTTCATTGCATTAGAGTTCAGCTTTCATACATTATTCATCAGTTCTGAGTTCACAAACACTCGCGCCAGCAGTTGATGTTTCTTACACAACCAGCACTGAGAACTGACTGCTGAAACTCTCTAATATTGGTACTTCTACAGTGCATTTCAGGCATTGCCTCACCTGTGAAAACCGTCCCGTCGTGTGTCAGGAGTGCCGCCCCGACTCGGAACTTGCTGTAGGGGCAGTAGGCAAATATCCTGGCCTCGAAGGATTTCCGAATCAACTCTTTCATTTCAGGGAAGTGTTCTTTCAACCCCTTAATTAGCTCACATCTCATCTTTTGATCTCCCATGTTGCTGTGCTGTGTGTGTATTGTGTTTCTGTGGCTCTACAGACTTGCCTTGTGACTTTGTTTTTACAGATCCGGCATCCAATCCCCTTTTCCCAGATCTCCCACCCCCCTGCCGTTCTATGTTTGATGTGTGTGATTCTGTCATGCTGCAAGGTTATGTAATTTCCAGCCAGAATTGACACAGCAACCTTTCCCTTAGCCACACCGAGAGACAGTATAAAGCTCACTGCACCACAATACAGTGATATTCTCAACGGAGTAATGATGAAAAAGCATTTCCTTTTCACAACAAACAGCTGGAGATAAATAGGCCAACAAAGTTAATAAGCTGGGAAAATATTCGATTTATTATTTTATAATCTTCTGCCTTGAAATAAAATAAAAATAGAATGAAAAGAATTTCAAAAAACCATTGAACCAAAAAACCAAAAAAATTATGAATATACAAAAAAAAATTATATAGACAGACAGACAGACAGACAGACAGACAGACAGACAGACAGACAGACAGACAGACAGACAGACAGACAGACAGACAGACAGACAGACAGAGAGAGAGACAGACAGACAGAGAGATAGACAGACAGAGATACAGACAGACAGACAGACAGACAGACAGATAGACAGACAGACAGACAGACAGACAGACAGACAGACAGACAGACAGACAGATAGACAGACAGACAGACAGATAGATCATTTATTTATTTATGTTTGTTTGTTTGTTTATTTTCCCAGAAAACAAGACTTTATATCTTAAGTCATTTTGCTTCTCAAGAATTGATTCAAGAATGTTTAGATATTAGTTCTAGAATTTGTGGTTAAACTGATGTTTGTACTTGTGTAAAATCAAGACAATAATAATAAGTAAGAAAATCTTTTATTTATTTTTTTGCGGTGTGATATCCAAAGCCTGCTCTGCTCTGACCGCCGTACTGAGTGGACTGGGTCTTTTTGACCGTCTGGTCTCTTTCTATGGTGTGGCAGTTCAATAACCTTTGGAAAAAGAGCTTTCTAGCTGGTGCTGTCATTTTCGATTATCCAGTTGATCCAAGAGACGTAGTTGCGGACTTTGGTGTAGACTCCTGGGAAATACTTGTTGGCACAACTGATGCCCCAGGACACGATCCCCTCAAAATAACCATTACAGATAAGAGGCCCGCCAGAGTCGCCCTGCAGCCAAACAAAGCACAGTGTCACCAAGTCTTATACGATGCTGTCTGCTTGATTAAAAATGGATTTTGTATGCATATTGTCTCTTTTCCTCTCTGTGTTTCAGAATAAAAACCCTACTGCTCGGATTCACCTGGCAGGAGTCTTTGCCGCCCAGAGGAGAGCCGGCGCACACCATGTTGTCTGTGATTCTGTAGTAGTAGTAGTATTGACACTGAGGGATGATCTGGACGTCCACAGAGCGCAGGACAGGGGACAGGTAATAACTGTAGACCTGAGTGACGCCCCAGCCGCTCACCGTGCAAATCGTGCCCCCTTGTAAGGGAGCGAGTGAGGTTGGCAGCACAGCCGGCTGAACGTTTGCATTGAGCACTGCAGGCTTTTCCAGCTAATGCACAGATCCAACAATAAATGAAAGTGACAAATATTATAAACTGCATTTTTAACTGTTGAAACTATTATATAATATACTAGTAAAAAAGTACTATACGTATATTAAAATACATTTGTTTCAGACTAAGTATAGTTCAAATCTATTAACATATTTACTGATATATTGCTCAATACTTACTGGTATCAAAAATTATAATTAATTTTATTTGGAATACTACTTGTGCAAAATGCACATTTCTTAATATTAAGCCTAAAATGTGTTTTAATGTCACTATTCATGAGGATTGTATTATCTTTGAATTATAAATGCAAGACATTTAAAATTGTAGCTGAAGTTCTTGCAACAGTTCCACTTAAGCACAGTTAATTATACTTCATTATATCTTTAGTTGGACTTCTGTGTAATCAAAGTGCATTAAGCACAAAATTAGTTCTTCCAATTTAGCAGACTTTAGTTATACCAGTACACTTGCAGGCTATTTGTATTAAGTCCATAATTATGTAAATGGTTTGTAGTATACTCTGTAGTATTTCAAATACATTTTAGTATATGTATTTTTTCAGCATTGATAATAGTCAGAAATGTTTCTTGAGCAGCAAATCGGCATATTAGAGTGATTTCTGAAGGATCACGTGACACTGAAGACTGGAGAAATGATGCTGAAAATCCAGCTTTACCACCACAGGAACACATTTTACAATATATTACAGTAGAATAAATTCAAACATAAAAATATTGTGAAAAATTATTACAGTTTAAAAACCTTATTTCCACAATATATTATATTTTTTACTGTATTTCCTTTTGTTTTTTAAAAATATGATTTTTTTAAACAGTACCAACCCCAAAATGATATTGTGTGTGTGTGTGTGTGTGTGTGTGTGTGTGTGTGTGTGTGTGTGTGTGTGTGTGTGTGTGTGTGTGTGTGTGTGTGTGTGTGTGTGTGTGTGTGTGTGTGTGTGTGTGTGTGTGTGTGTGTGTGTGTGTGTGTGTGTGTGTGTGTGTGTGTGTGTGTGTGTGTGTGTGTGTGTGTGTGTGTGTGTATGTGGTTTATGAGGACACAAATTTGTATAATGACATGGGTATGACAGGTATTAGAAGGAGAAGGTGATTTATGAGGACATTTTCAGTGTCCCCATAATTCAAAACGTTTATAAATCATACAGAGTGAGTTTTTTGGGGGGAAAGTAGAAATGTAGTCTCCTGTGAGGGCTAAGTTTAGGTGTAGGGCAATAGCACATACAATTTGTACAGAAGAGAGAGCGAGAGAGAGAGAGAGAGAGGAGAGAGAGAGAGAGAGAGAGAGAGAGAGAGACCCTGGACCACAAAACCAGTCATAAGTAGCATGGGTATATTTGTAGCAAATACATTGTTTGGGTCAAAATTATTGATTTTTCTTTTATGCCAAAAATCATTAGGATCTTAAGTAAAGATCATGTTCCATGGATATATTTTGTAAATTTCCTACCATAAATATATCAAAACTTAATTTTTGATCAGTAATATGCATTGCTAAGAACTTTATTTGGACAACTTTGTATCTTCCTAAACAAACAGACTAGTAACATGTATGCAATATTTATATATTTAATGTTGGTGAACTTACTTTCAAGAGCATGATGTCACTATCAAATGTCCTGTAACTGTACATGTAATACACCAGAACTCTGGACACGTTGAACACCTGCTCAACACCCTCTTTACTGGAGAGGTTATGCTCACTCAAAACCACTTTGATTAAATAGCTCCTGCGAACAGAACAGACAGCAGAACCCAACATCATCACATCAGTGCAATCAGTGTAAGGATTTGGCCTACCTCAAATACTGAAGCATGTTTCATTAAAGGTGCATTCTGACTGAAATACTCACGGTCTCCAGCAGTGGGCGGCGGTAACCACCCACTGTGGGTGTATGAGCGTTCCTCCACAGTAATGGTAGTTGTTGTACTGGATAGAGGCCTGGTACTTTATGGAGTAGGGCTCAACCTCCTGTCCTCCAATGATTCTCTGCTGCAGCGAGCCTGTGAATGATAAAGCCAGGCCTCGTATGTGCTGGCTAAACATTAAACACCAGCCGCTTGTGCTCACCAACGGATTTCAATAATGTATGAACAGAAAGCAACTTCCTGTAACATATGCGTTATATTTAGAAGGGACCGATGTGAGTTACTCAGGTAATGCAGTGCTTTACCGTGAAGCGAAGAGATGATGAGGAGCAAGGTGTATTCAAGGCATTTCTTCATGTTTGAGGGGTCTAAAACACAGATGAGGTTTAGAGGTCGAGAAACAAATACTAACAGCTGCAGTAAAGAAAAAAACATCACATTTGACATAATACATGGTCAAATATTGAATGAATGTCCCAGCGAGTTTCCAACAACAGGTTACTCTGCTGGATTAAAAGTTATAAACAAAATAAGATTTGTTTGAGGTGGTTTAAACTGTGGTTTAGATGCTTTAGTTAGTTTTAATAATTAATAAAACTCTTTCAAAGAAAAACAAATGCAAAGAATAGGCATTGTCATTAATCAATCACTGTCATTTCAAAATGTCTCAAATTGTTAATATGACACAGTATGTATTGATATATATGTATATAATAAATGCTTTTCTATTGAACATTTGATTCATCAAAGAATCCTGAGAAATAATGTAAATAAATAAATAAAAAATACAACACACAAAAAGTAAGGTTTCCACAAACAATAGGAAGCAGTGCAACTGTTTAAATGTTTCTTGAGCAGCAAATCGGCATATTAGAGTGATTTCATATTTCATATTAGAGTGATTTCTGAAAGATCATGTGACACTGAAGACTGGAGTAATGATGCTGAAAATTCAGCTTTGCATCATGGGAAGAAATTACATTTTAAAATATATTCAAATAGAAAACAGACATTTTAAATTGTAATAATATTTCACAATGTTATTGTTTTTACTTTATTTTTGATCAAATAAATGCAGCCTTTGGAAGTGTAAGAAACTTCTGATGCATTTAAAAAAAAAAATATATATATATATATATGATAATATATGACGTTTTCTACCCAAAACATAAATGGACGGCATAAAAACTCACCCTGAGCATCGAAAGCTCAATCCTGAGCAGATAAATTCCACTAACTTCCACCCACACTAACTTAGCTGTGATATTGTCTTTGCTTTTATAGTGTAACCACATATGTCCCTTAGTTTTTATGGCCTTGTTTGTACTCTAACTTTTCGCGGGAACAAAAACAATAACATGCTAGGACTTGGGCTGACCCAAAAGCTCTGAATATATGTGATCGCCTCCTCTTGTTTGAAGCGATCATGTCTAAGACCTTGCCTTTGATTCACACACAGTGAGCTGCTCTCCAAGGGGAAATCAAATACCTATAGACTCTTTCATTTGACAAAACGGTTTGTCAGAGAATAGGATATCGGGTGACAGTGAAATTGGGTGGAAAGGGCAATGGGGTGATGGTAACCAAAGCAGCTGCGAACAAGGTCTGTCCAATATCGCTTGACAGTAAAATGCACATCTATATCCTCAGGGGAGAGCTCCACCTAGAAGGATGAGCTTGCCATTTATCTGAAGTCCCACTTTGGATGTAATGAATCTGTATTCTCATAGAACCTCGTGAGGTTTAGAAAAATAATGTCAATTTCTTTCCTCATTGTTTGAAAATCAAATGAGATACCAAATATGAAATTCTTATTATTGGTGCTACATTGTCTTTATTGTATGTAACTCGTAATTTGTTCAGGGAGTCCAGCCAGAGCATGTTATTATGATACTCTTTCCCTTGACGTAGGCAGAAACATGGCATATTTCTGAAACAAAATGCTCTTGTGGGGGACTAAGGGAAGGCAAATGTGTGGTACTGCATCCTAAATGAAATTGAATGGAGAAAAAGTTTGAGAGCTGCTAACAGAGAGGGTTTACATTAGCGAACGTTCGTGGATGAAAAAGTTCCACTTTTGTCTCACACAGAAGTCACTTTCAATCCAGGCAGCTTTCTGTTGATCAGTGTGGTGAATATGCATGACCACATTGAACCTCTTGTGAAATCTGTGTAGGGAAATATTTCGCCCTCATGCAAAGTTCCTGATCGTATGGATTCCTATTTACATGACTGGAAAAGTCACAGAACAACGGTAAATGTAACCACACCTTTAGACTGGACTGTAAAAGTCAGCTGTTAAGAAATTATGAATGAATGAAGCTTCATTTTTGATGAATTGTCACATCAGGATAAATAGAAAGATACAGGGGTTGGATAAATTAATCTGAACACCCGTTATTATAGGGGTTGATGTAATTTGTGCAGGCTACAGGAGCATAGGTACCCTTAACAGCCCAACTGTTATTTTAACTGGTATTTTAAGAACGAAAGTTTTTACGATTATGACTCTGTACGCAAAGCATGACAAGACTTCATCAGACAAGAGGAAATGTGGTTGAAGACCGAAAGGTAATGACAGGGATAATTGAACACTGAGAAGGATTGTGTCCACAGAACTACTGCAGCAAAGTGACAGCTAACCTCAATATTCACTTTAAAGGCCCTGTTTCCACAAAAAAAGACCACAGAGAACTTCACAAAGCCAGCATCCATGAAAGAGCTGCAATTGCTCAAATTTAATAACCAATGCTAAAATCCCTAAAAGATGAGGTCATAATCATAAAACCTGGAGAGTTGGAGCACCAAGATTAACTTTAAAATCTGCCCTGATCAGACAAATCACCTGATATGAATATTATCAAACTACTATAGAAAGTTTTGGGGGGAAAGGAAGCAAGAAGCAGATTCCCTCCGTCAACATTTCTGAAGCAACTGGCAGACGTTCTGAGAGACAACATTCAACTGTGGACTATTCAAATGTATCTGTATAAAGGCATTCAGGTTGGAAGCTGTTTTAAAGGTAAATGGTGGTAAAATGCCTTAAGGTGCAACGTACATGACAGCCGGAAACACTGGAGTGGCATCCAAGAAAGCTGAAGCCTTTGGCATGGCGGCCATGATGGCTGGAGACTCTGGAGTGGCGGCCATGTTGAGGTCCTCCTCCACCTCTCCAACAGTGAAGGACAAACCACGAAACTGCAAGACAAGGTCTATATATTGTACCTGAGTCCAGCTTGGATCCCCCTGGCAACATCCCACTGAGGTCAACATCTAGACCACAATCCATTTACAAGATATCCTCACCTGCCACAAGGAAGCACAGGCAGGGATTGTGTTTTTAATTGGTGTTGGTTAGCAAGCTAATAGCTTAACCTGCTAGCTTAGCATAGCCCTAACTTGTTAAGAAATGCTATTTTGATTTGTTAGAACACAATATCACTATAACATATTTTGGATCAGGCTTGAGGAAAGGGGACAGTATTCTGTAAGTACACCCCAACTAAATCTATGAATGCTAGCAAACAAGTCTACACTGTTTCCACTTCTTGGCACTATGAACTCTTACAATCAAATAAGCTATAACTGAAAACTTCACTTTCAGAATTTCAGTTGTATCTAAGAGCCATTCACACTAAGAACGGTAACTTTAACACAAATTAAAACTATATATATTTTATAATCTATCTAATTCTATGAAAATTGTGAAGTCCATAATTCAACTATAATGATAGCAACTCATTGCAGTGGTATCGTTGGAATCACTCTCAAAATATTTTTTTCCAGCTTATGAATTATAAAATATGACAGCAGTCAGAATCCACCCGACTTTAAAGAACACAAGAATTTAAAGTGGCAGCTCATATGAAAAAAAATATTATAGTAATATATAGTAAATACTATAGTGTTTTTAAACCATGTATAGTAAAGTGTTTTATACTGTATATATTATAGTATTTACAACACTTAATGAATGCTACGGCATACTGTAACAGTATTAACTATAGTGAACTGTATAAATACTGTAGTATACTTTAGTTTTTACTTTAGCAAACTGTAGTGTATTGTAGTATAATATACCCTATAGTTGAAGAAAACTTAGTACAGTATTGGTTAAGTAATTTGTTTATATTACTATAGTTGTTATATTAGCACAGCAACTATATAATTACCACTACAAATGAATTAGTACTTTACTATAGTATGGTTCAAAAACACTTGTTTTGTGTGTATTTACTATAAATAACTATAGTATTTTTAGAACTTTGTCACCAGTTATTGTGAACAACACTAACATAGTTATCTTAATAGTTGTCTTTATATTGTCAGGGCTCTGCCCTGGCAGCCTTGTTTGTTGTCTTTGTTTAATGTTGTTCTTTGCTTGTCTTGTGCCTGAGCACGTGGTAGTGTCTTTGTTTGTGTTGGCCATGTGCCCCCTTTGTCCTGCCTCCTTGCTTCCAGTTACCCCGCCCCCTTGTTTAGTCCTAGTCTAGTCCTCGTTTACCTGATTGTGTCCACCTGATCCTCATGTGCTCTGCTCCTTTATATAAGGTGCTCCTTTTCCTTTTGTCTTTGCTGGTTCGTTTGTGTACATTGAATGTGTTTGTGCCTAGCTAGTAGCATTAATCTAGTTAGAGCTTTCTATTCAGCCTTTTGCGTCATGTCTAGTTTTGTTTGTTTCCCCTCTTGTTATATTTTATTTTTTCTTGTGTTTAGTCTATAGTCCAGTTCCAGGCTTGGTTTAGTTCTTCATTTTTGATTGTAGTTTTAGCCATTTATTCCTAGCTTTATTCCATTTGCTATCTCTTAGGATTCATAAGTTCCAGTTTATAATTTCTAGTATTTATTTTATTAGTTTTGTTTTTACTTTTGTTTTATTTCTTGTGTTTTCCCCTTGTCATAGTTTGCAAGATTTTACTCTTGATCGGTGACTATCTCTTGTCCATCCTGTTGTCTTGTCTTTGTGTGTCTGTTGTGTTGGTTCCTGCTCTACTCCCCGAGTCCTCCCTGGTTGCTGGTTCTTCTGACCTGACTGTCATTTGGGGCTTCAAGAGTTATCATCCCCAGGGCCAAGCTTAGGGTTGCTTGAGCTGCTACCTAGTTCCCGTTTGCCTCAGAGTCTGGAGCTACCCCCCCCCCTTCTCCGACCAGCCTGTTCTCCGGTTGTGTGCCCTGCCCTATTGTGTGGACTGTCTGCCAGCCTCATCCTTTTGTGTACCCATTGTTGTTAATAAACTCTATTCCCCGTTCATTCTGCATATGGGTCCTCCCTTGACAAACCCCAACATATAGTTATTATACTTGGTGTTAACTGATCTATACAGGATTCTTATGTGCGGACTTTAGGATTGGTTTCATATTAAAATTAGCATTATATTAGCAGCACATTGGCATTTTAACAAGGGACTGATTAATTATCACATGTGGAGTTGGGGAGTGTTAACAGACATGTTTGAACTTGTCTTAATACATGTCCATTACTCTGAAGTGAGATCACATTATGTGCTATGAGAAGGTCAGGGAGGGCAACCATGCTGAAAGCCCAACTTGTTCCGTTGAATCAAACACTGTTTAATTCATAGCACCGCTTGAATACTGAAATCAGAACTATGGAAACCTGAGGAACAGTGTTGATGGGATTTCCTCGCCCTATGTGGAGGGGTCTCGTAGATATAGTCCAGCTGACCTTCAGTGCTGCTTGTCACGCTCATGTTAGCCATGGTTATGCTGCTCTTTCTGGTGCTGTTGAAACTCATCCCAGCCAACTGTAAGTACACTGAATAATACCAGGAGCTAAACTACTTATTTTTGCCTATAGCCTTAGCTTTGCAACAAAGCAGTGAATTGCCTTTAACAGTGTTTAAGCATTTAAGTGTTTACTTTCACTTATTTTGTTAAAAGACATTATGCTTGCTTTGCTTAGAAATGAATAGAACGTTGTGATGATGAGCATGTTCGGAATGCATTAATTCAATTTCATTTTAATACAGGGGCAAAAAAATGACAGGATAATACAAGTGTCCTAATATAATAAAATAGCCTTATTAAATTATGACATTTTTGGTAGTTTGGGGTAATGTTTAATTATTATTTCCTAGAAGAAATTAAATGAAACTTCTACAAACTTGTTTATTAATGTAGCTTAGCTTATAAACCATTGTAATAAAAGCATATTATAATATTATATATAATCTGTGTTTGTGTAATATATATATATATATTAAGCCTCAAATTATTTGATAATATATATAAAGCCTCAAATTATTTGATAATGTATATAAATGTCAAATATCTGACACTTTAAGATACAAATATAAATCTAAAAAAAATGTAAACGTTTTTGAAATTTGGGAAAATTTGATGTAATGTCATATTTAAATCTAAACTATATTTAAAACCTTTTTTGTAATTAGGTAAATTTGATATATACTGTGATTATATAGTAAGCAAATATGTTCATAGTTTTACTTAGTTATGCCACATGACATTATTAGAGTCCTAACATTTAAACTCTAATCATTAGAGTCAGTTACAAACCAACATAAATACAAACTGGACACAACTACATTTAAAAAATTTTTTTTTCTTTTCTTTATCGTGAACATTCTTAATGTTCATAAATCATAAACCACTGCTGCATACCATTGTGTAACCGATAAGAAGCCTTTATAGAATATCAGGCCATGTATCCTGAGATTAGAGGTTTATTTCATTGTCTTTTCATTGTTACCTTGAGTTCTGAGATGTTTTAAATGTTTCTTATAATGTTTTCCAGGTCTGGACTTTGTTCAGGGGCGCATTGTTGGCGGATATACCCCCGCGCCAAATTCAATCAAATACATTGTGTCGTTACAGAGCTCGAAGGGCCAGCACTTCTGTGGTGGATCTCTGGTCCATAAGTCCTGGGTGCTTACAGCCGCCCATTGCAATATTGGGTGTGTGATTTTTCACCTTTTCTTTAAATAAATGATCTGCCTAACAGGCTGTTTATCAGAATTACAGGATGTACAGTATGGCAGGAGGCTTTATGGCCAAGTCCGTGGGTGAGTCGAAAGCCAGAGTAAAGCAGACAGGCACTCAGGACGCGCGCTAACCTTGACCCGTCATCACCGTGTGGGACTTAATGAATGCTGGCTTATCTGCTGCTTGGCACGGACGAGGCTGCTAACAGCGAGCAATACTGTCATTCAGCTCATGTCCTCTACAAAGAGTCACTGTGTATAACAACAAGTAATGTCAAGAAATCAGATATGAAGCATATAGCTAGTTTTTGAACCACTGTTTCTTCACTGTTGCTTAAGTATGGTGGTGCTAGAATATCACCAGGGATGGGAAGTATTTCAAATACGTATTTGAAATACAAAATACAATTTTTACAATTTACATTTACACTTACAATTGGGGAATACATAAAGCGATTCATCTTGAAGAGGCAAACAGACAGAGGAAGTGCCCCTAACACCAAGTCTCAGGCAATTGTTCAGGCATAAGTACAAGCTAGCATAAGCTAGCAAGGGAAGGAGAGAAAGATAAAGAGGAAGAATTTTTTTTTTTTTAGTTTAGGATGAAGTCAAGTAGTGTCGAAAGAGATGAGTTTTCAGTTGTTGCTTGAAGATTGACAGGGATCCAGCATTCCGGATGGGGTGGGAAGATCATTCCACCAGCCAGGAACGGTGAACGAGAATGTTCTGGAGAGTGATTTTGTGCCTCTCTGTGATGGTACCACAAGGCGTCACTCACAAGCGGATCTCAGACTTCTGGAGGGGATATAGATTGTTATAAGTGAGTGGAAGTAGGAGGGTGCTGAGTCTGTGGTTGTTCTATATGAAAGCGTCAGTGTCTTGAACTTGATACGAGCTGCAACTGGGAGCCAGTGCAGGGAGATAAAGAGAGGTGTGACATGGGCTCTTTTGGGCTCGTTGAAGACCAGTCGTGCCGCTGCATTCTGAATCATTTGTAGAGGTTTGATTGTGTTTGATGGAAGTCCAGCTAGAAGAGCATTGCAGTAGTCCAGCCTAGAAATGACAAGGGCCTGGACAAGAAGTTGTGCAGCATGCTCTGTCAGAAATGGCCTGATCTTTCTGATGTTGTGAAGTGCAAACCTGCAAGATCAAGCAGTCTTTGCAATGTGCTCTTTGAAGGTCAGCTGGTCATCAAAGATTACAACAAGATGTCTGACCGACGCTGATGGTGTAATTGTTGATGAATACCTTTAAAATCGAATATATTTTGTATTTAAATACATTTAATCTTAGTATTTTTGTATTTTCAATATACATAAAATACTTTTTGCCAGTCAACCTCTTTATTAGACTGCTGGTTCCCGGTATCAGCAAGTTCAAACATGCCACTTTCATGCTTTTCCTGGGAAAATCTTTTAAAGTCAAAATCATAGATATTTAAGATATTTAATTTTGAATAACATGTAGCATCCCATTTGTTGACAACTATATCGTTATTCACAGTGCTATTTTTACAGTTAGCTTGTTGATGATTCTGGATTTTCAGTTAAATACATGCTGTTTTGCTGTGTATAAACCATACAAAATGCTTGAAATTGTCATTGCACTACTATGTGCATGACTTTAACATTAAAACAAGGTGATCTTGCTTTTGTGGGAAAAAATAAATATACCTGTCTAAGCAGGTTAAAAAATAAAACCTAGCAAGGGTAACATAGCATTAGCACTAGTCAGTCTTGTTAGGTTTTTTTTGTCAGATTTTGGTTTTATCAACTAGTCAAATGTGTTCATTAAACTTTAATCATAACTGCTTGCTATGGCGGTATGACAATATAAATGTCGGCGATGATATAAAGTGTAAATCAATATTATTATTTTTTAATTGTTCTAAGGGCATACTTACACTAGGCACAGCTGCCTTGTACTAAAGCCCAAGCATGATTGTCCTTTCGCTAATAGACAGATATCACAGAATTATTACAGAGTCAGCTGAGGATAATGGTGGAATTTGCAGCTTTACTCACAAACCACAATACATGTTCATCAATAAGATGAGAACCAGACCCTTTGCAAATCTAAATGTACTCGAATTGAATTAATTGAAAAGTGTGATATCCAAGTAGTTATAAAGGTTTTTACTGTCATAATGATTACAATAGCGCATACTTCTTCTGCTGCACTCAACGGAGGCGGACGCATTTTTCTCCCACGTCCTCGCTATCTTCCCTGCTTGCTCTCTCGTCTTGTCTCGTCTATTCTCGTCTATTTAATACTGAGAGACTCTCTCTGCACTGCTCTCCAAACTGAAAAACCATGGATTTGATCAACTGGTCTCTCAACGCAATTGACACCATCTTCTCGACGAGAAGCTTGGGTTCGGGGGAACCTGACTGCCCTGCCGGAACGTTAGCAGCTGGCTACACGATGGACGCGTGGGAGAGGTGGCGGGTCGTGTGTCTGGCGGCTCTTTCCGTGGAGGACATTGAAGATATCTACCTATTCGGAACCATGATAACAGGTCTTCTGCTGATTGGATTAGGCTTTGCCCTGGGTTATCGTAGAATTCAGAAAACGGAAACAGCTGTCCAAAGCCTCACAAGGCTGCCCGTCATGACTGAAGCAGTGGGCAGAGCGGTCAGCATTGAGACTGGGACTATTAACCGCATTATGGTTTCCATCACGGAGAAGCTCACGGCTTTGCAAAGGAAAATTGATGGTTTTGGAGACCAGAATAGACAAAGAGAGTAGCCGTGGAATTGGAATGCGGCTACTCGCCCCAAGACCAAACAAATCGCAATCTTATCTTTTCCGGCTCCCCTGTACCAGCACTGGCCTCGGCCAAGGCCGCTGTTGGAAAATCAACCCTGGGAAGAGCACTGCAGTGGGACGCTCTTGCCCTCCCCTCGCCTCCGTCGCTTTGTACCGCCAGCCTGACAAGCGGGTCTGTGACCAGCGCTAAGATTGGCTGCAGGACCGGATGGCTGCTTGCCGGAGCTGGATTACCTCCCCTGTTGCAAAGTCGTGTGTCTATGGTGTATTTATGTGCTTTTGTTGCTGAGGTGTTTTTCCTGTTCTCACACTGTACTTCCCAAGGAGCATAGTCTGGGGGTTATTTTTTTTCTCCTCCCCTTCCTCATGTTATGCTGTATTTTTCTTCAATTCCCTTTTCTTCCTGTCCTGTCTACCCCCTTGTATGTATGTTGTGTATGTATGGACAGGTTGATGGCTAATTTCGCTGGTACTTGTGACTAGTGACAATAAAGGGCTACTACTACTACTACTACTATACAAAAATAGTGCATTAAAGGTGGGCTAAGCGATTTCTGGAAGCCAATGTTGATATTTGAAATCACCAAAACAAACACGCCCCAACCCTTATAGGGTCTCGCCCCTATTTTGATAGCTCCGCCCCACACATACATAGCCTACGCAACCCATGCAACGATTAGTTCTGTGAAACAAAGCAAAACCAATGTTAAATTGTTTCTACACCAGACACGAGCAGGGCGACAAACATACTATAGAAGTCATCAAAATCAGTGATGCAGTGTACACTGGATGCTGCGCGGTGGGCAAATCTCTGACAGAAAACTGCTGCCATGTTCTATTTATGACATATTGACACATTTCAAATGATTTTCAACTGCCACTTTATCATGTCCAGGCAAACATTAGCCGTTGCGGCGTGCCATGTCCAGTGTAGACACAGTGTTACTCACCTATCGAGAAGAAACAAAGCAACCTAGGCGGTTAAACGAACCGGACTTTGGGGGTCAATCGTGCTCAAGCACGAATCAGATCCCCTAGTGTGAGTACATCCTAAATCTAAGTGAATAGAAGATAGCACACCACAACTATAACCATAACAGCACAAAAAATGATGAATGATAAAAACATTGACCGCCAATCGGAATCATTTCTGCTTTAAAGAGCTTGAGTATTTAGTGACAGATGACACAACTGCATTGTATACTTAAAATACACTAATATAGTTACCTTTATAATTCTTGCTCTCGGTGTAAACAGGCCTTAATAGTGTTACTTCACTGAATGGCCAATTTCAAATGTATTTTGTGTATTTTCAAAATACAACATACTGTATTTGTATTTAAATACATTTTCCCACACAGTATTTTGTATTTGTATTTAAATATATTTTTTTCCACACAGTATTTTTTATTTTTTATTTTAAATACATTTTGATGTATTTGTGCCCATCTCTGAATATCACCCTCATGAGGGTCTTGACTGTATTTTTGCTTGTCTTTAAGTATGGATCAGATGATGGTGGTGGTTGGAGACTATACTTTAGGTGCTTATAAGGGGACAGAGCAGTACTCCAAGCCTCTGTCGCTTATCCCGCACCCTCAGTACAACAGGAGCACCAATAATGCAGATATTATGCTCATAAAGGTACGGTTCTTTCAATACTGAATATGTCACTCTCAAGTGACTAAGTGTATATATAAGTTAAATATTCAGTTGTGCTCATAAGTTTACATACCCCTTGCAGAATGTGCAAAATGTTAATAATTGAAACAAAATAAGAGGTATCATGACAATTGCATGTTATTTTTTTATTTAATACTGTCCTGAATAAATTTTGCATTACAGATGTTTACAATATACTCCACTAGACAAAATAACTGAATTTATAAAAATGACCCCATTTAAAAGTTTAGATACCCTTGAATCGTAATACTATGAGCTGTTGCCTGTATGATCCACGCCTGTCTCTTTGTTTTGTGATAGTTGTTCATGAGTCCCTTGTTGGTCCTGAGCAGTTCAACTGTGTGCTGTTCTTCAGAAAAATCCTCCAGCTCCTGCACATTCTTTGGTTTTCCAGCATCTTCTGCATATTTGAACCCTTTCCAGCAGTGATCTCATTTTGAGATCCATATTTTCACACTGAGGGCAACTGAGGGACTCATACACAACTATTACAAAGGTGAAAACATTTACTGATCCTCAAGAAGGCAACACAATGCATTAAGAGCCGGGGATGTAACCCAAATTAAAAACGGGTTATCCTGGTGAACTGCTCATCAGGACCAACTATCATCATGAACAACTATCACAAAATATATAAAAAGTCGTGGATCATCCAGGAGATGACGCATAGTATTAATATTCAAGGGTATGTAAACTTTTGAGTGGGGTCATTTTTATAAATGTAATTATTATTTTGTCTTGTGGAGTATATGTAAACATATGTTATGTGAAAAAGTTTATTCAGGACAGTACTAAATAAAAATTAACATGCAGTTTTCATGATCCCTCTTATTTTGTTACAGGTATGAACATTTTGCACATTTTGCAAGGGGTGTGTAAACTTATGAGCACAACTGTGTGTATATAAAAAAGTATACTTGAAGGATGCTTGAATATAGTCAATTATGGCATTATGGCTTCAATTATGACCATCTAACATAATCCAACCATAAAGAAACAACATAGCTAAAAATAAATAAATATATATAAATATTTTCAAAAACCTTAAATTATGATCATCCAGTAGGATTATTAAACTTTTCTGAACCTGTTGGTCAACCAATCAGATTTGCGTATTCAAATTATAAACCGTTTAGTATTAGTCATTGAATTTGATTGGCTAAGCTGTGTTTCAGAAGTGCTCCCTTGAGTCCAACAGTGCTGGAACTTGACATCATTCAGTCACTGACTGTGGCTACATCTGAAATCACATACTCTCTGAATAGGTACTACTTCATGATCATTAAAAATACATTCTATATAGTTTGAATGTGTTTATAGTAGTAGGTCCTCTGATTAGTTTCACTTAATGGTGTATATTGTGAATTTGGACATGCTACGTGGCTCGCATAGAATTTTTCACCTTCTATATAGTAGGAAAGTATGCGATTTTGGAGGGAGCCTGAGTCTTGAATCATTACTTCAAATGATTTGTTCAAAATCATTGATTCATTCAGGAATAAGACAAGTGACTGGATGCCTCTATATATGCCTGCTCCTCTACTATAAAGTTGCCTATGTCTGAATTCACAGTATTCATAAAACAGTATGGAGAAGCTACCCAGATGACTACTACTTTTGCACAAATTATTAACTGTGCATTCAATGGACACTTTACTATCCCATGAGGCCATGGGAGAAAAACATTTCTTCCATTTTTGGTGCAAACAGGGATAAAACCCCATGCCCATGTTTAAATATACTGCTGGATCTTTAATGTTGTGGGCCTGTTTTTCTGCCAGGTCGTGGGTGTCTTGTTCAGATACATGGCATCATGGATTCTATCAAATTCCAACAGAAAAATTATCTAAACATGACCGCCTCTGCTAGAAATCCTATAATAGGCCATGGTGGCCATGATTGGATCTTCCTTTGAGGACAATAATCCAAAACAAACATCAAAATCAACACAAAAATGGGTAACTGAGCACAAAATGAAGCTTCTGCCATGGCCTTCCCTGTAGAAAATGAGTGAGGTGAACTGAAGAGAAGAAGCACCAACATGGAGCTGTGAATCTGAAGGAACTGGAGAGATTCTGGATGAAGATGTTTACAGTCTATGGTCTCGTATCAGGTGTTCTCCAAACTCTTCTGGCATTATAGGAGAAAACTCAGAGCTGTTATCTTGGGAAAAGAACGTTGCAATAATTGGGTGCCAATAATTGTGGCTAACATGAACTAGAGAAAGCATTTATTTCACAATAAGATTTTTCCACAACTTTCTATTGATTTACTTCACTTCACTTCAAATCACTTTTTTCAAATCACTTTTTTTTGTTGTCACATCACCACAGCACAAGTGCCTTGGTGAGTGAAATTCATACTTCAATAAAAGGTTAGAATTTTGTGAATTTTTGAATGAAAGATCAAAAGGATAAACAATGCACATTTATTTTCACAGCCACCTTTGCTAATATTTACCAAGGGTGCCAATATTAGTGGAGGGCACTGTACATCCGGATTTCATTCTACACTGCACACTTCTACTAAACCGAACATACTTTTTTAATGGTTATGAAGTGCTTATTCAAAAGAAGGACTTACTCAGAAAGTATGCAATATGCTTTGAGGATGAATCATTGATTCAACAGATTTGTTCAAAATTACTGTTTTTGTCCGAAATTAGTCACTGGGTTGTTAATTCAATCAATTAGTTTAAAACACTTATTACAATGAAACAACAAGTAACACGTTGTATTAAACATAAAGTAGAAAGACTGAAATTGTATTTTCATGTTAAACATACTCCAATAATCTTTTATTTACTCGCTAAACAATGTACGGTAAGTTAATATTGAGTTCGATATGATGTAAGCTGTGATTTTATATCGACTCTGATCTGTATGTCTGTCTCTGGATATGGGTTCTTTCAGCTTAGTGCGCCCATAGAGCTGAACAGGTACGTGTCCCTCGCCCCGCTCCCCAAACAGAACGCAGGGCTGCTGGCGGGCAGGATGTGCCGGGTGTCTGGATGGGGCTCCACCAGCCACAGCGGAGGTCTGACGCCCCGCACCCTGCGTACGGTCAAACTCCCCATCGTCTCCACCTCCAAGTGCAACAGCAGCAACTCCTTCAGCGGAAACATCACAACAAACATGATCTGCGCTGGGTCCAGCACAGGAGGAAAAGATGCGTGCAAGGTACAGTGGAAAGGTACTAGTGGTAATGACCAGCTGACGTTCTCCGTTACCCAGGATTCAAATGCTGGTAACACTTTAGAATACTGTTCCATCATTAATGAACAACTACACAGGAACAAATGACTAATGCACTATTAACATTCTAGTAACTACTATTAGATAAAAAACTCAGATTAACAGTTTAATAAGTAACAAGTTGAAACTGGTAGTACACTATCAGCCAGTCAAAAACTACTATTTTTTCTTATATCCTGGAGAACTGCTGTATACAGGTTCATAATTAATGTGAATTATGCACAATGTATAATTAATTCTAAAGTGAAGATTGTGGTAACCCACTAATAATGACTCAAGTATTGCCAATCCTTCTAAAGAAACTACTGATTATTTGGATCAGTATTCTAAAGTGAAGATCGTGGTAACCCACAATGATTTAATTGTTATCAAATCTAGCTAAATTAATTACTAATAAGAACCTTACAAAAACCTCAAAAGTTTGCAGTGATTTCAGAATATTAGTAAAAGTGTACAGCGATTTTCCAAATAATTAATAATTCCTTTAGAAGGATGTAGAAACACCTGCATAATTACTATCCAATACTTTACAAAAGCCTCAAAAGCTGATTTCAGTCATTACTAGAGAATTATTATGTTATTCACTGTAGAATGCTTATCCAAATAATTAGTAATTCCTTCTGAAGAATTTTGCAACACTTGATTCATTACTAGTGGGTTACCATGAACGTCACTTTAGAATGAATTATACATTATGCATCATTTATATTAATTATGAAAGTGTAGTAGTAGTTCTTGTGGAGGTATGAAAACATAGTAGTTACGTATTAGCTTATAGTGAACTACCACATTCGACTAAGCACTATTACTTACTAATTTATTAATCATAGTTTCTTGTGAGATACTAGTAGTTCCTAGAGTGCTGATTTTGTGTGACTCGTGTGTTCTTGTGTAGTTGTTGATTAAGGATGGAACAGCATAAGGATGTTGGCTTTCTGGTGTTCCAGGGAGACTCTGGAGGGCCGCTGGTGTGTGATGGACGTGTCTATGGCCTGGTCTCTTGGGGAAATGGCTGTGGAGATCCTAGGTTTCCAGGGGTTTATACGGCCGTGTCCAGGTTCCGCAGATGGATTGACCAGACCATATACAGCCCATATTCACGATGCCTTAAGTCAGCTGGTCTCTTCAGCAGGGACGACTAAACGTCTGTGTGGTTCATTCTGTGGTGGAAACGACACTGATAGAATATTACATTTTAAACATTTTCCTAATAAAATAATTGATGTATGCTGAAAACCTACTTTTACATAATTTGAGAAAATTACAAAATGATTCAGTTCATGAATAGTAATTATCTTGATTTTGGAAAGGATGGCAGAACTTTATTATATATCAGTCATTTACTCACAATATATACTCTATTGTTTATTTTTTCACTGCTTACTTATATAGTTTAAAACATGTAATTAATTTTTTTTGTGATTTTCATAAAATAAAATCCAAAAGGAATTTGAAACGCGGGGGGAAAGTCATGGTAAATTGTTTTAATAGGACTTTAACATATGATTTACATATATTAGGTTTTCATCAAATTTGGCCTCTGGGACATACCGTTTAAAGATTTTAAGATTTCAATAAGAATTCATACATTTATTCAGTGAGGACATGTACATTTAATTACAAAAGATTCCTATTAAAATAAATGCTTTTGGACTTTCTGTTAATCAAAGTATCCTGGGAAAAAAAATCTGTTTTTGTAAATGAACTGCAAATTAAACTGTTTTCAACACTGATAATAATCAGAAATGATTCTTGAGTGGAAAATTAGCATATTAGATCTCTGAAGGATCATGTGACACTCAAGACTGGAGTAATGATGTTCTGCATCACAGGAATTACATTTGAAAATGTATTAAAATAGAAGACATCTTTCTGAAAACATCTCAAATAGAAAACATCAAGCACCCATAAATTAAAGCAATGAGAACAAAATGTCATGTGAAAACTACAATACACTTACAAACTCTAAAGTAATGTGATTAATATACATGATACATGCACAAATATGTCTGACAGTGATGTTGTGAAGACTGATCACTTTGTTTTAATATCAGTTAGCAGCTAGATGCTTTAATAATAAACAGTCTCCCTTTAAATTGCTTATTTACAAGGGAATTACCGCTAAAGGTTTCACCAAAGGATGTTAAATGCAGAACAATGGCCTGGGAAGTCATAAAAAGATTTGACGTTGTACCGTTCTTGCAACAATGGATGTTTACGCATCTAATAGGACTGGGTGTGTCTGCAATCACTCTTCTCTGAAGGTGGCATCAGTTCCAGGAGCTTTTGGTTTCACTGCCTGCACATGACACCACATGTAAGACGATCGCCGCACGAACTACGCACATTGATTCACAGCAGTTTATGCATGTATCATATGAATGCATCCCAAAAGCTCAGTTTGATAATAACTTTTATGTATCTGAGCCATCATTCATTACTTACATAATTAAAAACAATAGGTAACATTAAGCGTAAAGGTTAAGCCAACCAACGGGAATAATGACATTTTTGAGGAGGGCTGCTAACATGTTTGGCTGTACAGGAGTAATCTGATGGATCTCTGAATAGAGTTTCATGGGAAATAAATCCCAGAACAGCATGTTCCCACAGGGAAATCCATTGTGAAAGAATATGCCACACAAAAATAAGTATACTAAAGAATAATGCTAATTATTCAAGTAGAACTTGTGACTGACTGGGTACTTATTGTAAAAAAGCTAATCGAGATGCATTTTATTATCTGTACAGTACCATAAAATATTGTTTTATTTGTTTGTAATTTAGTTATTTAAGATCTTCATGAGGTTAGTGAAGTTTGCAACTGGTGGAAATGGGTCATGCTTTTCTTCTAAAAGGGGTCCACAGGGAGAAACAACACTAAATGCTAAACTTTTTTGCTGTGCTTCTATTCTTTATTCCTGACCTGACATTTTGTAGGCCTGCCATATTTGACCAGCAGTATTGGGGGTAACACATTAACTCATCTCAAATCAGATTAAATGTTTTTCAACTAACTAGTAATGTAACACATAACGTAACACATTACTCTTTACTTTTACTTTTTTAAATGAGTAATGGCAGTTATTTTGTTTTCCCATCTATTGACTGACAGCTCTCCTGTCCCAAAGTTGAGAGAAATCGTTACTAGTCCTAGACTAAATACGAGGCTTATTCATTACACCTCAACTTTATTTATATAGCACCAATAAAACCACGATTGTTGACCAAAGTGCTGTACAATTAATCAAATATCAACAACATTAGCACTCAGAGCAACATAAATTACAGCACAGAGCAGAACAGACAGAGCAGTCTGACGCCCGTGGCCAATGCAAGCCCGCCGGCCGCTGCTGACTCAAGCCCAGTGCCAGCCCCTCGAAAGCGATGTGCCGTGCCTGCGCCCCCAGAGCGCCCTCCAGTGCCAGCCCCTCGAAAGCGCTATGCCGTGCCTACACTTCCAGAGCGCCCCACAGTGTCCGTGCTTCCAGAGCGCCCCCAGTGCCCGCTCTTCCGGAGTGCCACCCGGACTTCGATCTCCCCAAGAATTTTTTTGGGGGGGCTACCCGCCATGGCCTCCCGAGTCCCTGGATCCGCCTTGGCCGCCCGAGCCCCCTGCTCCGCCGTGGGTCCCAGTACGGACGATGCCCTGGAGGCCTCCTGTCCTGTCTCCGTGTCCCTTGAGGCCTCCAGTCTCCATCCTGTCTCCCCCTAGTGTCCGCTGTTAAACATCTATTCCACGTTCTACATGGGTGTTCCATTCTATTTGGGATGAATTAAAGTTTGTGAAGCCGATTCTCCTGCATCCTCATTCCTCGTTCTCCAACACAGTAGAAGCCTGGCACAATTTACTCAGACCAATGGTTTTTGTGTAATGTGTAAGACATTAAACTTCGAATAATTGCACATAGGTTGAGTGAAACAAATGTAATTATTTCTGAAAACCTTTTATACACCTTTTATACTTAACTGCAGACACACGGAGATGACATAGACAATGCAATGCAGTACAAATATTTTGAGCGTCCCTTATTCTGTCCCTTATTTTTCTGTAAAGAATAACAACTGTCCCTTATTTTCCTATTCTGAAGATGGCAACTCTACACTCTGCTCATCTTTGTCATTCTTCCCAATATTAAACTGTCTGAAGCCTAAGCATTCAAATGATCTATCAAAGGAAACAGGCTGGTTTATAGCAAACCGAGACGAAGCCCAACCGGCTCTGTGCGTTTCCCATTTCAGCTATTCAGATCAGATAGAATGGAACAAAATGGCCTCTCATTCACAGATGGGAGGAAGCATCTCGCTTTCATCCCGCTCCTTTCTGCAGCAGAGTGACAATGTCTGCTGCCCGATACTGGAAAGGTTATAACTGTGCCTGGTGCAGAAGATTATGCTCTCGAAATCTTGGATAGAGGAGCAAACCCCCTCAGCTCATATATACAGATTGTGCCAATATGAGTTCTGCATCACTCCAGCTTCTGATATTACAAAATGAAAACCAACAAAAAGAGGGGGAAAACATCCCATATTGCCTTCTCTTGTGATTTACAGACATGTTTTAATATCTTATTCTGTTTGGTCAGGTTTTAACTGAAAAACCAAGCAATAAGGATACAATTACTGAATAAAATAACACATGGGCTCTTGTTACATCTAAGATATGTATCTTACAAAATGTAGACGGCTCTCAATGTAATTAAACTGAGTCAGTGCTTATTTAATTTACACAATCCTGTACCTTAACCCTTTAACTGTATTCTTAGCTGGTATTTTGGTAGTAGATTAAAGTGTAAAAACATGTGAATCGGGCCTGTATCTGATTTGCTCATTTTCTGACTCCTGGCAACCCTCAGTTTCACTACAGTGATATATGATCACAGATGGTGAAATGTGTTGCATGCATAGTTCCTTTATTTGTAAGATTAACATATGTCTACGCAGTTCAATCTTGGATCCTCTACAAATGAGCAAACGAGGTGACGCAGGTGTATTGCATAAGAGAGACATCCTAAATGTGCAGTACTTTGGCACTTCAGGATTGATTTCAGGACTATATGAATAAGCCTCAACATAAGCATTAAGTTTTGTTGCAAACCATCACTGCTCACATGAAATCAACTGGAATACATTTCTAGAGGATTAAAGAGGATTTCTTATGAAAAATAAATACGCATTATTAATAATATCAATATTTTATATTATTCATATTTTATTAATATAGTATATTATTAATACTTATTAATAACAAATCCGTCCTTTATATATGCTTAATATACTATAATAGCTTTTCTTTATTGGTATATACAAATAATAATAATAATAATAATAATATCCTCCCAAAACTTTTCTGGACTTAACACTTTTCTTTTTTTGTCCAGCATATATTAAGTTTCTGTTTTATTCCATACACAAATAGCTTGGAAATTTCCCAAGATTAATATTGGAGATAGCTGCAATGAAAGAGCTGGAGAGGAAGCCCGCGCATCGGTGACGTTCATTCCATCAGGGATCTTTGTTTTGCATCGCTTCCCAATTTGCATTTGTTTCTCAGGTTTTCCATACGACGCTCCAGCCGCCGCCAAGCCCCGAGAGCGCAAAGGCGCATTCCTCCGCGATCCATTCGCCTCTCAAGCGTTGGGAAATTTGGAGTAACTGACTCGGGCGAAGGAAATTACATGCGTTCGCCTCGCGTGCTCGCCATCCACTCGCGGAGACACGTGCGATAGAGGTAAACAGCCGAGAGACTCGCTCTACAAAATTCACCTCGCGCTATCGATTCAACAGTAGATACGGTAGCTGTCGGTTCATACAGCATGTCGGATGTATTACCGTACAACGAGGACAAAATGACTCATTATGGAAACGACGGGGACGAGGAACACCTTTCCTTCACCT
>CM049795.1:17468748-17563748 GCA_027422405.1 Ptychobarbus kaznakovi
AGACCTCTTGAGACTGAAATGTCAAACGTTTAGTATGTATGTGTGTTGGCAATTTATGTTGTGGACCGTGTGGCAGCCAAGCATTAGAGTTATTAGGTATAACATTTATTATAATAAAATATCAAATAACATGGCTACTCACCTAATAAAGATTATGTGAAAATTCTATATTTGATTGGAGATTATATTTAGTGCTGTCAAACGATTAATCGTTAATGTAAATCGTTGTTTACATTATATATGTACTGTGTATATTTATTATGTATATATAAATACACACCATATATTTTGAATTTTTTAAATGTATATACATTTATATATTTGTATTCTTATATTTTCAAAACATATTTAACATGTAAAAAAAAAAATCTTACATATATACATGCATGTGCAAATATACATAGTATTCGCACATATATTATATAAACAAAAACTTTTATTCTGGATGCCCCTTTTGACAGCACTAATTATTTAATAATCGTACCTTTTATCTTAACCTCCACTAAGAAAAAATAGTCCACTATGTATGAAACAATCAGCTTAGCAACAAGGCAAACACGGCAATATTATTACAGTAAAAATAATACTAAAAAGGTCATTTAGGAAGCTGTAGCTGCACATGTAGCTCTTTCAATCCAATGCCAAATTATTACCTTTCTAGGTAATAAATGACTATAAATTATTATATTTACTATACCATCTCCTCTCACACACACTTTTTCAAGGCAGTTTTTTTTCTAAAAATTGATGCTTAAAATGTTCAAACCTCACGGTCCATCCAAATGTCAATTTTTTTATACTTATCCAATCTCATAATCTCTTGAGGCAAATTCAAAATATATTTTTGTGCATCAAGGAAGTTTGTTTGCATCGTAGTTTATGTGTAAAGAAATATCTGCCTTAATTGAGTGCTTGTGTTTTTTATGCACATTTTAAGATTTTATGTACATCTTGGTTTTTCCATCCAGCATTTTTATACGATGTCCCCAAATGTGACCATGCACCACAAAATCAGTCATAAGGGTCAAATTTTTGACATTGAGATTTCTACATCATCTGAAAGCTGAATAAATGAGCTTTCCATTTATGTATGGTTTGTTAGGATATGATACAGTATATATATATATATATATATATATATATATAATAGAAATATGTAATCTGAGGGTTCAAAGAAAATCTAAATATTGAGAAAATCGCCTTTAAAGTTGTTCAAATTAAGTTCTTAGCAATGTATATTACTAATCAGAAATTAAGTTTTGATATATTTATGATTGGAAATTTACAAAATATCTTCATGGAACGTGATCTTTATTTAATATCCTTATGATTTTTGGCATAAAAGAGAAATCAATCATTTTCACCCATGCGATATATTGTTGGCTATTGCTGCAAATATACCCGTGCTACTTATGACTGGTTTTGTGTTCCAGGGTCACAAATTTGCATAAAAATATGTGGATGGAAATGTGGAACTATAGCATTCACAAATATGAATGATAGGCAATACCTGACCGCTGAATGCAGATTGACACATCTGAATCAGGTATTTAAAAAATAAAATAATAAAATAAACAGTCAGAGTAATACAATTATAATATATCATTTAAAAAACAAATACTATTATAAATAATGCTATAAATTATAATATAATTATAAACCAATATAAAATATTCCAAGTTTTCTCATGTTGCTTTAGATTGTTTTAATGTGCAAATCATAGCAGAAAATGTTTGAGCGTTTCAGCTCACTAGGAAGAGAAGTTGAACATACTAGCTCAGAGATTGTGGATTGCTGTATTGCATATACGTGTCATCAGCTGTATCTGAAATCAGATATATTTTTGGTGAACTGAAAACGGTGTGCGCAGTGAAGGAGCATTTCGTAATCTTTCTATCGCTGGTTACCATGGACACTTGCAAAAATCATCATTATGAATAGCAAAGATGAAAAGACAAGGTTTTCCTCTCCCTCCCCCCCAGTTACAAACACTTTTGGGAAGAAAATAATGTTTCTCGACAAAAACTGATGCAATCTTTAGACACAAGTACAATGCGACCATCAGTCAGCCTATTCAACAAGAGAACAAACCAGAATCCATTGCTCATTGAAACTAACAACAGACTCAGCCAGACCAGAATCGTGATAGTCAATAATCAATATACAAATAAAAAGAGAGCTTATAATAAAATCTAGGTATAATTTTAGTATAAAGTAGGTATTAATTTACAACACTGTATAAGCAATAGATGCATAGAGTAAATTAACTGAATAAAAAGCCTATATTTTTTGTTTGAACACATAATTAGAGCCACAATGCTTGAATTCTTCAATTGTTCTTGCTCCACAGAAGAAAGTCCAAATGCAGAAAGAACAGAACAATAGACATGTTCCCCTTATTTTAAATATATAATGTCTCATTCTAGCACATTCTTCTCGTCTTTCACTGAGAACTGGCTGTCTGTGAAAACGTTAGAGAGGTGTGGGGCAGCATCTGCAGGCAATGTAGAGAATTACTGATACAAACTTGCTCTTTGTCATTGTATTGAAGCATTTGGAAGACTGATCTGACAAAGAACATGCTGTAAAATTTACAAAGCCTCTTCAGTTTTGACACAAATGGTGATATTTAGAATATGACAAACAAGAAACATACAAAAACAAATTGTATACAGGTGCTGGTCATATAATTAGAATATCATCAAAAAGTTTATTTATTTCACTAATTCCATTCAAAAAGTGAAACTTGTATAATGTATACATTCATTCCACACAGACTGATATATTTCAAGTGTTTATTTCTTTTAATTTTGATGATTATAACTGACAACTAATGAAAACCCCAAATTCAGTATCTCAGAAAATTAGAATATTACTTAAGACCAATACAAAGAAAGGATTTTTAGAAATCTTGGTCAACTGAAAAGTATGAACATGAAAAGTATGAGCATGTACAGCACTCAATACTTAGTTGGGGCTCCTTTTGCCTGAATTACTGCAGCAATGCGGCGTGGCATGGAGTCGATCAGTCTGTGGCACTGCTCAGGTGTTATGAGAGCCCAGGTTGCTCTGATAGTGGCCTTCAGCTCTTCTGCATTGTTGGGTCTGGCATATCGCATCTTCCTCTTCACAAAAATGTTAAGTCTGTTGTTCAAGGTTAAGGTCAGGCGAGTTTGCTGGCCAATTAAGAACAGGGATACCATGGTCCTTAAACCAGGTACTGGTAGCTTTGGCACTGTGTGCAGGTGCCAAGTCTTGTTGGAAAATGAAATCTACATCTCCATAAAGTTGGTCAGCAGCAGGAAGCATGAAGTGCTCTAAAATTTCCTGGTATACAGCTGTGTTGACCTTGGACCTCAGAAAACACAGTGGACTAACACCAGCAGATGACATGGCACCCCAAACCATCACTGACTTTGGAAACTTTACACTGGACCTCAAGCAACGTGGATTCTGTGCCTCTCCTCTCTTCCTCCAGACTCTGGGACTCTGATTTCCAAAGGAAATGCAAAATTTACTTTCATCAGAGAACAGAACTTTGGACCACTCAGCAGCAGTCCAGTCCTTTTTGTCTTTAGCCCAGGCGAGACGCTTCTGACGCTGTCTGTTGTTCAAGAGTGGCTTGACACAAGGAATGCGACAGCTGAAACCCATGCATACGTCTGTGCGTAGTGGTTCTTGAAGCACTGACTTCAGCTGCAGTCCACTCTTTGTGAATCTCCCCCACATTTTTGAATGGGTTTTGTTTCACAATCCTGTCCAGGGTGCGGTTATCCCTATTGCTTGTACACTTTTTTCTACCACATCTTTTCCTTCCCTTCGCCTCTCTATTAATGTGCTTGGACACAGAGCTCTGTGAACAGCCAGCCTCTTTTGCAATGACCTTTTGTGTCTTGCCCTCCTTGTGCAAGGTGTCAATGGTCGTCTTTTGGACAACTGTCAAGTCAGCAGTCTTCCCCATGATTGTGTAGCCTACAGAACTAGACTGAGAGACCATTTAAAGGCCTTTGCAGGTGTTTTGAGTTAATTAGCTGATTAGAGTGTGGCACCAGGTGTCTTCAATATTGAACCTTTTCGCAATATTCTAATTTTCTGAGATACTGAATTTGGGGTTTTCATTAGTTGTCAGTTATAATCATCAAAATTAAAAGAAATAAACACTTGAAATATATCAGTCTGTGTGGAATGAATGTATACATTATACAAGTTTCACTTTTTGAATGGAATTTGTGAAATAAATCAACTTTTTGATGATATTCTAATTATATGACCAGCACCTGTATATACAGATTGCTCTTATATACAGATATATGCAAATAAGAATGTGTGAAAATAGGTCTCCATAGGGACAGCAATATGAGAGATAAAAATTCAATATTAAAATGGTGAATTTTCATATTGGACATATGGTCGTGGTCCAGTTCAGATGCTATTATGCCCATTGTGGATACTTTCGGCGTTGGACAGGGGTCATCATGGGCTCTCTGGCTGGTCTACAGCTGCACAGTCCTGTATGAAGCAAACTGTGATACACTGCATTTTCTGACATCTTTCTATCACGGCCAGCATTAAGTTCTTCAGAAATTTGAGCTACAGTAGCTCTTCTGTGTGATCAGAACTGGCAGGCTAACCTTCGCTTCTTATGTGTATCAATGATCCTTGGACGCTCGTGACCCTGACACCAGTTCACCGGTTATCTTTTCTTCCACCACTTTTGGTAGGCACTAATCATTGCATACCAGGGACACACCACAAGACTTGTTTTATAAATGCTGCAAGCCAGTCATCTAGCCATTACTATTTAATATACAAGCAATAGAAGCAATTCACAATAGAACACAGAGAACATAACAAATGTTTAAACAGATACATTTTACCCTTTTATCCACTAAATGAGCTCATTTAAAATTTGATGCCTGCTACGGGTCTCAAAAAAGTTGACACGGGGCAACAAAGGGCTGAAAAAGCAAGACATTTTGAAAAGATTCAGCTGGGAGAACATCTAGCAACTAATTAAGTTAATTGACATCAGGTCTGTAACATGATTCACTATAAGAGGGATGTCTTAGAGAGGCAGAGTCTCCCAGAAGTTAAGATGGGCAGAGTGCGTAAAATGATTGTGGAATATGTTAAAAGCAATGTTCCTCAATGTCAAACTGCAAAAGCTTCGCAAATCTCATCATCTACAGTGTATAACATTATCAAAAGATTCAGAGAAACTGGAGAAATCTCTGTGCGGAAGGGACAATGCCGAAGAACTTTGTTGGATGCCCGTGGTCTTCGGGCCCTCAGACAACACTGTATCACTCATCGGCATGATTCTGTCATTTACATTACTAAATGGGCCCAGGAATACTTCCAGAAACCACTGTTGGTAAACACAATCCGCCGTGCCATCTGCAGATGCCAACTAAAGCTCTATCAGGCAAAAAGGAAGCCATATGTGAACATGGTACAGAAGCGCAGTTGTGTTCTGTGGGCCAAGGCTCATTTAAAATGGACTGTTTCAAAGTGGAAAAGTGTTCTGTGGTCAAACGAGTCCAAATTTGACATTCTTCTTGGAAATCACAGACGCTGTGTCCTCCGAGCTAAAGAGGAGCGAGACCTTCCAGTGTGTTATCAGCGTTCAGTTCAAAAGCCAGCATCTCTGATGGTATGGGGTGCATAAATGCATACGGTATGGGCAGCTTGCATGTTTTGGAAGGCACTATGAATTCTGGAAGGTGTATTAAGGTTTTAGAGCAACATATTCTCCCCTCCAGACAACGTGTATTTCAGCAGGACAATGCAAAACCACATACTGCAGCTATTACAACAGCATGGCCTCGTAGTAGAAGAGTCTGGGTGCCTGCAGTCCAGATCTTTCACCTATAGAGAAAATTTGGTGCATTATTAAACGAAAAATACATCAAAGATGACAACAAACTCTTCAGCAGCTGGAAACCTATATCAGGTAAGAATGGGACCAAATTCCAACACCAAAACTCCAGAAACTCATAACCTTGATGCCCAGACGTCTTCAAACTATATTGAAAAGAAGAGGAGATACTACACCATAGTAAACATGCCCCGTCCCAACTATTTTGAGACCTGTAGCAGGCATCAAATTTGAAATGTGCTCATTTTGTGCATAAAATGTACAAATTTCTCAGTTTAAACATTTGTTATGTTATCTATGTTCTATTGTGAATAATATATTGGCTCATGTGATTTGAAATTATTTTATGACGTAACCCAGCACATTAAATCATCTTATGTGTATTGTATGCCTCTGCCTTCCTCTGAACCAACCAACCCCGGTCTCCTGGATTTTGGTATCCCATTGTTGACAGGTATGGTTGTATGTGACCCCGGACAACAAAACCAGTCATAAGTAGCACACGTATATTTGTACCCAGATAGCACACGGACGTCTGCAAAATGTCTGTTAAAGATCACTTGATCTGGAAAGCATCTGCTGTGTACAAACATCTGACAGATGCCTGTAAGATATCAGTTTTACATGCATTCTAAATCATAAACATCTTAAGACATCTACAGTAATAGACGTTTCTTTGACATCTGATAGGAAACGTCCAATAGACACATTGCAGATACTCTAAAAAATGTGTCTTGCAAATGTAAATGCCGACGTCAAATAGATGGCTCCATGATGTACGGGTGCTATCAGGGTAGCAATAGCCAACAATACATTGCATGGGTTAAAATTATCGATTTTTCTTTCATGCAAAAAATCATTAGGATATCATATCAAATCCCATTAGCCAGCTTTTGTTTTTCCAGCACATCAACTTATCAACTCACATATTGAGTAAAGATGATGTTCCATGAAGATACTCTAAAGATATTCCTACCTTAAATATATAAAAACTTACTTTCTGAATAGTAATATGCATTGATAAGGACATCATTTGGACAACTTTAAAGACGATTTTCTGAATATTTAGATTTGTTTATTTTTTTTTTGCATCCCCAAATTCCAGATTTTCAAATACTTGTATCGCAGCCAAATATTGTGCTATCCTAACAAATCATACATCAATTGAAAAGCTTATTTATTCAGTTTTCAGATGTATAAATCAGTAAAAAAAATACCCTTTTGACTGATTCTATATTCATATTGTATTTTAATTAGCCTATAATATAACTTAAGTGTACATCTATCCCTAAAATGTACAAATATGAATTTACATTATGCAAAAGATTTTGCACTTTGCATGTTGCGCTGTCGTTTCAAGTCATGCATGTTACCTCTCCAGCGGAACGTTTAAGAGGAACCAAGCGCAGACGAGCCTGTTTCCGGCCGGAGGTGTAAGTGTCGCACCCCTTAAGCAGCGAGGACCGACACACGCCATTGTATGAATTTGTTGCTTTCGCGTCTTTTTCGCTT
Organism: Ptychobarbus kaznakovi; assembly: GCA_027422405.1. Lineage (NCBI taxonomy): Eukaryota > Metazoa > Chordata > Actinopteri > Cypriniformes > Cyprinidae > Ptychobarbus > Ptychobarbus kaznakovi. The sequence continues at coordinate 17,476,139 of CM049795.1, forward strand.
AGTTTTATTAAGGTTTTATTTTCAGATAGATTTAACAGTCTCTTGTTAAATCATCGACTCTCGTTTTAAGGACAAACATTTTATTTACAACTAAGGACATGGCAACAGATTCGTGGGCCCAGGCTGTTGATGAACAAGAAGCCGCAGCGGAATCGGTGGGTTTAAACCTCAAACATTACAATTATAGAAAGCTGAATGATTGAATCAAACATTTTACCAACCACAATAACTCACTTAGTCGTCTAACAGTCTTAAAGGGTCTTTAAAGTTGTTGTGTCGCAGGAACGATGCATCGCTTGCTAACTTAAAGTGTAACTTCATTTAAATAATGCTGTGTAATGTAGTATTAATGTAATGATATTTTAGATACTTTTTTTGGAAGTAGTATTTCATATATTACATGTGTTGTATTTCGTGTGTGTGTGTGTATATTGGGTCGTTTTCTTTGTATTCTTGGCAATACAACTCTTCTCACAGTCCTGAATTCGCTTTAATTGACAGATAACGTTAGGCAACTTACAGATAAATGAAAAAAAAGACGACACACTGAAAGCTGAAGCAAATGGTGAGATTTAATTTCTCTTAACTTGTACGACCTTTTAAGTTAGGTTAGTTTTTATTTGTCTGTTGCTGTTGAGTCTTATAATGAATGATGTTGGTATTGTTTTTTCTTTTATTAATCAGGGGCAAAGACGGAAGGAGACGGAGAGAAGAAAGAGGACGATGATAAAGGTATTGTTTACAGCAGAATCATCACGGTTTTCTATGTATGTGTATATTCTCTGCATGAGAGGTAACTAAAATCCATCTGAATAGCAGACGACAAGGCAGCGCAGTCACTCCTGAATAAACTGATCCGCAGTAATCTAGTGAACACGACCAATCAAGTGGAAGTCCTTCAGAGGGATCCGAGCTCTCCGCTGTACTCCGTCAAGTCGTTTGAAGAGCTACGATTGTGAGTCTGACAGTGTTCCCACTCCTGAGTGTATTCCAGCTTTAACGGGCCAGACAAGTGTGATAATGTTTGACCCATGCAAATGATGCATTACATTTTCCAATGGTTTACTTTTTGTTGTCTTTTGTTCTTTCCAGGAAACCTCAGCTACTGCAAGGAGTGTATGCCATGGGTTTCAACAGGCCCTCCAAAATCCAGGAGACTGCATTGCCCATGATGCTCGCAGAACCGTACGTTTATTTAACCCACCCCCCACTTACATTTTTATTTAAATTTTATGCAGTCCCAACATAATTTATTTGTATTTATTCTTTTGGTGCTAGATAAAAATGGTTGATTTCGCAGGAGTGATTTCCAGAATTTTGTGGAAAGATTGTAATGTTGTTTTTATAATTAATATAGCACATGTAGAAACACACATTTAATATGTATGTCACAGAAAAAATTTATCAAATTCTGAAACACAACTTTTAAACAATTTATTTTTGTGTAGCTATTGAAATAGTGCTGAAATTAGGGCTGTGCGATATGACGATATATATCGGATGGACGAAATAAAAAGTCTATCGGTTCATATTATGTTCTATCGTTTATTTTGTGGTGTCGCAAAATACATTTTTTCCGGTAATACCTTTTCATCATTTGAGTGACTGCGATCTTTATACGCCACCCACCACGGGGCATGAAGGGGCAGCCAGGACAAAACCAGGAGCTCGTTCCTAAACGAGGGACTACATCTGTAGCATGGTCACGCGTTTTTAAGCACTGCAGTTTTAAAACAACCGTTTTTAAGCCGTTGAAACACAAACAACAGAGCTATATGCATGCACCGTCTCTTTCTGTGTGAGAGGAGCGCGCCTGTTCTTTTTTGCCGACTTTGAACAATTACATAAACACACGTATATGCATCAGAATCCCCGTCTTTGCAAGTATCCTCATAAACACAGCAATTTAGGTCTTAAGAGAGTAAATGGCAGAAACAGAAAACACATATGTAACAGTAACTTAGCTATATTGGATCCGGACTTCGGTCTTAAAGGGGAAGCTGTCCAATATTCGTTCATGTTAATTATAGCACACTGCTAGAAAATCTCTCACTGCTCTTGACTAAATCACTTTTGTAACTTTAATGAGAATAAATAACAATAATAATGATATATTTATAATATGTATAGAATCTATACATAATACACGTGTTAATTATATCTATCATAGATGGATATAATTAACACAGTGAAGACTAATTAATTTACACAATGTATGTAGCGTTTCTTATTGTAGTTTTTGTCCTATTGCTTGCAATTAGTTTCTTATCCTTATTTCCTCACTGACTGTTTATTTATCTTCAGTGAGGTTGTTTTTTTTTTCTCTCTCTTTAGGCTTGTATTAGTTTGATATTGACATCGGTGACAAGGATTATGAAAATTATATGGTATCAAAGATTTTAATATAATAAAAACCTTTTTAAAAGAAAATAATCACCATATCGTGATATATATTGTTATCGTGATATAAAATTTGTCATATCGTGATATAAGATTTTGGTCATATCGCCCACCCCTAGCTGAAATAAATGCTGCAAGTTTTTCCAAGTTTAGTGATTAATGACAAAATACTGCAGAAACTGAATCAAAGGCAAAATAACATGCTGCACTGTCCTATTAATTAACATACTGATCTTAATTCAAGCTAATAAAGTTAGTGTATATATATATATGTATATATGTATGTGCTGTCAATCGATGTAAAAATAAATTAACTAATTAATCCCACCTAACATTATGGGTGGGTTGCACCAACAAGGATTGATCTAATCAAGGATTTGTTGATCTGGGTTTTATTTTAAATCGAGTTGTTGCACCACTTAATTTTAAACTGAGATTAACAAATCGGGGATTAGATTTCTAACCTGCGATTAAAACCTCCATCTACGCTTAATTTTCTCTGCCATGATGATTCGTCATGTAATTAATCAGCAAAATTCCTTATGCTCTGTCTCTGACATAAGTTGCTTTTGTCAATAAAGGAAATACGCTTGTAAAAGATCGCCCGTCTTTATAAAACGCTATGTAGAGAGACCGTTGATCCAAACGGCTGATCATGCAAGCAATAAAATTTAGGCAGTGCATACGTATTTTATAATCGTGGAAATATATATTTATTGTATCAATTAATGGAGTATAGCTTATGACAAATCAACCGAGATGAGAGAAAATAACTGGCATGATTCATGGAACGTGACTACGTCCGCTCGTGACAGCGGCGCCCCGTCTGTTTGATTGCCGTTATGCACGCGTGTGGAGCGGCCGTGAGAAACGAGAGGCGCGGCTGCGGTCCTGTCTTTTTTTTTGTGGTACGCCGAGATGCACAGAAATTATTTATGGCTTCACATCCATTGGTTCAACCCACCCTAAAGTGTTTAAATACACTTTTATATTGCAATAATTTCACATTCAATCTTCAAATGTATAAATAACATAAAGACAGTATGTTTAATATTTAATGGCATCTTTTTTTGATTGAAGGCCAGCATAACTCATATCAATCTCTATAAAAGTTTTCCCTGTTAATATTTAACCATTGACTGTAGCCATTCAGCATTGCAGTATAATTGAGAGCTATCAATTTTTAATATTTATTAGACTTAACTTCTAATTTAAGTGAACTTAATACAATCTTCACATGAACCCATACTAATAAATTGACATATTTAGCTACCTGTGCTCTTCAGCAGAAAATATACAGAAAATGAATTAGTTACCAAACACTAAATTCTAAACTAAATATAGATGAACCCCTTAAAGCTATAAGTTATTGATTACCTCTTTTTTTTCTTTTGTTCTTGGATTAATAGACATCTCAGCAGCTGGTCATTAGCTTATTTGCCTGCTATTGCTTTAAAAGCTGCTGCTGCTGATCAGACATGCATCTTATTTTCTCACAACTCTTTACATTTTCTGAGACACATTTCAGGTCTTAAAGTCTCTACTAATGAGCTGATGAGTTGAATCGGGTGTGTTAGATCAGGGACACCGTGTTGGGGTGCCTCAAGACAGTTTTAAAAACCATTTCAGAGACATGTTCTAAAATGTGACGCATATATAACATTGCATGCATGCACACAGTTTTTTGGTAACATGCCTTAACTGACGGCACAACTAGGACATTGCATGCACGTGGTTTCTTTCGCTGTTTGATATGAAATGATACAGGCTACAGCGCGCGCCGGCACCTTTGTGCGTGTATTTGAAGAGCACGCTACGAGCACAGTCTCTTTTCTTGTTCATGGCTTATTGAGCTTTTCACATCACGCATGTTTTCTCATTCATGCGTTTCTTTTTCAGACTAATGGCCCCATTTTAATGCTTTGTTTTTTTGCAATAACTTTGTGGTTAAATGGTGAATTATGCAGGATCCAAACAATGTGACATTACGATCACTGAACAGCGAATAACCGGAGGGACTGTTAATGAGAGCAGAGTTTTAATCATATCCTTTCCTGTCCAGTCCACAGAATCTGATCGCTCAGTCTCAGTCAGGCACGGGTAAAACGGCTGCCTTTGTGCTGGCCATGTTAAGTCACGTGGACCCTGAAAACAGATGGCCTCAGGTAGGAAATGCATCCGAAGCAGTGAATCTAATGCATGGATGTAATTCCACTGTTTTAGTGTTAATGTCGCTCTGACTCTCTCTGTCCAGTGTCTGTGTGTGTCCCCCACATACGAGCTCGCCCTACAGACGGGCAAGGTCATCGAACAGATGGGCAAATTTTACCCTGAAGTCCAACTGGTGTATGCCATCAGAGGAAACAAATGTAAGCTCTTTTATTTTAGGAGATTTTCTGCACAATTCTCTAGCAACCCAATATCTGGAATATGTAGATTACTACGTTTTCTTGACTTTCAGATTTTTATTTGTTGACCCCATGATGTTGTCATCAAAGGAAAACTACATATTTATTACACAGGAGTAGATTATAATTGTGCATCTAATCGTGTGTTTGGTCTAGTGGAGCGGGGAACAAGATTACAGGAACAGGTCGTGATTGGCACTCCTGGTACTGTTCTGGATTGGTGCCAAAAGCTTAAATTCATCGACCCCAAGAAGATCAAGGTGTTCGTCCTGGATGAAGCTGATGTCATGATCGCCACACAGGGCCATCAAGACCAGAGCATTCGTATCCAGAGGTACAGGATTTCTCTTAGTTTGCTAAATGTCTACAGTGGGCTCTAAAAGTCTATTATTATTATTACACTTTTTAATTGGTTATGACAAAATTGATAAAACATATACATTTTCGGTGTTCTGGACATATGTTAAATATAGGGCCCTTTGAAATGTTTAATAATTTAATACAAATATATTAAAAATGGTGGAAGGGGAAAAAAATTAACAGTTAAATTAGTCTTCTAAAAAAATTTTTTGTTAATTTTAAAAATCCGTGTCGGGGGGTGATTGGAAGTTTGAGTAAATGAAGTCGGAGTCTATTCCATCAACTCTAAATGAAAAAAAAGCTGGAATTGAACACCCCTAATTATGTGTACAGCCATACTTTTTCAGTGCATCATTGTGCCTTTTCTTCATCATGGAAATCATAGGGGCCTACAACATTTTTTTTCTCATTTCAACTTTGACTGAAATTGCCATTTTTAATTGGTTCTGTTAATATATTTCTGTTTCACTAGTGATCTTTGACTTTTAGGGACCCCACTGTAATTATTTATTGAATTGAGGATTTATCAGCTAAGGATGTTGCTTTTATATATTGTTTTTATTTTCAGAGCATTAGGAAGACATTTTTATTTTCGAATGAAAGTATTACAACCTGTTGTTGTTGTATTTTTACAGGATGCTACCTAAAACTTGCCAGATGCTGCTGTTCTCTGCCACATTTGAAGACACCGTGTGGAACTTCGCAAAGAGGATCGTTCCCGACCCCAACATCATTAAACTGAAGCGCGAGGAGGAAACTCTGGACACCATCAAGCAGTACTACGTCATCTGCAACAGCAAGGAGGAGAAATTCCAGGCTTTGTGCAACATCTACGGAGCCATTACTATCGCACAGGCCATGATCTTCTGCCACGTAAGTACAAAATCATGTTGATATTGAGGTGTTTTTCAGAGCACAAACAAAAGTAGACGTAATACATGACCATGAGATTTGTCATCCCAGACCAGGAAAACCGCCGGGTGGCTGGCAGGAGAGCTGTCCAGAGAAGGCCACCAGGTGGCGCTGCTCAGCGGTGAGATGCAGGTGGAACAGAGGGCAGCGGTCATCGAACGTTTCCGTGATGGCAAGGAGAAAGTTCTCGTTACCACTAACGTCTGTGCTAGAGGTATATCGGCTATCTGTCATTTTACAGACAATCTCATCTTTAGTTCAGGATAAGCATGATGGCTTCGTTTCTTCTACCAGGTATTGATGTGGAGCAAGTTTCAGTCGTCATCAACTTTGATCTGCCGGTGGACAAGGATGGAAACCCTGACAATGAGACGTATTTGCACAGAATCGGGCGTACTGGGCGATTCGGCAAGAGGGGGTTGGCGATCAACATGGTGGACAGCAGATTTAGCATGAACATCCTCAACCGCATCCAGGAGCACTTCAGTAAGTTCAACCCTTATCTCTCATAGCAAACAAATGAACGTCCTGGATTAAGCTCTGTCAGCAGCAGAGTTTGCGTTAGACTAAATATTATCCGTCATTTTAATTTTCATATATTAGGTATAATAGCATATTTAATTGCTTGTATTTTTTCACATTTTCGTTTTTATTAATGAACCTACAGGACAGAATTATAGGCTTGTGCATTTATTAAAAAATGTATTTAGAAAAGATGAACCGAGACCGTGCTTCACTTCATGTTTAACACCACACCCTGCAGTGACAGCGGAGGCAACTAAAAACAACAAAATATGCTAGGGTGGTAAAAAAAAAACAACAACCCGGATTTCTTTATTTTATTAGATTCTCAAATCCCAATCGATTCTGTTTTCAGTTGATGAATGAACTATACATAATGCGCTTCCCATCCGATAAACTGCAATAGGCTAAGCTTTGTGCATTGTTACTTTTGAAATGAAACTATCTTAGATTTCAGATTCTGTCCATTTTATTAGGAAATTCAAGCAATAAATACTATTTTGGTGCTCCTTAATGTGGCGTCATAGATCGCTGTAGCCACCTGAGGTCAAGCGAAGTGGGCATGAACTGATCATCTTTCGCATTACTAGTGGGTACTCGCTTGTGCGCAGTGTTGGGAAGGTTACTTGGGAAATGTAAAAGGTTACAGATTACAAGTTACCCTACTTAAAATGTAACAAGTAGTGTAACTTTTAAATTACTATTAAAGTAATGTAACTGATTACATTTACCTTTCTAAATGTGTAATGTTTTCAAACGTTAATCCTTTTCAAACATGTAAAGCAGGCAGGGTTAACCCTACAGTAGTACTCGTCAACACGGAGTGCTGTCAGACTTTTTGAAATCCTTCATCACTTGAATTAAGATGATAATATTTTAATGGAGACATTGGATGCAAAGTATCTTGTTTTTTCTTATAAATGTCTTCGCAGTGTGTGTACACAACCACCCTACAATGATAAAAATTCACTCCTTTTTTTAATCCCAAAAAACCTAAACCGTCTTGATTATCAATGATTTTGGAGTGAATAACCAGCGCTCTCTCCACCTTCAATACCACGACTGAGCAAGGCATCAATCCCCCAACTTCTCCCCGGGCGCCGCAACAGTGTGTGTGTGTGCATTTGGGTGGGTTAAATGCAGAGCACGAATTCAGAGTATGGGTCACCATATCTGGCCACATGTCACTTCCACTAAAAAAAATGTATGCCTGGCTGTGCAAATCATTTTACTCCAGACTGCTTTCTGAATGAGGGACAATTCAAGGCAGGTTTTGTTAAAAAGTTATAACTCAAAGATGGATCAGTAAAGATTGTTCATGATACAGCTGCACCTCACACTTAAGTCTCATACTTTATAATTTTTTATGATTACTTGCGAATCGTGTTTGCTCTCCCACAAAAGAGAGGGGCGAGATATAGATATGCACCGAAACAAGTCGCTTCGAACAGAGCTGTTTTTGACAAGGTAAAAAGGGTGTTGTACACGAAGTATGGTGACCCATACTCGGAATTAGTGCTCTGCAATTAACCCATCCAAGTGCACACACACAGCAGTGAACACACACCCAGAGCAGTGGGCAGGCATTTATGCTGTGGCGCCCGGGGAGTAGTTGGGGTTTCAGTGCCTTGCTCAAGGGCACCTCGTCGTGGTATTAAAGGTGGAGAGAGCGCTGTACATTCACTCCCCCCACCTACAATTCCTGCCGGCCCGAGACTCGAACTCGCAACCTTTCAATTACGAGTCCCACCATTAGACCACGACTGTAACTAATTAGTTACTTTTTATTTTGTAATTCCATTACATGTAACTAGTTACTCCCAAACACTGCTTGAGCGTAATCAAACGCATTGCAAAAGACTGGTGACGGTTTTATTTTTGTTCTGTAGCTAATGATTGTGCTCTGCTGCCACACTGGAGCGCACTCGCCACCAACTGGACGGGGTGGTAATTACAGTTACCAATTACATTAGATCACCCTCGGTGTAATGTCAAAGTGACGGACGGCCTTTAGATTTTTCCATCACTGCTTCAAAAATTCCATAAATGACCGAATCTTCGGTTAACGCGACCTCTGATCAGCAGAGTCTGTGATATTCTGTTGATTATTAGTAGGAAACAAGTTAGACTAGTCCCTCATTTTCTAAAACACAAATTTTGGGGAAAATGTTTACAATAGTTAATAATGCATTAGACTAATTATGTGAATTGGATATGGCACCGCACTGGAATAAACCATCTAAAAGGCTTGACTCCAACTACAGTGTTTTTAAATCATAACTGATTATAAAATCTGGTTTCATCACGTACACAAGGAGTTTCTTCACAGATGTTCACCACTTAAATCACAAACATGCACACTAGGGGTGTTAGAGATACTAATCGATTCTCCAAAGCATCGCAATTCTCTTCAGCGATTCTAGAATAGATTTTGAACATTTGAGAATCGATTCAGAGCTTGGTTTTGTTCCTGCGTATGGCACAGAATGTGCACTGTGAGACACGTGTGCATTGCTTTACAGTGTGTGCTTCCACCCGCCGTTATTTATATTGTACTTCGGTATGCTTTCATTTATGCTGTTTGAAATGCAATATGTATTAGATTCTCAATCACATGCAGATACTGAAATTAGGTTTTGTTTATCACTTGTAATTTTCTTTCCCACTCTTTTTACTTTATATTAGCTTGTAGGTTTTGAAGCTATATAGTTGGTTATTATTTTTTATTAATTTGTAATTATTTTTAAAAGTAGCCAGCAATTAAATTTTTTATTAATTTGATTATAAGCTTAATGTTTAACATTTATATTATGCATTTATAATTAATTATATATGAAAATGTAGCCATATGCGTAATATTGAGGATGTGACGCATCGTGATATCGAATAGAAACCAATTGTTGGCATGATCCAAATCGAATCGTGAAACCAGTGACGATTCACACCCCTAATGCACTCATTACAAGATCTGAAAATCACAGCACATCACACACGGCAAGATTATTAAAGTTTATGAGCACCTCACGTGATCTTGCATCATTTTACATAGCAGCTAATTTGTTAGCTAGTGCACAGTTTTCTCTTAGGGCCTGTTTCATAAAACAAATTTACCAAATAAGCCAGGTTTATTTCAGTTAGCCTGACTTATTGTCAGTTGATTTGGTTGAAAATAAACCAGACTACCTGAAATAAGCCTGGCTTATTTGGTAAACTTGTTTTATGAAACAGGCCCCTGGTATGTTCAAAACGGAGGCGATTTCTTCTTGGCTCCTCTCTGTCCGTATGGTTTTGGTTTTGCGGTCACACTTCCACAAGACGTTCCTCCATCTCGGCTGCCCAGTGGATCTGTACGGCAGCTAGTTTAACGGTCACGCATTGGCTTGAGCGAATAAGTACTCAACGTAATCATCCTGGTTTAAAATCCTAAATATTGGGGCAGCCCTAATGTGTCATGGCATCAAAACTGACTGAGGTCATTGACTTATAAAATAAATCGGGGACAAATTGACTTTACTGATACATTAGATCCATTTTCTGACCATGTAGTTATTTTATTTTTAAACAAAGTGTCTTAATGTTATTAATATATAATGGTTTCAACTAACAAATATTAATTTTTATTTTCGTGTTCTCTCTCCGAGATCAACATTTCGCAGCTGCTGCTGAGAGTACTTGGCTTTTAAACCAGGACAGTTATGTAACATCCATGGTTAAGTTTATTGCCATGTTTTCATGGTTCTGAATGTGGGTTAATTCATTTCTGTTTCCTATTACAGATAAGAAAATCGAGAAGCTGGACACAGATGATTTGGATGAAATTGAGAAAATCGCCAACTGAGCGGCCGTCTTTGTTCTTCAAATAGGATAGCGCTTGCGCTACATTTTAATTCAGAGGCTGGAAGCAGAGCTGTGCCGGAGAGGATGTTTACATGTGGAGCAGTTTTATCTCAGATGGTGTTTTTATAGGTTTTGTTTAAACGCATTTCACTCTTTGTACTTCTTAATAAATTCTGAATGTCTAGTCTTAACGTCACGTGTACAAGAATGCTACAGCAGCGGTCTGGGATAATGGCACAAGGAATATGCCTTTTGATATCCATAATTTCATCATGAACCTTTTAAATTGAATTTTAACACAAGTGTAGGAAAAATTACTGTTTTATTGATTTCTAACATGGGACTCCAAACCAAGGATTCAAATTGTCATAATTGCGGATGAGATTTTTGTGGAACGAGCTGAATTTTCTATCACAAGTTTGCAGAGTGCTACGCTTCATGAAAAACGAGTCTTTTCTGTCAAGTTTGTGTTGTATGAAATCTGGGTGCAGCTACATTTGATTTGGTGTGACGCTCCGAACTAGGAGTCAAAATGCAGGATTTATTTAACATTGAGAGTGCTGTTTTTGTGTTGTACATTATAACGTGATACCTCATGACACTGCCACAGAAGGGATGCTGGCAGTTATTGGCTTCGAATTAAACCAAAACTGTTGCCAAAATCCTTTTATTGGTATGAAATTATGCAAAAGCCAAAGATTTGTGCCTCCATTGGATTTGCCAGTATTTAACATGGAATATCAAACGTATCTATTCATCGTGTATAAATCTCGTCATATTTAACAAGTACAAAGAGTGAAACTTTTGCTATATTTAACAGATGCAGTGTAACGAAAGCAGATGCGTCACGACATTCGTTGTAAGCGTGCTGTGGAGCGGAAGCATTATTTGTGGTCCCAGTAACAGACTGCATTGAATTGCAAATGATCAGGTTCACGTACAAAAATGCAACCGAAGGCTGTGCCACATTCCCATTTGCAGCCGCCTTAAAAATGGAAAAGGCACATGTATTCTTCAGGGTAGCCATAGCAAATGATTATTTCATATTATGGGACGTTTTAATTTAAACTCAACTCAACCGACACTGCACTCGGCTCCATTATATATGCATTATGATAGACGTATATTTTATTCGTTGGTATGCGAGTAGTGAGGTTTGGGTAAAGTGTGTCAGTCGTATCTTTGAAGGGAAGACTTTTCTTGGTAAAGAATTACTAGATCGATTAAATATATCTCCTGATGCCTTGTTCATTTTCTCAGTTTGGTTTAATCTGTCAAGCATAGGGTTTTATTTTTTTGCCATTTTTTTCTTGCAAAGAAAATTTGAAATCTATGATTAAACTAAAAGACTGTCTAGAAACCACCACTTGATCTGGTGTCGCATCAGATAATAAATGGACTTCTCTGTTATCAAACACATTCCTGCATAATCATTGCATTTTTTATATTCATTATTATTTAAATGAAATACACACAATGCTTGAGGACAATTCAATGATGTTTCCACAGAATCACAAGGCTGCTCATAGCAATGTGTGTGTCATTTTCACCTCAATGAAGATGTTTTTGTAACATTCACTCAGTCATTTATGTGAATTATTTTTTTTTTTTTTAACAAACATGCACTTACAGCTGACAAATCAGCCTTTTGAAATGATTCATAATTTCCATGTTTCACCTCAATTGAATGTTGATGACAAAAAAGTATGTATCTCTTTGAAAGTAATCTGTCATGACAGATTGGTTGTGTTTGGAGCGGATCAGTGTCTGGATGTTACAGGGGGAGGAATGCTTGCTTGCTTGCCGCGGATCTTGATAAAACTGTTGAACAAATCCAGCACCTCTCAGGTCTGCTGCTTTTGTGGTGATATTGTCTGAATGATGTGTGCTAGAATAAAACTATGAATCTAAGTATCTTTGACCAAGTTTTATAATAGTTTTCTTTAAAAAAATGTTTAATATATATTTACATTTAGTCATTTAGCAGACGCTTTTATCCAAATAATAAATAGATACAAGGAAACACGATGCATTAAGAGCTGGGGGGTGAAAACTTGTGAAATTTGAGGATCAAGGTAAATTGTACTTTAATTTGTCTTCCAGGAAACATGCAATTATCTTCTGTTGCGTCTGAAGGGCAGTACTAAATGGAAAAACAATTATATGTAGAACAATTTGGACATCTTCATCCTGTTCAAAAGTTTTCACCCCCTGCTCTTAATGCATCGTGTTTCCTTCTGGAGCATCAGGGAATGATTGAACCTTTTTTAATAGTTGTGTTTGAGTCCCTCAAATGTCCTCGGTGTGAAAAGATGGATCTCAAAATCATACAGTCACCGCTGGAAATGGTTCAAATATGCAAAAGATGCTGGAAAACTGAAGAATCTGCAGCACATGAAGAATTTTTCTGAAGAACAGTGCTCAGTTTAACTGTTCAGAACAAACTAGGGACTCATGAACAACCATCACAAAACAGTTGTAGATCATCCAGGTAACCACACACAGTATTAAGAACCAAGGGCTCACAAACTTTTGAATGGGGTTATTTAGTAATTTCAGCAATTATTTTGTCTTGTGGACTAAATGTAAACATCTTTTATGTAAAAATATTTTACTCGGGACAGTACTAAATAAAAAAATAACATGCATTTTGTATGATCTCTCTTAATTTGATAAAATTACATGTTCACAGATTCTGCAAGGGGTTCACAAACTTTCAAGCAGCACTGTATGTATGTATATATATATATATATAAGTATGGTTTTGACACAGGCAAGTGTATGAGACAAGGGATAAAAATAAGACTTTAATACATTTTTAAAACATATTTAGGGTCTTAATTTGTCGATAGTAATTTAAACAATTATATTACTGTTCAGCCAGCATACAAGCCCCAAGATCTGTGAGGAAAAAAAATACAAACCATATTTAATACTGATGTACTTTACATAGTGACCATCTTGTGGAGTAAATGGGTAACTCTAGAACATGCTATGTACTGCATACTGCACTGTATATTACTTGCTATTTAATAATGAAATGGCATGCATTATATAACAAACAGCAGTAGTATTTTACACTCATCACAGGAGCTTATTATTTTACACATTTAATTCAGCAAGTGCAGTCCAGTTCACAAATTTTGTCAAAGAATGTGTTCAAATTCATTACCACGGAGGCTTGATTCAAGCACATTGCATTTTGGGACATGTTGTTTGTGCAGTGTGCTGTGGTTGTACGGTTCGCATGTACATTTACAATACATACACATATATGCAGAGCGATATTCAGAACATTTCTTACCTGTATCTCTGTACTGCACATGGGTCAGAAACAGGCCGTGGGCTGGGGCCGTCAGGTTTTGTGGGAAGGCCAGTGAATCTCGTGCTTCTAGCAGCTCCTGTATCTGACTAACAGACAATCTACCCTGACCGACGGCAACCAGCGCCCCAGTCAACCTCCGCACCTGTGAGCGGAAACGTGTCGCTTTGATTACATGACCACTACTGTTATATAACATATCAGCCATAAATCACCATCAAAGACTCATCTACTGAAATGAAATTCAGATGCACACATTTAACACTAGGAGGCAGACATCCTATAATGCAACATAAATATTATATTCATTAGGAAACAAAGCCAGTACTTACTTGTCTGTATAAAAAAGACCTACTTTTAAAAGTGAGCTCCCAGAACTGAATATCTCTGAAAGAAAATGTACAAAAATACAAAAATTAAGCCACCGAATGTGAACTAAATTCCACATGTGCAATGACTGAACCGCAGATTCGTGGGTGAAGAGTGAAGGCCTGACCTCTTTTGGGTTGTCTACTTCACTCAGCGTATTATTTCTGCCTAGCTGGTACAGCATTTCTTCCATTAAAACTAAATGTGCTATTCTGCCAAGTTGTCTGCATCAAATAAACAGCTGGAGCACTGGAGCGCTCAGACTGGATAACATCTCAAGCAGAGCTGCCAGTATTTACTGCTAGAGAGGGTCAATGTTACATAGTGCCTTTTTTAAACAGGAGGTAAATTCACGATGAGATTAGTTTGGACTGACTTCACAGAGACGCTAAATGAGATCGTCTGGCTCTCATTTAATCATGGCTTTGAATGAACAAACAGCCAGAGTGCATTACATGAAGAGAGATAAGCATTCAACACCAACGCAAGGAAAACCTCAGAGGAAGCACATGTGTCTAAAATATAAAGCTGCACTTCCAGAATAAAGACTAGGTGCAGAACAAAATAATAGTGTGCTGCGAACTGCAAGGATAAAATGTGATTGTGGATTAAAAATCCAGGATTTTGTCCATTGCTTTTCCAGTTGTGTGATGACTATACAGTTGAAACCAGAAGTTTACATACACCTTGGGGGATGAACACGTTTTGAATTTGAAGTATCTTCTGTATCTTCTGAAGGGCAGTAAAAAAAAAAAAGATATTTAGACAAAATAAGAAAAATCTACACATCTTCATTCGGTTCAGAAGTTTTCACCCCCCGGCTCTTAATGCATGTTTATTTCCTTCTGGAGCATCCGTGAGCATTTGAACCTTCTCTAATAGTTGCAAATGAATCCCTCAGTTGTCTTCAGGGTGAAAAGATGGATCTCAAAATCATATTCATTGCTGGAAAGGGTTCAAATACACAAAAAAACGCTTAAAAAAACAAAGGATTTGTGGGAGCTGAAGGATTTTTTTCTGAAGAACAGCAGCCAGTTTTAATGTTAAGGACAAAAAGGGACTAATGAACAACTATCACTAAACAAACAAACAAACAAACAAACACAGCTGTGGATCATTCAGCTAACAACACAGTATTAAGAGGGATCAGGGGGTGTAAACTTTTGAACAGGGTCATTTTGATAAATTCAACTATTATTTTTCTTGTGGACTATATGTAAACATTTTATGTGAAATATCTTATTTAGGTCAGTACTAAAGAAACAATAGCATGCATTTTGTAAGAATATTTGTTTTTTTGGGGGGGGGTAAAATAATTAACATTTTGCTGATTCTGCAAGGTATGTAAACTTCTGGTTTCAACTGTATAAATGCATATATATATATATATGATTTAGATTAAATTTGTATATATGAAAATTGTTTTTTATATTTTAAGGTTTTATTTTCTTTGGCTCTTCCATATTTAGAAATCAATTTTTTTTAATTCCCCAATATTTTCAGATTTTCCACGACACATAGAAAACATTGTAAGTGGCATGTTAGGTTGACTTTAATTCAATGAGTGGCATCAAGGTACCATTTTATTTGCATTTTTAATCATATTTTATCTGAAAACTCTCAGTAGTTCGATCCGAGGATGTTTAATTATACCAAGAGAAAGCTATTAATTAGCATTGTCATAAATCCTAACATCAGTTAAGCTAATGCCAACTAGCCAGACCTTAACCCTTTATGTAAGTATATCTTGTTTCACAAACAATCATCCCCAGGGTTACATCATCTTTTTTTTTTTCATATAACCAATCAGCACAATCTACTTTCAGTGGCCATGTGATCCTTTTAATGAATATCGCCCTATTGTGGAGGAACATCAGATCTCATGCATTTTCTAAACACCTGGACATCTAAGCTTTTCCATTAAGTAATGAATTAATCTCCGTATGACATGAGCGCTGACATCACAGATGTATCTGATGACTACATGTGAGCATATTCATGATGTTTCTTGTGTGTGAAGTCCTCTCAGTTCATTATGATACAGATGAATATGGCATTAATTTAACTACTTCTATAGTTTAAAACCTTGTTTGCTTATTAACAATGTATCTTGTAGTTTTGAATCCAAGTTAATAATGCATGTATAGATGAACTGCATCACTGTTCACCAATGAACATTTGCTGATAATGTACTCACTCTCAGGCCATCCAAGATGTAGATGAGTTTGTTTCTTCATCAGAACAGATTTGGAGCAATGTAGAATTAAATCACTTGCTCATCAAAATCCTCTGCAGTGAATGGGTGCCGTCAGAATGAGAGTCCAAACAGCTGATAAAAACATCACAATAATCCACAAGTAACCCACACCACTTCAGTCCATCAGTTAACATCTTATGAAGCGAAAAGCTGTGTTTCTAAGAAACAAATAACAGTTTTTAAATTTAAACCATTGCTTTTGACTAAAATAGTGTCCTCTATCTATAGCATTGCTTTCTCCAGTGAAAAAAGTTGTCTTGTCTGAATCAGGAGAGAAATATGTACAGATCAAGCATTGTTTACAAACGAAAACAGGTCAAAACAGCTCTAAACAAACATATCGGTGGATTTTGACGTAAAAGGACAACAGGAGATGGAACTGATAGACTGGAATGTGGATTATTGTGATGTTTGTATCAGCTGTTTAGAATCTCATTCTGACGGCACCCATTCACATCCATTGGTGAGCAAGTGATGTAATGCTACATTTCTCCAAATCTGTTCTTATGAATAAAAAACTCATCTATATCTTGGATGGCCTGAGGGTGAGTAAATTATCAGCAACTGTTCACTTTCGAGTGAACTATTCCTTTGTGTTACTGTGTATATAGGACCACAAAAAACACTTTTCTGTTTTGCATTGTTACAGGGCTATGCAGCAAAATGCCTTGATGTGTGAGTGTGTGTGTGTGTGTGTGTGTGTGTGTGTGTGTGTGTGTGTGTGTGTGTGTGTGTCTGTGTGTGTGTGTGTGTGTGTGTGTGTGTGTGTGTGTGTGTGTGTGTGTGTGTGTGTGTGTGTGTGTGTGTGTGTGTGTGTGTGTGTGTGTGTGTGTGTGTGTGTGTGTGTGTGCATGCGACCTAAATTGTTCTTGTAGTGTGAAAAACCATGTGTTGTGTGTGTGTGTGTGTGTGTGTGTGTGTGTGTGTGTGTGTGTGTGTGTGTGTGTGTGTGTGTGTGTGTGTGTGTGTGTGTGTGTGTGTGTGTGTGTGTGTGTGTGTGCGTGTGTGTGTGTGCATGTGTGTGTGTGTGTCCTGACTCCTGACAGCTGAGAGCTGCATGTGAAAACCCAAAATGACCTGCCGAAGGGATCCCAGCGTGAGTTGGTTTTAAACATATGTCCTGATGGCTTTTGAGGGAGGCAGGGATAATCATTTTTGTTTTCATGCAGAATTATTTTATAGATAAAACCAATTGTGTTTAAAGGATTATTGTTGGTTATTACATTTATTAGTGATATATTATCATACCACTGAAATTAAAAGTCTAAAAAAATCTGAGGTTAAATGCCACAGATGTAGTCCATGCATTATGATCGTAATAAACCAGAATATTTCTTTAAATAAATAGACTACTGTTCAAAACTTTGGGGTCGGTACATTTTTAAATGTTTCTGGAAGAAGTCTGTTATGCATGCCTAAGGCTGCATAACTATTTTCCACTCTAATATATGTTAAAATGTAATTTAAAGCTGAATTTTCAGCGTCATTACTCCAGTCTTCAGTGTCACATGATCCTTCAGAAATCATTCTAAGATGCTGATTTGCTGCTCAAGAAACATTTATAAATAATGATTTATAACATTTTTTGTGAAACTCATGATATATCAATTTCAGGTTTCTTTGATTAATAAAAAACAGTTCAAGAGAACAGCATTTATTTCAAATAGAAATCTGTTGCTGCAACATTATAAATGTCTTGACTGTGACTTTTGATTAATTTGATGCATCCTTGCTGAATAAAATCATTAATTTATTTCAGTAGTTTCTGAACGATAGTCTACAGGATATATCCCAAATCATCAAATATTGAATCCTCCTTTATATTTTTTGTGACTAAAATAATGTTTTCTTCAGAACACTGATGTGGACAGTCTAAAAACGGCCATTCCTCACCTCGTCTGACAGAATCTGTCCCTCAGCTCAGGACAGAAAGAATGAGCAACATCATGCTTTAGTCCAACATCTGTTGCCTAGCAACAGTCTCATTGCACATGCCTAACTGAAGAGACGACTGATGAGAGCCTCAAAGACTGGACATCCTACTGTGCTATAAAGCTGCTTTGCCTTTCATACTGTGTGTTTACATTTCAAATGAATCGACACAATATTAAATAACGCATACATTCCATTAGCTGGTAGCTGGTAATGACTAGTGGTTTAAGAACATAAGGTTTACTATGTAAAGTCATAATTAGGGTTGTTAATGGCCGAGAGGGTTTATGGCTGGATAAGGAATGTATATTAGCAACTATTGACCGCATGTTGTAATTACTGATCCATTAATCGCAGACTGGACGAGCTCTGGCATTGATGTTCAGCCATATATCTTTCTAGGAATTCAGAGGCTATTTATATGCTCCCATGCCGAATGACTCAACATTTACTCAATTAATCCCTCACCATGCTGTTGAAAAGTGGCTATTACAATAAAATGCATTAACCAAATGACAGAATTGAATCTAGCAAATTGTGGGATAAACTGCACTTAATTTCATTTTGGTAACTCTGAAATATATTATTGATTTGTGACTGATGATTATATCGACCAGGCCAATTAATCTGATAATATGTATTTAGTGAAATGAATGTTTTGAGTAAAATAAATATAATCATGGGCAAGATTTTCAGAGAATATTAATTTTAAACATTTTTATTATTTGAAATAATATTGCTCTTTTGTTGATTTTGATTGCTTCCATTGTCCTCATTTGTAAGTCGCTTTGGATAAAAGTGTCTGCTAAATAACTAAATGTAACACAAAAGAAGATATTCTGAAGAATGTTGGGGACCAAACAGCTTCTGGTCCTCACTGACTTCCATCATATTTTTTCTCCATACTATGGAAGCCAGTGGAAACCAGCAACTGTTTGGTCCCCAACATTCTTCAGAATATCTTCTTTTGTGTTCAGCAGAAGACAGAAACCCATGCAAGTTTGGAACAGTTTTGAGGTTGAGTAAATCATGACAGAACTTTCAGTCTAGTAGACTTCGGTTATAGTGAACAAGACATCTCGCTGTTTTATGGTGCTTTTTTAAAGTGCTCACTCACCATCACTGTATGGAAAACAGCAGCATGAACATTCTGCTAAACTTCTCCTTCTGTGTTCCACAGAACAAAGTTTTGGGTTTGAATGACATGAAGATGAGTAAACAACCTCAAGATTTTATTTTTAGGGGACCTGATTCCTTTAATTAGTACCATATTTAATTTATGACAAGAATGAAAACGAGGATGTGAGGAACAGAAGTGCAGTGCGTTGTGGATTCTGCTGATGTTTGGCAATATATTGACTGGTAAACTGAAGAAACATCTTTACAAAAAGAAACTTTCAGTAGACAAATACTTCATAAAACTAGGACCATTATCTAGGACCATCATACAACACGTGCCATTGCAAAGCCTGCTAGTCTATCCCTCACAAATTCAATATGGCGTCTAACCTGATAAATGTCTATTGTGTTGAACCCCCTGGAAATCATCAAAGCACCAACCAAACTATGCTTCCAAGCAAGACGAATCCTACCTGTGAAAGTGTCTCTGACTGAACGAGACCCCAGCTTCCAGCTGGGCCTTCTCTAGGGTCTTCACTGGGTTCTTGAAGGGCGTCTCTGAGCTCAAGGCACGGAAGGTGCTGAAGTCATGGGTTCCTAACAGCAGTGCAGCAGCCTCTTGCATTGCATCGATATTGAGCCTCCTGTGGGGAGAATGAAGTAAGCATCAAACTCTGCATATACACTGAGGCTCAGCACAGTGTAAATGAGCTATTACACAGTTCTTCATTACTGCATTTTATTACTTCAGCAAATTGAGTTTCTTAAGGCAGGGTGATATACAGTAGATATAATCACTATCTAAGCTAGCTCGTTATACACTAGCTCGTTATACACTTCTGTTAAAGGTGACACAAAGGGGGAAGTCGTGGCCTAATGGTTAGAGAGCCGGACTCGTAATCGAAAGGTTGTGAGTTCGAGTCTCGGGCTGGCAGGAATTGTAGGTGGGGGGAGTGAATGTACAGCATCCTCTCCACCCTCAATAAAACAGTATGCACGTATTCATTTATAATTAAAACAAATTATTAAATGAGGTGCCCTTGAGCAAGGTACCTAACTACAACCCCCTTTATTGAAAATAACTGCTCCCCGATGTGATATGAGATTTGGCGCCGAAAAAAAAATTTCAGCATAAATGGCAAGTTCCCACTCAAAAAGCTACGGTGCTGTGTGTTGTCAAGGAAAGTGTGTTCACTTGCTGTGCCATATTTGCAACGCCTCCGGGCAGCTCAAACAAGTCCTTTCTAAATGAAACGGGGAATCCTGAAATCTCAAAAACTGCCCGCTGAACTCGCAATTAAATTACATATTTCAAATCAGCAAAAAAATCTGAACTGAACTGCCCCATGAATGTTGTTTCCTATGCTCAAATAGCGTTAAAAAGAGTATATTTAAGGCTAGACCAGCCAATGCGCAGTCATAACTTTCTGTGCGTTTGCTTCAGATGTGTGCGCTCTAGCCTTAGGTTTCTAGGGAACTAGAGTTTTTAACGGCCGCTGCAGAGACGCAATGACTAAATCTTTGATTTAGAAGGCAGGACTGTTCCGCCATATTGCGTGTTTCAGTTTCTCCCATTCATAAGTATAGGAGTGAACCGTCTTTGTATTTCTATAGTCTTTGACGCGGTTTACCATCTACTCTACTGAAGCTGACATTTAATGGCCGTCTTTTGTAGTGTTCACTAGCCCAATCACAAGTTGGTGGGTGGAGTTATTGTAAATAGCCTCTGCCAACAAGGCGGGCTGTTTGCACTAAGTGTAAATAGACACTTCTTCAATGTTTTTTTTTTTTTTGGTAAGCCTTTCTCTGCAAGCTTGTGGAAAAATGAGCCGCTCATATTTCGCTATGTGTTTTTGGCAGATAACCTGAGGTGAGCTATAAAGGCACAGCCCTATTCTGGAAAAGAGGGCGGGGAGCAGCAGCTCATTTGCATTTAAAGAGACATGCATGAAAAATAGGCATTTTCAAAATTGATATAATAAATTATCTGTGGGGTATTTTGAGCTGAAAGTTTACAGACACATTCTGGGGACACCTGAGACTTAAATTAAATCTTGTAAAAAGGGGCATAATAGGTGCCCATTAAAATATTTGGGGTCAGTATGTAACATTCAATTTTTTATGTTCTTTATGCTAACCCAGGCTGCATTTATAAATACAGTAAACACAGTAATATTGCGAAATATTATAACAATTAAACTTGACAATTCACAATGTTGCTTATTTTTTGTATTTCCAAGAGAATCAGCTCAAATATTTAATAGCATTCAATATATCACCAGTAAAAACTCTGGAAATAAATGAAGACATAAAGCCACACAGGTCAAGGAACGTTCAGATGAGCCTCTATAAACATCCATTTTAAAGGAACTAATCCAGTTTCTGTGCGTGGAACGGCAGTGCTTCTGAATGAGATGGAAAAGCAGCTGGAATGTGTGTGCATGAAGCAGACATAAGACGACTGTGGGTGTTGTTCTGCGTCACTACGAGCCCCAAGCTTATCTTGGCCTACTTTCTGGATAAAAATGAAGAGAGTGGAAAAAATAGCATTAATGTTCACGCGTCACCCTTGGAGACGAGCCTCTCGCTCCGACGTTCCTCTGCTTCAAAAAGACATCCGAGGCACGTGCTGCTGTTACAATGCATTCTTTCCTCATCTGAGTTCTTTGGTTTCAGTGTTGGCCAAGATAACCGCTAATCATTTGCTTTCCCTTACAATGGGTCTTGTTTGCGAGAGTGTATAATTCATGTGCGGCTTTTTCCGCTGTGAATCAGAGTCCTGAGGATTTATCCTCTGTGACATGTGCATAGTGATGCGGTTTTAGAGCATGTGCAGAAGAGAGGGGCGGCACTCACGTGTCTCGTAACGCCCAGCATAGATCCCTCTCCGTTACTGGCATTTCTGTGTGATGTCTGAGACCCAAAGCAAAGCGGTACACATATGTGCGTGATACAGCCTTGTAGCGTGCGTGGAAGTCACTGTGGACACGGTAAGCCCTGGTGATTCTGGGAAATAAGACAGAATAGCAGATACTGATTCAAATCTGGTCATGTACATATGTTTGTTTTGCAAACTCGCCTGCCAACTTCCTCTCAAAAAGGTTCAAGTTAGTCAAGACTAATCAAGACACTGGAGGAAATATCATAACACTGGTTTCCATGGAAGAAAAACAATAGTCACTCATCATTGAAATGCAGCTTGATATCATAAACAAATCTGGTTTATACTCGTGGTTGAGGACGGAACACAAGAGCGACATGGCAATGTGTTCATTCATCTCTTCAACACAACATATTCAAGTAAAGGAAATTGATGCACTGCTGAAACCATTTAATGGTTTTGCTAAAATGTTCAATAGTAAACTTATTGACTTCAAGGCCTTTTTTGTCAAAGACAACATTTGAAGGTCCTGAAATATGTTTCTGTTATTTCCACTACAATGTCATAGATATATTTTAAAATAATTACAAATATTGTAATATCATTACAATATAATTGCAATTTTATTATAAATGAAATATTTTAATATAATTGCAATAATAAAAAATATAATATATATTATTAATTAAATTCCATCATTTAAAAAAATTATCTTCACGGTTTACTATTTTTAATCAACCAATGTATTGCTATATAATATATATAATATCTAGTGATTGACCATGATGAATACCTGGTTTTCTGAACTGAGAGAAGAGACTTCGGATTGGATTGTCAGCAGAATTGTTTAAAAATGTATGGCTTCAAAAACTGCAATCTTACATCGCGAAAATTGAGGAATATAAAGAAAAATGCATGGTGCCTACAGTGAAACATGGTGGTGGCAGTGTCCTTATGTGGGGCTGCAGAACAAATGAGTGCTGCTGGTGTCGGGGAGCTGCATTTCATTGATGGCATCATGAATTCACAATGTACTGCTCTATACTGAAAGAGAAGAAGCTACCATCACTCCGTGCCCTTGGTCGTCAGTTTTACTCAAATTAGGGTGATGCAAAAATGCACTTTTCCAACATGACTATGATGTCTAAACAAGAACTTCAACCCAGGTCTAAACACACACTGTTCTAAAAAAGGGGGATTTCTGAAGAAAGACCTGAGAATAGGGAGATATCAATCGGGAAAGTGACAGTGGCCGATAAAGGTCACGATGAGCTGATCTGTAACCCAAAATCGGACCTAGTGTATGTGTGCGATCAGTTTTGATATACAAATCTGTCCAACAAAGACAATAAATAGTCGAGTGTTTGAGCATCAGATGACCAGCATCCACAGAATGATGAGCAGGTCCATCTTATAAAATGGGAAAAGAGCATAAAAATCTCGCCAAATTGAAGAGACACTTCATTGCCTTGAAGACTATTTATTGTCTTAAAGTTTCATCATCATAGGCAATTCATGTCAGAGCGTCTTCACTACTTCTGCTTGATTTAGCCTCGACGTGTGTACTCAGTTCACAACACCCCAATTTGGGTGATAATACTTTTCTCTAAAGGGTGATATATTTTTAAGCCCATATACTCTGAGAAAGAAAATAATTTATTTGCCATCAGCACAGCTTTACACTTATCAGTCAGAATACTGTAGATTCTAGTCAGTCAGGATTTGATGAGAAGGGTGAAGAAAATCTGCAAGTTCACTGGTTATCTAGTAAATTCTGGGGTGCGTCGACGTACCATGCATGGGTGCCGTACGAAAGAATTTGCCCAGTAAACTATGAAGACTACTGGGACTCTTTTGTTGGACCAAGATAAATGTTTTTGGACTTGGTGTTCATTACATGGTTGGCATGTTTTAAGCTGCATTTTCAACATCAAGAATTGTTATACTTAAGATGCTACCTCACTCCGTGAGCTTGTCGTCTGTCAACTGTTGGATTTGAAAGAAGAACAGGGTGAAAATGATTCAGTGGCCAATATGTCTCCTGTTCTATGGGGAATTGTGTAAGAATGGAAAAATAAAAATTCACTTCAAAGGGGACTTGTACTCATTTTTGAGCAGGTACAAAGTACTATATAGTATGTGGGGTGTACTCATTTTATGTTAATTTGAGATACATGTAATCTAAATATCACATTAAAACATGTTACTTTCATGTTCATTAGAAGTTAAACAGATGTTATATTTTCATGTTTAATGAGATATTCCAAAAGGGGTGATACCCACTGTAATTCTAAGACTCCGCCTTCACAAATTTCATTTATATTCATTAAGATATTAATAATGAAAATTACGGTTGAAGAACACAAATTAATGATGTCCTTGCTATGATTTCGTGTATTAATCTGAGAGCTCTCTGACCCTCTTATAGACAGCAAGGATCCTTACACGATCAAGGATCAGAAATCGTAACAGGACATCATTAAAATAATCCATATAGCACAGAACACAATATGTCTAAAATCACAAGCTGTTTTCATAAGTTGTTAAAGGAACACATTAAAATAAGAAACATTATTTCATGTGTTAAGCCTTTCTGTGCCTCCCTTGGAAGTGTGCTAAGGCCCTTTAGTCAGTGTCGGCACCCTGGTTGTGAACTACTGCTACAGATGTACATTAAAGCAGGAATCAAACCCTTCTACAGACCTGATTATCAAAGCAACCAATAAGCAACACCTTAGCACCATTTTGGAGTGTATCACATACGTAAATCTATAAATGATACTTTATATAAATACTATTTAAATAAATATAACTATGATAATACGTTGAATAAACTTACAACAGCATGTTTTTCCTATACTAGATCCTGCTCCAAACACAGCCAGCTGCTGGGCTGTCTTCATCTGACTAAGTGCCATTATCGATTAAACCGTTGGTAACATTTATACAATCCAATCCCATGAGACCTCCCCGAAGCACATGACAGAGGGCTTCATCATCATTCATGAGAGGCACAATGTGGATATTCTATGAGGATATTAAAGGTTACGTTTAATTATAGCGTCACAAAAGATGATCAAGTTCAGAAGTCATGCGAGGCATGTTCATATCCAATATACTTACTGTGATGAGGCCACAAGAGTCAAACGCTTGTATTAAGATAACAGAAAATAACTTTTATAATGAACAGACCACAGATGGGAGATCAACTGCTAATATACCAATATTAAAACATTTTGTGATAAAATGTACAAAAAAAAAACATTTTTAAAACATTTCTAGACAGACAGACAGACATAGTTCATTATAAATTAATTATAATTTGACAAATGCATTGTCAAACCTATAATTACGCAATTAAATTATAAAGAAATGTAATATAGCACAGGTATATTAAAGATTAAAATATGAATTAACTATCAGGCCATTTTTAACCTCACATTTTAAATATCTGAGACAATTTAGTCACTTTTTTGGCATTTAAACTGTAGTAACACAAATATATATTCAAATATTAAAAACTATCATTCAAAAAGTTTGGATCATTAAGATTTTAAAGAAGTTGAATCTTCTATTCATATAAAATGCATCAAATGTGACATTAAAGACATTATAATGTTACAATAGATTTCTATTTCAAATAAATGCTGTTCTTTTGAACTTTCTATTCATCAAAGAATCGTGTAAAAAACGTATAATGGTTTCATAATAATCAGAGATGTTTCTTGCGCAGCAAATCAGCATCAGAATGATTTCTGAAGGATCATGTGACAAGTAATGATGCGGAAAAATTCAGTTTTGATCACAGAAATAAATTACATTTTAAGATGCGTTCAAATAGAAAATAGCCATTTTAATTTGCCTTGGTGAACCTGAGACTTTCAAAAACAATCAAATCACCCTCAATGATCCTATGTTTGGGATGTAGTCTCAGTGGTCAGTGTGTGCTAAACATAGGAAAGCCAGACAGAAAAGAGCACAGCTGCCAGGACACATCTCCAGCTAATAGGCACCATTACACTCTGACAGCATCTCTGCAGGGTTGCGGGGGCATTTTAGGGCTAATTTCCTGCCGTTTGCTGCTCTGCTCAGCACTCACAACACCAGATAAAGAAGAAGACATGCTCGGGCTCCCAGAGGAGTCTGTCGGTGGGTATTAAAGATTTACCAGCAGTAGCTAATCGCTGCTAACAGGAACGTGGAATAAAATACACACAGACCTGACGTGAGCACTGTGTGTGTGCCGTCAATATACAAGTTATTGTGACATATAAGCCAAATGTAACATGAAAACGGCACTAAATCAGTTAATGCATTCTTAAAATCTTCCAAGGCAATCCCAGGCATCTGTGTATGATGTTCTTACACAATCTGGAGTCAAATAGCAAACAAACAAATATATAAATATAAGGAAGTGGAGAATTGAATTGCTTGTAATGTGTGACCCTGGAGCACAAAACCAGTCTTAAGTAGCACGGGAATATTTGCAGCAATAGCCAAAAATACATTGCATGGGTCAAAATTATTGATTTTACTTGTAAGTAGAGATCATGTTCCATAAAGATATTTTGAAAATGTCCTACCGTAAATATATCAAAACTTCATATTTGATTATTTATATGCATTGCTAAGAACTTCATTTGGACAACTTTAAAGGTGATTTTCTCAAGATTGATTTTATTTTTTCACCCTCAGATTCTAGATTTTCAAATAGTTGTATCTCAGACAAATATTGTCCTATCATAACAAACCATACATCAATAGAAAGATTATTTATTCAGTTATGACGCATGATTGATATAACGCTTAAGATTAGTTTTGTGGTCCAGGGTCACATATAACTATTAGATTTTTAAATAATGGGTCAAAGATAAAAAGGTTTTTTTTAAGCATCCCAAACAATTAATGTTTAATACAGATTTTCAATCTTCAATCTGCATTTAATTTTTTTCTATGTATATTAAATCCCTTTTGTAAATTTAATTTGAGGCAGACATCAAAATAGGAAGTGTAATCTTTGAGCCAAATAGATTAAAGTTTTCAGTATGAATTACACATTAACATGCTATCATACACAACTAGGGCATCAATTCTGAATCTGCTTATCGATTTCCATTTTCAATTCCAATGCGGTTAAAAAAAATCAAGTCAAACATTTAGATATCAAACATATTTATTGTCTCTTTTATTATATCTATAGGTCTCTTTTTGCAAAACATTTCATTGCTGCTGAATACCATGAATAAAAATCAGCCGGCGACATACAAACCGGACTCGATTAAGAGTTGTTTGTGTGCAAAATAGAGTTGTTGTTGTTTTTATGAAGGTTGTAGTTCTCTCACAATTCTGAAGAAAAAATATTACACAACTAAACAAAATCTCATGGAATGTATGAATGAAATGATTCAATGACTCACTCAAGGTTTACTTGTTTCATTACTGGATGAATCAGTGCTTTTGAATGAATGATTCAAAGACAAATACATTTTTAACCGCCACTTTTCTCCAGCTAAAAATAAAAGATGCGCACATAAGCATTGATAGGTGGAATAGAAATGTTAATTTTACAACAAGCATCCGATTCCTGAACTTAAGTATATGATTCTGGGATAGGAATTAGTTTTCAATTCCCAACCCTACACTACAGTTCAAAATTGGAGTTCGTTAAATTAATTTTATACATTTTTCTAAAAATGTAAAAAAAATTAACATCACATCAATGATTCCTTGCTGTATTACATTTAAAATAATAATAAATCGTACTGACCTCAAACTTGTGAATGCTGGTGTACATATAGTTCCTGAAATATTAAATTATAATTAAAAAAAAAATATTCTATAGGTGCCTGAAATATATATATATATATATATACATTTCATTATATTTAATAAATTAACATATTTCATGATGGAATAACACTTAATTGACTGCTCAGTGTTGACACAAACTATTAACATTATTCATAATGACTTGATTTCGTTTATCATGACTGCATTTAATATTCGCTGCATTTACTATCTTTGAAATGCGATTCAGTAAATCCCTCTTTTCTGTAATTCCACTACAGTTTTCAGTGGGATGTGTGGCAAATTAATTTCAACTATTTATAATCAACCAATTAAATGATCACACTATCAAATATATTTACCAGCACCAACAGTTTAAGTTGATCACTAACAGCAAAGCGACGTATAAGAGCTCACTACAGAGGATGTGTCGAGGTGACTTTGTAAAAGCCATTTACACAGCATTGAATACAAGGAAGCTCCCCCTGGAGCAGCATGGGATTATGTCTCTTGCACTACAGCGACTGGGGATCCTAGTGATTCCCCATGAATGACCTCTTCAGATAACTGCCCGGATCTTTCACAACTAAGCAACCTCCAAACAAAACTTGCTGTAGAAGTGAATTAGCCCTGTTCTGACCTCCGTGATTCTACACAGAGAGTGACATTGTTTGAAAGCTTCAAAAACACGGTTTGGAAAATGCATTTATGGTGTACTCGCTTATTATATACATTTTGTAGGTTTTGAACACAAAAAAAGACTGCAGCTTTAAGAATTCCATTAGAATGAACATTCAGAATTCATTCTAATATGCTGATTTGGTGCTCAAGAAACATTTTTTTTTATTATCAATGCTGAAAACAGTTTTGATAATTTTTTTCAAGATCATAAGAGCATTTTATTTTTTAAATACAATTTTTTTTGTAAGAATGCAAAGTTTTTTCTTTTCACTTTTGATCAATTTAATGCATCCTTTCTGAAAAAAAAAATTAATTTATTTGGGAGGGTGGGGGGGGGGGCTGACCCCAAACTTATGAACTATTGTAAAAAAAAAAAAAAAAATATGGTGCAAAAACATTCAGCTTATTAAATCCCTTAAAAGACTCCCACCTTATAGGTTCTGCATTCAATTGGAAGTTTAAGGCATGGACCAGGTCTTGCTCCGGCAGCGGTGGCTTGTCTCCTCTCCGCTGGATATCTACATGTGCAGAGTTACACAAGGCGTGCACACCAGTGTCTGTTCTGCTGGAGATGACCACTGACACCTCGTTCACCGGCTTTAGTTTCCACACAGCACTCTACACACAAAACACCTGATGATCCTGTTATCCAGCGTGATTGCAATATTCCAAAAGACACCTTGTGGGACTGAACAGAAGCTGACCGCTTGTTCAAAGGTGTTAATGTTCAATGTCACACATTTGCTAAATTGATTTCATATCTCTCATTCATTTTGAAACTTTTGCTGCTTTAGATTTCTTAAAGGAGTAGTTCACCCAAAATGAACATTTGCTGGAAATGTACTCACCCTCGACCATCAAAGATCAGTTTGTTTATTCATCGGAACAGATGTGGAGAAATTTAGCATGATGTCACTTGCTCACCAGTGGACCTTTTCACCGGAGGAAAGGTTATTATGGATTATGGACTGGCATTTTGACCAGAAGCGATGGTTTAAAGTTAAATACCTCAATGATGGATTTGTTTCTTACAAACACAGCTTATCACTTCACAAGACTTTAGATGATGGACTGGAGTGGTGTGGATTGCTTGCGGATCATTGTGACGTTGTCTTGTTTTCAGCTGTTTGGACTCTCATTCTGACGGCACCCATTCACTGCAGTGATGTAATGCTGAATTTCCGAGAATCTTTTCAGCAAATTTCCATTTTTGAGTGAACTATTCTTTTAAAACATTATTTCCTGGTTTAAATAAGATTGTAAATCCCAGATGTTTTCAGACATTAAACTGAATATATAAAGAGAGTTTATATCACATTTGAATATTACATAACTGAGTCAGTTGTCAGAGGTTTTAAAACCCTTTCATCATTACTGCAATGTTATAATAAAAGGCATGCTAGCACACACAGATTATGAGAGTGCTTCTGTAAATGGAGATTAAAAACTAAGTTAATTTCCATTTACTGAATGATAATGTGTGAGAATAAAAAGAAAATCAGACTATTATTGGAGTTTTGTTCAAGGGGAACATGGTTTCCCTTTACTGACAATACTCAGTTTATGTTGGTTTTCTATTCAACAAAACCTCTACTCAGCCTCTCTGACATAAATGTCTGATATAATTTTCATCTGCACGACTGCTCTGGTCAGATCATGACATTATACATATATATTTCTGGCTTAGAAATATAAAAATATAACCTTTGAATCAAAAATAATTTGGGCAATCATTCTTAACCCTAAAAAAACTACTGTATCATACTGTACTTAATACATTCATTTCCAAGGCCTCTAAATGATCAAATTTGCTATTAAAAAACTGATAATTTACACTTTTTCATGTTAAATTTAGTGCAATTTTAAAGCTTCAGGTCTTGGTTTATGTGTTTGTTTTTTCCATGTGAAATGTACAGATTTTTATCAAGTAAGCATGAGAATAACTTGTATATTGATATAGATGAACACTATCTGGACTGAAGCAACTTTGGGTATCTTATCTATACATCATTATTTAGAAATATTGTGTTAAAATGTGAGCATCAAATATGATACATTAGCCTTCTGAGGAACATATATTTATACATCTTTCAATCATCTATGTATTGCATTGATTATATGCGTTTCCCCCACAATTAAAACAAACCTTTGATTATAATACAAAGCATGTACTGTATATGTCGTCTTACAAAGACACATTATTGGGAGATATACGGATATTTTATTTAAGTAGTCTGTTAAAAAATATCTCATTGATTTACAAGCAAATCAGAATTGCATCTTATTTTGGGCCATATAAATAACAACATCTGCACTATTTTTTGCTCTGTATATAGGAAAATATCCTATATGTATAAATAAATGTAAATAATGCACTTTAATGTAAGAAATGCACTTTAATGAGCAGACATTGAGTTGAAGAGGATGGCAGATGTTTTGAGGCAAGCACCAGAGTCAGAGGATTTGAACAACAACCACAAACAGTGGTTTGATTTTACTGTCAAAAAACACATTTTCTTACCAAAACAACCAAATAAGTGCATGTGGAAAAACTATTTTGAAACATACAGCAATTGTTTTGAATTGTCAGGCAGAGACTGACCTCTAAATGATTCTCGACTCCCTCGACAGCTTGGTCTGCTGGAGCTTTCATCACGCCACTGAGGAGAAGAACAAACACATTTACCGCACGTGCTGTTATAGCGGATCAATAGAAGGAAGCGCGAGGCTGTTGTCATGGACACGCACCTATATTTGGTCCCTGCATATTGGAAAAAGATTAAATAACGGGCGGCGGATTTCTGCATGTTTCCTGATCTATTCGCTTAATGTTTGTCAGTACGAGGCGTTAATAACGGGTGTATCCTACGGAAGTTAATAAAACAAATATTAATCAGATATTGTATATGCCTAATAATATCGTAAGACGAGTCATGTTCAACACAAATTACAGCCATGTGAGTGCCTGCACTGTGTCCGTTTGAAAGGACAACCCACCGCTGTCTGACATTTAGACGCCAACGCGAGATGCCTGTTTTAAAAACAGCCGTTGAAATGTCAAGTTATTTAAAACATATACAATTTCAGTCTTTAGATCGGTTTTTTACAAAGACTAATAATATATATGTGCATATATGTTTGGTTTGGTTTGAAAATAGTAATTTTCTATGTGTTGGAAGTTTAAAGGCAGTATCGGAGGACGACAAAAACATTTTCAAAAATCCGCTTCCACGAGAGCAGGGAGAGACGTGACGTAGCACCGACGTAATGACGATTGACAGAGGCGGACCTGCACACTAAAATTGTTGAATACTTAAATAGCTTTTTCTTCTACGTAATTGGAAAAAGATGCATGGAAATGAAAGCTGTGGACAGTAAATTAAGTGTAGCAGTTAAAAAAAACCTCAAAGCTCTTCTAGTGCAGTGGTTTTCAAACCTGTGGCCTACTGGAGGACCCCCAGCACTGCACATGTATGTCTCCTTTATTAGACACACCCAAACCAGAGGTCATGCAGTATCTGCTGCGAGCTGAATCAGGTGTGTTAGATGAGGGAGACATGCGACATGTGCAGGACAGGGGTCCTTCAGGACAGGTGTGAAAACCACTGTGTGCACTGTTAAAGCATTGAGAGAATAAATAAAGATGTTCAGAAGATAGTGATACCAAATGTCAGTTTTGCGGAATGTTAGAAGCAGATTATTGTTGATTTATTGTTTTAAATGTATTTCTGGTAGAATAGCCTATTAAAACATTTTATGGAAGATATTTCAACAGTCTTGGACACAGAAACTCTGAAAATAACATTTAGTAGAAAAGGTTTGCGTTTTTTATTAATTAAAATGTTGATTTATATATTTTTAATATGCTTGTTTGTGGGTGTGTGTGTTGATGTGTGTGATGTTATGTGGGTGGGGTGTGTGTGGGTTTATTGCGTGTGTGTGTGGGTGGGTGGTGGGTGTGTGTGGTGGGTGGGGGTGGGTGTGACTGGGGGGGGGGGGGGGGGGGGGTGGGTGTGGGGGAGTGTGGGTGGGGCCATGGGAATAAATAAAGGTGGGGGTGTTATACAAGTGTGAACTGGGGGATTGTGGGAGGGTGTGTGGGGGGGGTAAATGTGGGTGTGTGTGTGACATGTGTGGGGGGATGGGGGGGGGTGTTGGGGGGGGGGGATAGTGGTTTAGGGGCAACGGGGGGGGGGGGTGTTGGGTTGGGGGGTGGGTATACCGTGTGGGTGTGTGTGTGTACTTAATTCAATAAATAAAGGAACTTAGTTATTGATAGTGAGTGAGTACACACACACAATTTAATATTAATATTTTTCAATATTTATCAATAGACCTACCAATGTATTCTACAGTTCTACAGATTACAAACATCTTGGTAAATATTTATATCAACATTTAATAATACATTTGTATGTGTTAAAATAAACATTACAATTAAACGTTGCATCTGTTAGCATTATTTAATGCACTGTGAACTAAAATGAACTAACATTAACAAAGAATAATACATGCTCTAAAATTGTTGGCTTATTGCTTATTGTTTGTAAACTAATGCATTAACAAATAATTCCTTACTGAAAAGTGTTAAACGAAATAAAAATAATTGAAATAAACACACTCGCATACATCAACTATTCCAAATCTACACAGAGGTTTGGTGTATGTGATGAACAGTGTTGGGGGTAACGCATTACAAGTAACGCGATTTACGTAATAATATTACTTTTTTCAAGTAACTAGTAAAGTAACGCATTATTTTTAATTTACTAGAAAATATCTGAGTTACTTTTTTCCATTTATTGACTGACCGTGCGCTGTGTGAACATGATCTTACTGTA
The DNA here is from genome assembly GCA_027422405.1 of Ptychobarbus kaznakovi. NCBI lineage: Eukaryota > Metazoa > Chordata > Actinopteri > Cypriniformes > Cyprinidae > Ptychobarbus > Ptychobarbus kaznakovi. The sequence goes on from CM049795.1 coordinate 17,509,767, forward strand.
GTTCTAATCTAGACTAAATGTGAATGTGTATTAATCTTCCATCCCTCTCGCAAAAAACAGATTCAGTATTCATCAAAATTAATTAAAACAGTGAAATAACAAACTCAGAATATGACGCAAACCTGCAATAATTAAATATGTTAAACAACACAAATATATCTAAACTCATTTTATTAACCAATGTGTTTGCTGCTGACCTTTGATCCAGTTCAACCATAATAAGCAAAAATTACTTTACATTAACAATTGTGCTTCCTTGTTTTGTTTTTTTATTGCTGAAGAGTGTTGAATCTTCTTTCTGCGTTCTACTGAACAGACGTGAATTACTCTTCCTTCAGCCTGAGGTTTATTCATTACACTTTTGGTGTGAAAGGCTTTTACATTTGCTAAATATAACTTCTTGTATTAAAAACAAACAATCAAGCCCTGCTCATATTTAATGAATGCAAAAGTAACGCAAAAGTAACGTAACGCATTAGTTTCTATAAAAAGTAACGTGAATTAGTTACTTTTTTAGGGAGTAACGCAATATTGTAATGCATTACTTTTAAATGTAACTTTCCCAACACTGGTGGTGAACTACAGTAAAGATGTGGGATGCTTGATTTGAAAGAGAAAGAAAACAAAGTGTGCTGCATCTTGAAGGACGCTCCCTTGTGTTCTTCTGCCGCGTGTTTGATGACGGTGCCTTAGCTCGCGCAGCTGAAGCTGATCCAGATCTGAAGCAGTGTGTCACAGTGCACCGTTTTACCGGGGAAAGAGGAACACTCGTCTTTCACTTTTACCGTATTACAGCCACAGACAATGCTATGCGACATTTTTAACTGAAAGACGGAATAACAGCAAAAATGACGGTGGATTTTGAGGAATGTATTAAAGATTCCCCCCGATTCAGGTAAGAGCACAGCGGACGCCTGTTTGCATGTGAACGCTCTGATTCGCTTTAAACCGCACACACATGACGGTTCATAACCCGTGGATGTGCTTATGAATCATTGTGAAATATCAAACGGGATGCTTGTTTGGGGATCCCTGGTTATTATTTAAAACGCGACTATAGTCTCAAATCAGGTCGGGCTTTTGTCTGTTTAATGTATCGTGTCTTAAAACATGTAGACACTGCATAGTGAGCTGGCTATAGGCAGCATCTGGGACATCGCTCGGCATCTGTCTAGGTTACGAGACATCGCCGTGTTCTTCAGGGACCAGTTGAATGAATGAGGGCTCTTTGAGGACACGGATCTTAGCCGCAATAGCTCAGTACTGCTGATTTGTTGTATAGTTGTGTTACAGATGTTTATGGGTCTTGTACTGAGTCGTTTAAATGAGATGAATCAGTCGTTTCTAATGCAAAAGCATCACACGAAACCGAATGCAGTGATGATGCTCTGATGAACTCATGAAGGGGGCGTTGCTGCGCTCTGGGTATCATGATCACAGATGCACTGCATTTACATGATTCATGAAGCCTATCCGGTCATCTGTTACTGGAATATTAATTATCACAGGAACTCTAATTGTTAATGGGATGATACGTTTTGAAGGACGCTCCCTTATATTCTTCTGCCGTATATTTGAGCACATGCAAATGAATAAGCTACAGAAAAATGCAATGGACTCATTGATATAAAAAATTGTATCTTGTTATCTGAGATCAGAGTACAGTCATTATTAATAATCAAATTGTCATCAACAGACTCACTCTTTTTTCAGGGCATCTGGTTCGTATGCAATAAATAAACAAGCGAAATATTGTTTGCAGAGGTTTTTATAGCTGTGTCACACAGAACAGAATTAAAACATTGATTCTCAACCACGAGGCCTCAGCAAACTTCCAAAGAGAACCTCAAGATGACTTGAAAACTACATATTTCTCATTTTAATTAACACTCTTAATCTTTATTTCTTTGAAGTATCAGGATTCTCATGTGAGGAAGACTAATTTTAAACATGTGATTTCTAGCTGGGAAAAGTCATGTAAATTGATCAAATCTTCTAACTACATGTGAACTGGGGGAAGAATGGTGTAGAAACGATTTTCAGTATTTTCACTCAGAATACTGCAGTTTTTACCATCCAGATAGATTCAGCAACAATTACTCCATCAAGCTCAGTCAGGAATCTTGGTGTAATTTTCGATGACCAGCTCACTTTCAAAGACCACATTGCAAAAACTGCTCGATCTTGCAGGTTTGCACTACACAACATCAGAAAGATCAGGCCCTTCCTTACACAGCATGCTGCACAACTTATTGTCCAGGCCCTTGTCATTAGACTGGACTACTGCAATGCTCTTCTAGCTGGACTTCCATCATGCACAATCAAACCTTTACAGATGATTCAGAATGCAGCAGCACGATTGGTCTTCAGCAAACCCAAAAGAGCCCATGTCACACCTTTCTTTGTCTCCCTACACTGGCTCCTGGTTGCAGCTCGCATCAAGTTCAAGACACTGATGCTTGCATATAGAACAGCCACAGACTCAGCACCCTCCAACTTCCACTCATTGATGACAATCTACATCCTCTCCAGACGCATGAGATCTGCTAGTGAGCGACGCCTCGTGGTGCTATCACAGAGAGGCACAAAATCACTTTCCAGAACGTTTTCATTCACCGTTCCTGGCTGGTGGAATGACCCCCCCATCCGGAATGCTGAGACCCTAACCATTTTCAAGCGACACCTGAAAACTCATCTCTTCTGTCTTCACTTTACTACTACTACTTCTTCATAAAAAAAACACTTTGCTCCCTTTCCTTAACCTCTCCCTGTTTAGCTAGTTTTGCTCTGAACAACGCCTGGAATGTTTATGACAAGCACTCCCTGTGACTGTTTGCCTCTTTATAATGTATCACTTATTGTATTTCTCAATTGTAAGTCGCTTTGGATAAAAGCGTCTGCTAAATGAATAAATGTAAATGTACATGTAAAATGAATTCCACTAACAATTAGAAAGAAATGGCAAGTAATACATTGCATTAAATGTGAAATTTTGAATATAAAACGTAATATTTTCTTGTAAATCATACTCAGTCTTTGTTCTATTTACAACTTACAAAAACAAAATCTTTTGCCAGTGTTGGCATTTTTATAATAAATATACATTTTTCTAGTTATCAGATACAAATTATGAGTAAAAAGTTATGGGGCCTTTGAATATTTTTGTGAACAACAAGAGGACTTACATTTATGCATTCAGCAGACGCTTTTATCCAAAGCGACTTACAGTGTATTCAGGTTATACATTTTTTCATCCATATGTGTGTTCCCTGGGAATTGAACCCACAACCTTTTGCGCTGCTAACGCAATGCTCTACCACTGCGCCACAGGAACACAACTTGGAGTTCAAAAAGGTTGCAAACCACTGACTTCAAGGAATAGTTCACCCGAAAATGGAAATTGTGCTAGTATTCACTGAGTAATTAAGTAACATTTATTTATATAGCATATTTAAATACAGAGATGCTGACCACAGTGAATTACAACATAATATAATGTAAAATGCCAACGTCATCTCACGACCAATTGGTACGTATTTTACGAGGTGGCTAATTCACCTAATTAAACCCTAACTAACATAACTCCTACGATTTAGAAGGATTTGTCTAAACCCCAGTGACGGGTAGGTTTAGGGGCGTGGTTAGGTGTTGGTCATTTGTACAAATTAGCCACCTTGTAAAATATGTACGAATTGGCGTGAAATCGGGCTGAAAATGCATGACATGCATAATCTATCCATGAACATAATTTTATATATATATATATATATATATATATATATAAGTTAAAATATCCAAATCCAATTCTGTGGAACCCAAAATGAGAAATTCTAGTTGCTCTTTTCCAGTTTCAGTGAATGGGAACTAAGGTGCTTAAGTCACATATCATAAAAATGGTTCATACAACTCAATTGTGTAAAAACAAAAAATAAAATGTCTTCAGGATTATATGTGACAAACAGACAAAAAATGTATAATTTGTTATACTTTTTTTTGAAGCATTCATGAGAGTAAAGTAGCAATATCTGATCTGTTTGTGCAGGGTATTTTCTAAACGGTTGACCCAATTAAAAAAATTAAGAACAATAAAACATCATCTGACTGATTAATTTGCACTGATACGGTTCTTTTCTTTCAGTTCACTGACTGAATCAGCCAGTTGCAATTGAATCACTAGATGAAGAATTTTAGTCTATTCATCTTATAGCTTCAAAAGACTTGGACTACTTTTATGATATTTTTACCAGGACATTTTTCTAAATGTAGATTTCTTTCAGAGAACAAAGGAAGTCTTATGGTTTTGGTCAATTTTAATTTTGGGTGAACTATTTCTTTATTTTCTAGCCTTGGTGGTCTATTTATTAGCATGAATTCTGGCACTATAAACTGGTTGGATTGTTAGTGCTGTCGTTGTTTTCAGCGCAGTGAGAGTCTTGGTTTCAGTCTTTCAGCGCGGGCAGATTCACTTCAGATGAGGTGAGTCACAGCTCTTGCCTGTCGTGTGAATCTGATCCGTCATCGTACATGATTGTTCAGAAGGACACAGAAGATACTGAACTTGTTCTCAATCTGTTCAGTTCATCTGTTATCTTCCATGTGAGACATTGAGGCGTCACGAACTTCATTCTACAGCAATAATAGTCAGTACTCCATCATGCACATAGACATTTATCCAGCAAACTGTCAGTGCTCTGCCTCTTTGTGCCTCTGAGGCATCAAGGGCTTTTGAAAGGCAGGCAGCAGGGTTATGGAGATGTGGAGTCTCTGCGAGGGGTTGATGTTCTGGGCAGACATCCAGTATTCTCAGCTTCACTGATGCTTAAGGACTAACACACTCTAGGGACCATACCAGAAGAGCCAAACAGTAGATTTTGGTGAAAAGTGATTGTTCATCTCCATGACCCGACATGGGACAAGAATGGATAGATAGATTTATGTTGTCATAAAGTGTCCTTTACATTCAGTGCATTCAGATGCACTTTTTTTCTTATTATTATTTTAGAACACACCACCTTTTGATGTTGTGACATTTCAGTCTTTTAAAGGAAAGGCAGATCATACACTTGAATAAATTCTTAGTGTTACCTATCCTGCCTTACCTTACATATCCTTTGCACATTTTATTGTCCTAGACAGTTGATTTATTCTACATTTTGAGGACAAGGTCACATGACCAACACAAACTTCAGACTTGTGAAATGTATCTCCGTCTGTACATTATCCAGAGTATGGCCCTGTCCCAATACCCACGCTTGTGGTCTTTGCACTTGAGCACTTTGCACTTGTCTACTTGCATGACATATTTCAGGTATTTTCTTCCAAATGTTTAGAGCATGAATGGCACTTTTGAAATGTTTGATTACTCAATGTGACACACTTGAAGTGTTATAAAAATGCAAGTAAGTTTTTAACAGAGCTTTATAATTTTTTTAATATAAACTTCTACATTTCTGTTTAGTAGCTGACGACAACATTTAGTAATTGTGGAGCTTTTACATTTTTTATTAATTATATGTAATATCTAATTAATTTAATTGACAAGTGTAAAAGTTCCCCGCAACATTTCTGAACCTGATAAATGATGTTTAGCCTCAAATACCATTCTGAAGTGGTAAAGTGTACTTATCTAACCTTATATGCACTTATACATTATGAATTTACACTTAACTGTGTACTGTGTGAATTTGATAAGGTTATTTTGTCATTCGTAATCCGAGTCTGTTAGCTCTTCTCCATCTGCTACATAATTAAAGCTGTGACCGTTGAGTGCTTGAAGCATCAAACATTCCATTTTTTCCGGTTATTTAAGTGCATCATCCGTGTGCTTTTTCAAATACTGTTAAAAAAAATAGTTGGCAGTATACAGTGTATACTTAGTAAGCTATTATTCCATTCTGAACATGGCACACAAGACAGCATTTCTGCCTTTGGTGGCAATCACTCATAAGGTTTATTTTTAGCTTTGCTAAAAACTATAATAAAAATTACAGTAAATTTACTCATTTGTCTAAATTAAGTATTAGACATTTCCTATAGACTACCGAAGGAATCAAAGCAATTTCTGTCTAGTTTCCTCTAAAATCACGATTTCCAGTTAGAAAGTACCTGGAGCATCTACAGAAACAGTCAGCTACTGGAAGAATACTCAGTTTCACACAAAACATGATCCTCTACTGAGTCACTCCTGCCAAAAAAAAGAACAGAACAGAATTGGCGGGCACCGCAGTGTGTATGTGGACATGCTGACGGACAGCCGGCTGCTGTTGTATAACAGCGAAACTGGGACGTGGAGAGTAGGCGGCGGGAACGAAATAATCTGCTCATTCATTCAAGCAGGCTGTTAGCTTTAGGAAAGGAGGTGCAGACATGGTTTCTGCATGCTTCAACCTGCAGACAGGATCAGGGCACGCCAGAGCGGAGTATTGGGGGAAATCAGGTGTGGCTGCAGTACATACTGCACTAAAGAGATAATTGCATGAAATACAATCGGCTGATTGAAATACAGATATCTAGGTGGGACAGTGTTGCGTCTGAACTCTTGTACTTTTATAGTATGTCCTGAAGTAAATTAAAAGCATCTGTCTAGAGTAGACCGTTGATGAAGTATGTTGTGTGTAATATAAATGCGTTCCCGGTCTTACTACATAGTATTGTTGTTTTCTTACCACATGTTGTTGTTGTTTTTTTACCTAAGGTGTACTGACAGCAACCACAACAAGAATTTAAGCACGATTAACAATTACTGTTCTTTTTATTATTGTTCAGGACATTTTTGTGGGTAACATCTATTCATTTAAAAAGGAATCCATGCAACCTGGAATTTTGTGTGATGGCGGAAGTTTTTTCACACCAATAGGTGTGTAAGAATATTTCAATCAAAACGCAATACACCACCCACGGTATGTACCCCAGTGCTCTCATGGCATACCGAACGCCCACCACCCAAATGTGAATCAAATAATAAATTGGAGTTACAACTTAAGCTAAATATACATCGCAGGCTTTGCTGTGTCGTGTCCCTGTGTCATTCTGCTACCACACATCCAACCCGCTAGATGGCGCTGTCGATTACAGGAACAAAGCGCAGCAGAAGTCGTTGTTTGTTTATCTCCATGCAGCGACAGCAGTGTTAACGAATAGACTAAAATGTATAAGCATGTACTGGAATTATCACTTAAAATGTAGCTGCTGTTTCATGTTGCTATATAAATAAATGAATATATTAAGTTTTTAGATCTCTAGATTTATTAATGATTTAACCTTCGTCCTGTGTGATCAGTCTCACCGTTTTCATTGGAAGCTTTACTCAGTCAGACTCCATTTCATTAATTTCCAATGGATTTGACATTATGTAAATATAATGAACTGAAAACAATGCGCTTGTTTCTATTTCGCAAAGAGTTTGTTTTAGCAGCAATCGTGTAACAGTTGAACTTAAAAGACTTGATGTGCATGCCTGATGGAGCGCATCAGAAAATGGTGCAAATATCAGTAATTTGACGAGCGCAAACGTTAGTAAATCACGTTGAATGTTGCGTCTGAAAGGGAAACCCCTAAAAATGCATATTTTATAAGGTCAGACGCAAAAACAACTATTCAGCGCTAATTCTTCACTGCGCGTCTTTAATAAATCCTGACAGTACTATTTTAACGCCAAAAGACAGTTTGCTCTGGCGCAAGTTGTTAGTAATTCTGGCCCATAGTTTAATTTGTACTGCGCAAAGTTTCATTGCACAGGATGCACACTTAGAAAAAATATTTTAAATGTAAAGTCGACAACACCAAAGCTCCAAAAGTATCAAAAATGTATTTAAAAAACGTTCGCATAGTGTGTGACGTTTCGAGCGCGCAGACTCTTCATCAGACAAATTAACAACACTGATGTGCCACTCTATACCTCTAGGTGATCAAAGGTCACATGACCTAACACAATATTATCATCATGATACTAATACATCAAATAAACCAAAACTGTAACATATCAACCAAGGAGAAGAAAAAAAAAAACATAACTATGCAAAATACAAGATACAATTCTCAATATGCACACTTAGAAATGTGCGCTTTGCTTGACAATGTGCGGTATTTCAGTGTTTTGCCTTTCAAATGCAATACAAAGGCATCATTAATGCCATTTGGAATGTGATGTATATTGGATACACAAATCTCTCTTACCGGCAGACGGTTGCTTTTCAAAAAACTCACTTATGTTTAAGGTTTACGTTATCCGTTGTTAACTCAGTCTTGATGCATGTAGCATGTAATTCGTATGCTTAAATATTAGCTTGTATAAATTGTCAACATGTTTGGTTTTCCCGAGCACTGTTAATGATACATAAAATGTAATGTGATTTTCATATTCGGCATGTCAAAATTTCAATAAGGAAACATTAAAAATAAAGCAAAACAAAACTTTTATATACATTTGTTTTAATTTATTATTAATTTGTAGTTATTTTTAAAAGTAGCCTACTTATGAGTCATTTAATGCAAATTCACAAATAAATATGATATTTAAGGTCGCTAAACTAATTAATTAATAAGACAAAAATGTAGTTCAAGAATCGGTTTGGAAATCAGATTGTGATTCCCTGAATCGGATCGGATCGTGATGTGCCTCAATATTGCCGCTCCTACCGCTGGCCCTGTTAAAGAGTGACTGGCCCTCTATTGTGAGGTCTGCTTTTATGTATGTGTTTTCAAGAAAGCTTTGTCAGTGAATGCAAGCGCAACATCATGTGGCAAACAGTTTTCCACCACAGCCTTTTCACACACTCAAAAGTGAAGCCATTCACACACCTGTAACAATGCCCTTCATTCAGTCTAACTTCATGACCGCCAGCGGCCTCTTCTTTGACAATGCTGTAGAACGACTCCTGTCACACCTGCCTTTCACAGAAATGTGCTCGTTTACACACAGTGCCCACGAAGGTCAAGGTTTCGCTCTGATGTGTGTGGTTGGTTGCCTCATTACTTCCTCTGTGGATTAAAACAAAGCCGTCAAACAGCAAAATCAAGTTCCTCTCAAGAAGTCACAGAGGGTGAATTGAGTAAAGCGTTCTGACAAACTTAATTCACGCTGTTGCGTTGTTACACCCGACAGCACACTCAGCGCTGTGTCAAAACAAGCTCCAAAGATGACAAAGAAGTGATGGCCTTTTAGACAGACTCTCAAATGCTTTCACTGAGCGGCACAACACTATATTTTCTGTTTGTTCACTATAGTTACAGGAAGCCACTACTTTTCTCTGGGATCCTACAGTGAGGGAAACCGACAGATAAGAGGTCGTGACCCTGGAACACAGCATGTGTTTCTAATGGACGGGCTTCCTTAATCAGCTGACTGGAATGCATGAGAAGAATATATGGGTTAAGATGACAAGGAACGGATCGGGAGAATATGATACAAGCGTTTTGCCATAATGCTCAAACCATCCTTTAGCACACCACCTGGTCTTTGCTGCTCCTAAATTCACTTTTGTAGTGAATTTCCATCTAGCGTTTGTATAGATGGAAAAATAAGAATTGCTGTATTTGAATCATGCAACACTTTCATTGTTTGTAATGTATATCAATTGGGGGAATAAGCCTTGAGATACCGTAGAGTGTTTTTCTATGAACTAACAGCAAATACAAATGTCTATAAAATTGCACAGAAAAAATGCAACATTATAAAACACCAACATTCAAGAAGTATGAATATATACTGTTAATGACCATAACCTGAAGAAATGCTTTGTCTAAATCTATTGTATTTCTACGGAAATGCCTTGATCTTCATTCCAGGCTATAATATTAATGTGCCCGCTTTCATAATTATACAACCTCATTCTATCACAAATGTCAACAGGATGTAATCTGCTCTCCCCGCAGCATCACCTTTTGTGAATACTCATTATTATCTCCTCTGCTGCTTTGTGTAAACCAGTGTGAGCTGATATCATTGGCAGTGACTGGCCGCCATGGCAACAGGCTTTTTTGGCTTGTAGGTGGTCGCCTGCCTTTTTCTGCATGCGTTTCAATGGAGTGGCCTGCTATTCCAAATCACACGCTGACAAACAGTCAAAACCCATAGAAGATAAATTAAACATTTGCTTGCCGTATCCCAGCGAGTCGCGACCTTGGGGATTTCGCACACATCGATTTCGTGATTTGATTTATTAAATCCCATAATGCTATTTCATTAGAAAGGTCAGGACAACATAGACTGCTATTAACCTGATACATAAATCTGATTCTCTAATGTTTGAAAGAAAGTACTCCGTGGATTGAATGATGATTGCATTCCGGGCCCTAGTATTTGATCATACGCTATACATCTTGTCATAAACCCAGTAATCCCATCGGATTTATCCTATGAAACAGGTTTTCACAGTAGGTATGTTTGCATTAGGTCAATTGTTTGGCCTGGATTAAACCCTGAATCTCATCTTTCTCTGCATACAAAAGAGCTTCAGAGAGCAATAACAGGAAGTAATAAAAGATTGCAATAGAAACAAACAAATTCTGTGGGGAATTCAGTTGTACTTGTTCTTCTGATTCCATAATGTTTACTGCTACTTGTACATATACTGGTCAGTGACATAGACACGGGTCAATCATAAAGGAAAATATTTTAAAACATTAATTTAATTTAAATTTCTTTATATATCAACAAAAGTTAATTTAATGATTATGTATTTATTTAATGATACAAACATAATGTTTAACCATCAAGTAAAAAGTACTTGAATACATGTGAGTTTTCATATTTTTTACTAATTTGTTATTCAATTTTATGAATATTCTAAATGACAAATTGTATGGTTATTATTACGAGGTGGGGGGGGGGGTCGCACCTCATGACATTACAATGTCAACTAACCTTGCCTTGTCATAAAATGTCAAATAATCTGGTGAGACGTATTGGCCTTGATACACTGTGCTGGGTTTTTATCTTCATGTTGGTTACCCCACATGACCTGAAATTGGCCAACGACTGTTTTTCAAATAATTCATAAAACAATTCCTGCGGGAAATAAAAGGAAAAAAATTATCAAGCCAAACTATGCTTAAGTTGGTTTTCTTTCAAGAATTGAATTTATTTAGCAATACTTTTTCCCATTATCATATCAGGACAGTTGTACCACCCTGACTTATATAAAAAACTGAATTAATTTAATTCAGTAATGAAATACATTGTCATCATAGAGTAGGAGCATTGAATTGCATCATGTCATTGACCCTATTGACCCACCATATTTTTGTTTCATAAATTCCTTGCAGATTTATTTGACAAGCCAACATTCAGGTTTTCACAGTCAGTCTCAACCCAAGCGTTCACCGTAAATCAGATCCAAGAGAAAGAAAGGCTTGTAATAAAGTTGAAACTCTGAACTGTTATTCTTGTGAAAACCGTTCCACCGTGGCTTCAAGCACATGCTGGGAATACCAGGACGTCCTCTTTCATGTCAAAACCATGCCAGTGCCACTGAAGGACATCAAAGCTGCACAGCAAATTGAGTTGTCTCTCTGGTCTGCTGTGTCAATTATTTGGCAGTTAGTGAAATAAATAATTGCCTTTATGTAATTTGGTCAGGCTTTGTAATAATGATATAATAATCTAGAATTGCATGGGCACACAACCTGTCCAGCATATTTTCTTCATCTATTTTGTGTTATTGGTCATTGATCTCCACAATCAGGCCAATGTCCGTTGACATAATACCTGTCTCATTCAGAATAAACATGTTGAGCAATTTGTACTTCATTCCAATGGATTACCCATTTCTTAGACTGTCTACATGCTGTCTCGCACAACACGTTTTGAAGATTAGTGAAACATGCAGACAGATTAATATGTTTGTTCATTGCGCCACGTTTGGTTTGGTTTGTTTTTTTAGAGGTGTCCCTGTCTGTTGATCTGTTGATGTCAGGCTTCAGTTAAAGATCAGAGAGTCAGTTAGTCCTTAAAGGGATGGTTCTAAGAAAAACAAATTGGGTCATAATTTCCTCATCCTCGTCTCATTCCAGAACTGTATGAATTTACCTTGTTTCTGTGGAACACAGAGATATTCTGCTGAATGTCTCAGTCCATACAATGGAAGTTAATGGATTTCCCGGTTTTGTTTTGGACCCCATTGACTTTCATTATGTGCACCAAAACAGTTGAATCATTCCTCAAAATATCTCCTTTTGTGTTCTGCGGAAGAACAAAAGAACAGTGCAGAAACGCAACAGAAAAATAACAAAAACCAGAACGGTCAGATCCTGAAGACTTGTATTATCAAGATTAAGCCTGTGAAGTAATCTCCTGTATCTTCTCAATCTATAGACACAATGAAGGTGTACATTGTCGCTGCTCTGGCAGGAGACTCCTTATCCGGTCCTACACAATGCTGAAGGCATGTTCCCTTAGGCACACATCATATGAGTCTAGTGATTCATGACAGTTGAAAGAACCCTGTTAATCTTGGTTGTACACCCGTATCTTTACTACAAAGGGCTCATTGTCGCTCATATCGAAGGGTCTGGACAGCGAGCTGTGTTTATCTGCTTAGAGTGGTTTATGAAAATTAGAATTTGTGAGATTTGATAAACTCATAGACTGTGTGTGACTGTATAGGCTTTAGTTGTGGGATTTTTCAATTTATGAGTAAAAGGAGGATCTTGATGATACTTGGACATTTTGTTCAACAATGTTAATTACACCAGTTGTTTCCCAACCCTGTTCCTGGAGGCACACCAACAGTGCACATTTTGGATGTCTCTCTTATCTGACCAGTATATTTCTGGTCCTGGAGTCTCTACTAATGAGCTGATGAGTTGATTCAGGTGTGTTTGATTAGGAAAAGTTGGAAAATGTGTAGTGTTGGTGTGCCTCCAGGAACAGGGTTGGGAAACACTGAAACGCATCCATACTGAAAATGTGAATTCTGAAGCATTTGTACAAAAAATGTTCTAGTATTGTCAAGTCCAGGGGCGTTTCCTCCGAGAAAGCAAGAGAGGCAGTGCCTTCACAAAAGATTGAATGAGAATATAAAATCACAGTACAAAAATAAAACAATACAATTTAAGCAATGAGCTTTATTTGTCACATCACAATAATAACAGAGTATAATGAGGAGTGAAATGTGTTCTCAGCATTTAACCCATCCAAGGGAGCAGTGGCCAGCCGACATTGCGGCGCCCGGGGAGCAGTAGGTGTGATCAAGGGTCTACTAGTCGTGGACACTTCCTGCCGGAGCCGGGATTCGAACCCACAACCTTGGGTTACCTCGGGTTTCAAGTCCAACGCTCTATCCATTAGGCCACGACTGCCCCGAATACAAATATTACAAAATGACATAAGTGTATAAATGTCTCGTTTTTCTAGAGTAAAGCTGTCCAACAGTGACACCAGTGGAGAAAGTTACAGTGTCTCTCTTGCCTCCCCTGAGCCCAGTGAGTTTTAACAGACCCCCATGCATGTGGTGGGTTTGGTGGGGGGTAATTGAGAATGAATTGGGAAAGTCACATGAGATGAGGCAATGCCTCTATCGTGATACGATTAAATATGATTGGTTATGATGAGATATGTTTGGTTCATTCGATAAATCCCACCTCTTGTGTTTGTGCACATTTTGCGTTCGCGAATGAACAAAATGATGGTGTTAATGGTAAGTCTAATTAAATTGTAAGTAAGCAACACACAGACTTCTATATCACCACTTCATGTCAAAATCAAATTTCAAATGGCCTGAAAATGTGATCTATGTTTTTTTTTTTTTTTTTTTTGAGCAGTTAGCTTGTTGAAATTAAAGGTACATCTCCGCGTCTGTGACCGTGTTTACCAAGCTTTGATGACTTATGATCCAAAAATAAGTTTATTATTAAAAAGAACAGATGAACAGCAGTTCATAAATAAAATATATAATTGTTTAAATAAAATATATTGTTCAAATTACTGCCATGAGTTATTGTTTTGGAATAAATGTAACATGCTTAAAAATACTAAACTGATTAGACTTGGTTTTATTGCTAATGTAAAAATACAAAATAGATTTATTTATTTTTCCTGATAGTGTAATGTTTATTTAACCAAGAAAAATGTGACTGGGACGGACATTAATTTACATTTAATTAAAAACTAATAATAATTGCCTCCTCATTTCAGAACACCACTGCACACCACTGGTCAAGTTGTGTCTACCACAGACCGTGTTTTACTCGTAGATTGGGAAAACCCCATTATAAAAACCTGTAGGAAAATCTCAAGGGTACCCATGACGAATGGGACTTCCAGGTTTTGACGTCACGTCTGCAGTCTCTCTATTGGCGTTCACTTTGAGAAGGGCATGGACTTTTTAAAGGAATGAAATTTCATTGCCATATGGATGCTTGAAACTGTGAGGTTGCTTTCAAGGTTGAGTGCAAAGGTCTCGTATTGAAGATGTTGGTTTCACGTTTCTTCAGGGGAAACTGCTAGACTCTGTCCCAGTGACACCCTAAGCTCTTCATGTTCTTCTCCTCCACACTTTGGTGACGTAAACCATCATAGACCATCAGCCAATCTTAAATGACCATTGGGATGCCCTATAAGACCTCATTGACTTATTGGATATTGGAGAGATCCATCAAAAAAGTTTAAAGTCAACATGAAAACAAATTTACCTAATTTACTTAAATACACATTTCTAGTCTCATTGTGAATGATTCCTCAGCACCAATGAAAGGTTTGACACAATGTTTTATTAAAATATAACTTGCTCTAATTTTGAAATGTCTGTTTTATCTCTTATATTTCAACCCAGTTGTGATAGAGCAAGCACACCTCACCATCCAGTCAATTCCTGATGGATAAAAATAAAATCAAGCTCTGCCATGCATTTGTATATTGTTATTGAATATCCTCTTTCACTCAGGAATACATTGCATTACTGAAGTAAAATAAGTGTGGAATGCATAATGCTTATTCATGCTGTTAGCCGCATTAAAGCTGTTAGGGAATTAGCATTCTAGCTCAGGGTCTACTTATGGGTTTGTGCGTTACTAAATGTATTCTAAGTTTTCTAAGTCCAGGTCACCAAACAGCTTTATTGTGGCTGCTTATTTCCCACAAACCAATGACAAAAGCACACATAATAGCTTTGCTTAATGGGTTAACGGTCCCACAAGAAGCCTGGAAGTACTAGTTTCTGAGTGTCCTATTTGTGGACCGGAGGAATCTGGACGCCTGTTTTATATCAATTTTTAAGATGGTTTCTGGTGATAATGCACTGCTGTTTGTGTCTGGATTTTCCTCATTGTCAGTTGTGTATTGCTTGACTGTTGCGTCTGCTCCGTTTCATTTAGACTTCTGACAGGTTCCTTTCTGGGTCACTGGATTGTGTCCCTCTTATGAAAACATGTTTGTGTTTACTGATCACTTCCCAGATCAAACTAACTCGAAGTACCACACCATGTTCTTCAGATTAGTGATTAGTGATCGGCATTTTGGGATTTCAATTTTCAAATAAAGCATGTACAATAGAGACAAACAAATCACAGTATAGACAAGCATAGAAGCCAACCTAGCCTGCAAGAATTCATCTACAGCCATGTCATTTCATCACCCTGTCATCATTTACTCACCCTCATGTCGTTCCAAGCCTGTATGAATTTATTTATACTGATGAGCATAAAGAAAGATACTTTGAAGAATGTGGGTAACCATACTATGAAAGACTTAAATATAAACGTTCATATAGTATCAGTTAACAGTAGCAATGTGTCATCTTTTAAGCAAAACTTCATTATTTACTGTAAAATTAATACCGCATTATACAGAAAAGAAGCCATATGTAAAATGACATCACACTCTCAAGGCTTCAAACCCAAACAACTGGTTCTGCTTGTCGTATTGTTCTTTAGCATTCTAAACCTATGTTACACATGAAAATGTGCTGCCGTTTAAAGCGAGCCCATACTGTATGCAGCTTCACAAATGTTGCGTTTGAGCACTTTAAAATAAGTATGTCTCAAACAGATGTAGTACTGGGCAATTCTTCAGTCTATTTTCTGTGTAGATATTTCATTATATATTGTGTTTATGCAGCAGAAGAGCTAAGAATAAGGGGAATGGTGGTGTGTCTTTAGATGTGTTGATGGGAAAAGTGGACCACAGAATCGCATGTCTATGATGTAAGTGTGATTCATAATGTTTTCATGATTCATAATTCAATCTGTTTCATCATCTTCAAATAACAGAAACTCTAATAATTGTACTTAACTTATTATTATCTTGTAATAATTTCAGCAAGCGATGATGGTTAGTGGTGGGCACTTGTATTTGTGTTTTTTCTCAGCGATGCTGCATGCAGTGATTGACAGACTGTCTGTCTGTTAGACTTCTATTAATGATCCTTTCCTTCGGCTAAAGCTGCCAAAGCTGTTTTTGTGTTGAAAAGGGTGATTTATAGTTTCTCTCTCAGTACTGGGTCATTCCATGTCAAATCAATCAGAACTTTTTGATTTAGCCTATATATATATATATATATATATATATATATAATATGTGTGTGTGTTTTTAAATAGGTCTCTTCTGCTCACCAAGCCTGCATTTATTTGATCCAAAGTACAAAAAAACTGTAAAATGTTGAAACATTTTTACTATTTGAAATAGCTTACAGTGCAAATGAAGTAATGTAAATGCCACTAGAATTGATGTAATCAGGCTAGATATGCCTCAATGACTTACACAGACCTTGCAAGAACGTTAAACACAGTATGAACCTCCACTGTGGGAAATTAACTAGACCAAAAGGATGTAAAGCTGCGCAATAGACGCACATTTTCCAGAGCTTCCAGGGCTGTCAGTTTGAGACAGCGTGCTTTAAGAGCAGCTCCTCGTGGAGCCAACAGTGGAAAATCAGAACAGCTGAAACATTGTCGTTCTTCTCAATGACGGGAAGGAAGTGCACGCTCAATATACTGCATGCTTGGTGTGCGGCGGAGCCCCAGTTGCAGAAGCAGCTCATGTGTCCTTAGAGAGACTGGACTGAACCCGGTAAAAGCGGACGACCCAGCTTGATTATATGTTGACCTTGGAAGGAAGAGAGAGAGCAAAAGTGAGTGTGTTTGTTGAGGGAAGGAATGAGAAACTAAAGTGAGAATGGGCAGTTGGATTTTTGCAGTAAATCTTCTGAAGTATTTAAACACTTTTATAGCATTTTATATTTTCCCCAAAGTCCACTTAATAATAGTCAAGGTTTCGTGTACCAAAAACAGTCATAATGTAGTTTTGGGTCAATCACATGACGCTTTTAATTTATTCAAAAACTGACCTTCTACAATGAATATAGTTTTAGATTAGCATAATCTTTTTTTATATAGATTTAATTTAATGTGGTCAAACCAACATGCAAAATAACATAAAACAGGAAATAATATCACAGAGATGCCCACTGACTGTGCGTCAAGGATAGCAAGTCTCTTAAAATATCAGCTATTTTGACCTTTTTATGACCAGGTTAATTTAGGCTGCACAATTGTTTTACATAAATATGTTAAACTTGTTGAAAAACAGTGTACTTGCATGTGTTCAAGGAAAATATGGAAATTATTACTTCAAAATATTACACCACGACATTCACAATTTTTTGTCAAATGGTATAAAAATGTTTTCGTCTAAACCACGTGAAGCCAACATGAATATAAAGAGTAGAGTAAAGGCACACCTTAAGAAAAAAATGTGCCGAAAATGTACAATTGCTGAAAAATATATACGTTTGTATTGAACATTAATGGAGCAACAGATTTTGTCTGAAAATAAATCCTACAAGTTGTTTATTTTGTTTTAGAAATTGCATTAATGTAAGAGGTGGCAAGCGGGGCCAAGTTATAAGTTAATACTTGTTCAAAACAATCGCTTTAGTAAAGTCTGTACTATTTTCTGGTTTAAAAAAAAATATAAATATATTAGTTTTGGTTCAGCAAATGTGATTAAAATATGTTAATATAAAAGTATATATTTTAAAATACAGAAAGAAAATCATTTGAAAAAGTAAAGATTCTAAAAGCATTGAAGGAGATCCCATAATAATTTAATAGATTTATTGTAGTAACAACAAATATTTTATGATATGATTAATATCATGTTTTTAAATGGTTTCATTCTAAACATGGTGATTATCTCTAAAATGGATACCCAACATAATATATCATATTTACCATCTGAATCTAACCATGCCATGTCAACAAATGAAAAGTGAGACATCTATTAATTATCATGTTAATTACCGTGCGTCTTTAGTCCCAACAGCAGGGGCGCTTTTTACCCCAAATACCATACTTTTACATAGTCTTTCGTTATTTAAAAACTGTTGCTTTAATTATCATAAACAAAACTGAAAATCGTTAAGAAGACCTTTGTCTCAAAATATATGCGTCAATTTTAGCGATTCTCATTTGCTACTTAAATCTACAACATTTTAAAAAGCATAAAATATTAGATCAAGTAAGCACCGAATAAACTTTGCGCTGCTGTGCGCGATCGTGTCAAGGATCAGACAAATATACACGTGCATCTTGAAAAGTGCTAAGCCATAGCCATGTTTTTGTGCCATCTTATGATTTAGTTGAAAATAATATAAAAAGTGCCATTTTCTAAGACCTTGATGCATGTTTTAAACAAGATTTCCTTTTATCCGTTTCCATCATGGCTACTCTTGTTTTCATTGACCCCTGCTGTACCTTTAAGACTTTTATATTTAAAGGGATAGTTCACCTAAAAATTTTAATTGTCATTAATTACTCACCCTCATGTCGTTCCAGACCCGTAAAACTTTTGTTTATCTTCGGAACACAAATTAAGATATATTATTGATGAAATCCGAGAGCTTTCTGACCCTCCAGAGATGGCAATGTAACTGAAACGTTTCCAGAAATGTAGTAAGGACGTTTCATCAATCTCGCATTTTATATAAAAAAAAAAAAACCATTTAGACAGGTTTGGAACGACATGAGGGTGAGTAATTAATGACCACATTTTCATTTTTGGATGAACTATCCCTTTGAATAGTGTCTTATGATTTGATAGTCAGAGATGGGCTTAGTTGCTTAATATGTAATCATAGACTATCATATCTTACTCTTCTCATGGTTCTAATGTCAATACCATGCAGATGATATACAGTGGGTACGGAAAGTATTCAGACCCCCTTAATTTTTCACTCTTTGTTATATTGCAGCCATTTGTTAAAATCATTTAAGTTCATTTTTTTCCTCATTAATGTACACACAGCACCCCATATTGACAGAAAAACACAGAATTGTTGACATTTTTGCAGATTTTAAAAAAAGAAAAAACTGAAATATCATGGTCCTAAGTATTCAGACCCTTTGCTGTGACACTCATATATTTAACTCAGGTGCTGTCCATTTCTTCTGATCATCCTTGAGATGGTTCTACACCTTCATTTGAGTCCAGCTGTGTTTGATTATACTGATTGGACTTGATTAGGAAAGCCACACACCTGTCTATATAAGACCTTACAGCTCACAGTGCATGTCAGAGCAAATGAGAATCATGAGGTCAAAGGAACTGCCTGAAGAGCTCAGAGACAGAATTGTGGCAAGGCACAGATCTGGCCAAGGTTACAAAAAAATTCTGCTGCACTTAAGGTTCCTAAGAGCACAGTGGCCTCCATAATCCTTAAATGGAAGACGTTTGGGACGACAGAACCCTTCCTAGAGCTGGCCGTCCGGCCAAACTGAGCTATCGGGGGGAGAAGAGCCTTGGTGAGAGAGGTAAAGAAGAACCCAAAGATCACTGTGGCTGAGCTCCAGAGATGCATTCGGGAGATGGGAGAAAGTTGTAGAAAGTCAACCATCACTGCAGCCCTCCACCAGTCGGGGCTTTATGGCAGAGTGGCCCGACGGAAGCCTCTCCTCAGTGCAAGACACATGAAAGCCCGCATGGAGTTTGCTAAAAAACGCCTGAAGGACTCCAAGATGGTGACAAATAAGATTCTCTGGTCTGATGAGACCAAGATAGAACTTTTTGGCCTTAATTCTAAGCGGTATGTGTGGAGAAAACCAGGCACTGCTCATCACCTGTCCAATACAGTCCCAACAGTGAAGCATGGTGGTGGCAGCATCATGCTGTGGGGGTGTTTTTCAGCTGCAGGGACAGGACGACTGGTTGCAATCGAGGGAAAGATGAATGCGGCCAAGTACAGGGATATCCTGGACGAAAACCTTCTCCAGAGTGCTCAGGACCTCAGACTGGGCCGAAGGTTTACCTTCCAACAAGACAATGACCCTAAGCACACAGCTAAAATAACGAAGGAGTGGCTTCACAACAACTCGTGACTGTTCTTGAATGGCCCAGCCAGAGCCCTGACTTAAACCCAATTGAGCATCTCTGGAGAGACCTAAAAATGGCTGTCCACCAACGTTTACCATCCAACCTGACAGAACTGGAGAGGATCTGCAAGGAGGAATGGCAGAGGATCCCCAAATCCAGGTGTGAAAAACTTGTTGCATCTTTCCCAAAAAGACTCATGGCTGTATTAAATCAAAAGGGTGCTTCTACTAAATACTGAGCAAAGGGTCTGAATACTTAGGACCATGTGATATTTCAGTTTTTCTTTTTTAATAAATCTGCAAAAATGTCAACAATTCTGTGTTTTTCTGTCAATATGGGGTGCTGTGTGTACATTAATGAGGAAAAAAATGAACTTAAATGATTTTAGCAAATGGCTGCAATATAACAAAGAGTGAAAAATTTAAGGGGGTCTGAATACTTTCCGTACCCACTGTATGCATTGAAAATAATTTAAACAGACTTGCTGCATCTGATCAAATACGCAAATATACTCTGACACATATTTCCCCTATAGCTGCTAACACGCTGTTTTCCTGACCCTGCTGCACAATATACATGAGCATCACAGTGACACACATACACACTGTCATGTCAGGTTTACGTCATCTTCCAGAAACGCCAGACCACCCTGAGAGTTTATGTAAACTTTCACGAAAAGAGGGCAACACACTCCCACTTCTCTCTTTTTCACTGGCTCACTTCCAAACTAGCATCGTTATCGTATTTCCATGAAAAAACGTGAACCAATACAGCTACATTTTGTGTTCACTTTTAATGTGAAGTGCTTCACTCCTTACGTCACTAAATGTGACCGTGCGTTTAAAACTATGAAAGATTATGAAGAAGAATTCAATTAATGACCTTCTGATGCCCTTCAGAGTTAATATATGTGCTTCCTGTTTCAGTAAATATCACATTGGCACAGAGCTAAACCGAACAAACACTTCTGTTTGTAAATATCACATTGGCACAGAGATATCAAAAATAAACCGAACAAACACTATCTTGATGCTTATGTAACTGGTGGATAAAATATATTTCGTCCCAAGCGCTTGCGGAATTTGGGGGAGCCCACCTTTTTTATTTTATTTTACGGAGGGGGGGGGGGGTCGTCCACTTGCGTGGACTTACAATGAATGGATTTCAAGGACTGTAATCTATGGCCAATGTTGAATCCAACGTTTATATGAATCTTTGAGTTAACGTACTAAACATGAGTGGAATGAATTTGCACCGCAGCGCCCTCACACCTTGATGCTCATGACAAAAATAGCATGTATAATTATCTTTATTGAAGTGAATTGGGTTTAAATCGCCGTCATGCATGAATTAATGATATTTTAGCCATTTTAAACATAACAATTCACGATGATCACATTACACAAAACTGAAATTGCACGTCAAAATAACAGTCTATATTTTTTTTGAGACCCCAATTTTTTTTTCACAAATCAAGTTTTCATGGGAGCCCGTGTCTTATTAATGGGAGCCGAGCTCCCCCGTAGTTCGCACCCTGGTCCCAAGCATAACTTGTTTCCTTTTTGTTTCTATATTCATTCTCCTATTGGTGCTTAATTTTACCCCTCATAAGGGTTTTGCCTTATGATTACAATGTGCTCAGTGTGTTCCCACATTCATCTTGTGTGATTACATTCAGTCATTGTCCATAAGCTCAAGTTAACTTACTTTAAGAAGAGTTTTCCTCACAAAAACATGTTTTCATAGCTTAATAAGGGTTTGTGTGAACACAGCTGTGTTATGAAATCCTTCACTTGAAGCAAAAATACATCACTGCCAACACTGTTTGAGTTGATTCAAAAACAAACCTGTTCTAACATCTGATGAACTTATATACAATATTGTCCAGGCAAATTATTCTGACAATATTTGATCATTTTTTGCATTTGCTTAAATCTATTGGTAGCTTTGCTAATGTATAATTTGCGTGTTATATCTGGCTTTTAATTGTGTAAAATACTGATTTAATTTCAGAAAATGTGTGCATGTCTGATTTTTACTACAGTATTTTAGTACCATGTTTTAAAAAAAACATAATATCATATAATATTTTGAGAATAAAGTCATTGCAATATGAGATTAAAGGCGATTCATATTATTAACTTTATCCATGCATATACTACTTTATTATCAAAACATTATGACAATTAATCTCGTATCACTATGACTTTATTCTCAAAATATGACTTTTTTATTTTGCGTGGCACTAAAACGACATCATAGATTAGCTATCATTGCTTTTTGTTATTATAGATATATGCTTCTTAAAATGAGATTCATCTGTGAAAAATTGTGAACAATAAAATCAAGCAGATACAAATACAAAAAGATGGGAATCACTAGGATTAGAAATAGTGATCACTCACTTATTTTTTCCAGTGACATAAGTATATTTCCAATACATTTTCTCCTCATATATATATAAAAAAAACATTGATTTTAATAAAGAGTTTTACATTTTGCATCAAACCAACCAGCTCTGAGATGAATCATAACTTGAAATATTAATGGATTGTGTACGGTGATGACAACCACTTATCAAATCAACAATGATACAATATAAAGCAATCGACTGAGTACAATTTACAATAAACTAAAGACTGATTAATTTGTCTGTTTTTTTAATTGTTCAAGTGAGGAGGTCTATGAAAAGTTTCTGGTTACAAAATGGGATTGAAAATGTTTGAAAAGCCCATATTGGTTGTTCACCGTCTGGGTGGATTCTCTAAAGATTGCTCTCTCTGCGAGGAGCAGCGTGTCAAGGCTTATCCGTCTGCTCCGGCTCCCCGTGCCAAACACAACACCCCGCTAAGAGAATTAGTCTCTCGCTCCGGAGTTCTGGCACTGTCCAGTCCGAAAAGTTACACACTGGCCAGTGCTTCTCTCTGAACTTCCTGTGAGTTGTCCGTCTAATGCCAGTGGACTGAAACTGATGTTGGTTTTGTTTGTAGAGGAATTGTTCTTCAGGAAAAGAAGCTAATGAAGACTCTTCTCTTGTTTTTTTAGACGGTCTATGTCTTCTAAAGCTCATCAGATCAGTCGTTGTGTCTCAAGATTAGCACTCTGTGCACATTCTCTAAGGCCTGGGTAATGTGCTCATCTCTGCTGCTCGGCTGCAGCGCAGGAATGTGTTGATGATGGTTTACCTGTAATAAGAAGAAATGTGTAAACTGTATATTGGTCAAATTGACTAGTTGGACTAGTCTGAACAACTAATAGGTCTGTAAAATTAAAGGAATAATTCATCCAAATATTTTCTGAAAATGTATACACTCTCAGGCCATCCAAGATGAAAATGAGTTTGTTTCGTCATCAGAACAGATTTGGAGGAATTCAGCATTACATCACTTGCGCACCAATGGATCCTCTGCAGTGAATGGGTGCCGTCAGAATGAATCCAAACAGCTGATAAAAACATCACAATAATCCACACCACTCCAGTCCATATGTTAACGTCTTGTGAAGTGAAAAGCTGTTTGTTTGTAATTACAAATCCACAAAGGTGTTTTAACTTCAGACCATTGCTTCTGGCCAAAATATAAATCCATAATCCATAATAACAATTCCTCCAGCGAGATCACATCAAAATCCCAAAAATATTTAAAAAAAATGAATCTGTTTGGACACTCATTCTGACGGCACCCATTCACTGCAGGGGATCCAAATGTGATTTCATGCTAAATTTCTCCAAATCTATTCCAATGAAGAAAGAAATTAATCTACATCTGGGATGGCGTGATGGTGAATTTTTAGCAAATTTTCATTTTTGGGTAAACTATTTTTAAGCAGGTTTTGAATTCACCAGAATTCCTTGTAATTAATTATTGTAAGCTGCGTGTTATGTAACCAAAGCTTTAGAAAAAATGTCATTGTTGTTTTTTAGTTAGACTTTTGAAAGCTATTTGTTTAGCCTGCGATGAATGAATGCAATGAATGAATGATGCTGCTGTTGCAAAAGTTTCGCCACACAAACTATATAAATAATGAAGGGCACAGCATCCAGTTGGCATGCTAATTAAATTTTTTTGTTAAAATCACAACTAAAAATATATATATGAAAAAATGTAATACATGTAGCTAGTAAAAAGTATGCTTGTGCAGAACATGATTATGAAAATACTTTTTATCTTTTACTAGCCAGGAACAATTGCCAGGCTGTTCTAGAAGTTAACTTGTTTCTGGAAGCAGTGCAACTAATCCTGAGAGAGGAGGATTGTTGTAGAATTGATCATCTATAAGAGGCGATGCCAAGGAATTTTGCTTCCAGATGGCAAAACCATACTGTATCTGGCTTTATGAAATGTTGACCTGCTTTTTACAAACAATGAGTCCTATGGTAATTTAACCGTTGTGGTTAATGACCGTACACTACTGGATTGCTTTGAGAAGAGGGTGTTTTTTATTCTGGATTTTTCTGTCTCCCTCTCTGAGATATTTGAGGTTTCTGGAGGGAAATCAAACCACAGTTGTCTGGCATTGGTTTGAATCGTCTGGCTGGTGAACATGCTGCATGGGTGGGCCTGAGCACTTAGATTTCCATGCATTCTGATGCCATGTTGATCTGTCGTGTTTATTGTTAAGCCCCATAAATTGCATCGAAAGTACATTTATGACTTATGATCAGGTGTAATTATTGGTTTGTGGTGCTCCACATCAGCAGAACTGAAGCAAGCAATTGAAAATAAGATTGAATGTTGGGTATAAAGTGGCTAGAAAGCTTCTACAGAAGTTGGGGCTCCATCAGATATGATATGACACATTAATGTTTTCAGAGGCAGAAAACATGCCTGGTTTTTCAGTTTGATCTCACTTAGTCCCAGACTATGGTTGCTAAAACAAGCCAGCAAAAACACCATTTCCCAACATCCTCTTAAAAAGCGATTCCCATGTAAGGTAGTAGCCGTTACAGGAGCAACTTGATTATTCACCATGCAGATGAGGCCGTGACGGACTCCGTTAGCAGTACAGGATGTGATGAGTTAGAATTCAGTGCTGCTCTGGACCGTGGGTTATGAGTACCAGGTTGGTTAAGGCATATTACGTTCTTTCAAAGAAGGCATTTTATTGCCTGCCTAATATTTTGCCAAATATTTGACAAAACTTTAATTCCAAAGTCATGTTGCACAAGTTACATAGTCATATGGTGCAACCAGTATGACGAAACAAAGGAAATTATATATGAGTACCAGGTTGGTTAAGGCAAATTAAGTTCTTTCAAAGTAACCATAAGTAGTTTGGTTAATTCAAGCTTATTAATGTTTGACTAAATTTACTGCCATACCAGAATCGTGAGGTGCAACCTTCAAAGTCATATGCTGCAACGATTATGAAGAAAAAAGGAAATGTAATACAGAGAACCCCTAATTTGACATTTTTATAACAGGACAAGATTTGGTCAGGTTGCGAAAATTCATGTCAAGTGGTGCAACTCCCAAATAACTCAATATGACATATGAGAATTAATAATTCATGGTATTTGTAAAAAAAAAATACTGTTTTACCTTAAGAAATGCATTTAAAATGTTTTAGAGAATTTTAGAGACTCGCATGTATTCAAGATGTAAGAACAATATTTTATTACTTGATAAAATCACACCGTATGACATTTAGAGAAATCACATTTTAACTTTCCTTGAAAATGTTATAAATGTTTTTCCAAACCTTATGAAACCAAAATGAATGTAAAAAATGATTTTCTAATAACTTGGCAGGTGTTTTAAACTAGTTTTTTTCTGCACTTATTTATTATAGACCTATTTGTAATTGACACAATTCAATTAGATTTTTGTATAGTTTAATATAAGTATATATTGATGATGCAAGATCCTTTAACTTAGTGATTTTATAAAGGAAAACAAATTTGACCGACTGAACTAGCATAATGCTTATTTGTTCAACATATACTCCGTACCGAACGTGTAGGCAGTGAAACGGTGATGTAATATTTGAACATTAAGGAACAGGAATGGAGAGCCATAAAACAGTTCAAATATAGTGCTGTATAAACATTAATGCTTGTGTGTTTGCCTCAGAACAGATCATGTACTCTGTACAGATGTTTAACGGTTTTAAGCCACGTAGAGTTGCCTAATACTTGGCGTAGGTCTTTAGCTCACTTAGGGAAAAGGTGCCATTTGCTCCCCTGAAGTTTGCAGAGGAAAGATTGAGGCCAAAGTAAACCCAGCCTGGCCAACACTTATAGTTCTTGTTTTTCTCTCACCACAAATGAGGTCTTTGCACTTGGATTGGTTTTTCTCTGAACTGTCACTCAAGCAAACAGTCCTGCTCCTGAGGGAACTATTTGGTAAAACACCTCAGGCTTCTGCCACCTTCTCATCTGGTCATTCTCCTGTTCAGACGTTTGGATCTCATTCCACAAACTGGACTAGGGTGATACGTCTCACAACAGTGACTCTCATGGACCATGGATTACAGAAGACATTGCTCAAGACAGATGGGAACATCTGGCAACTGTCGTTTCTTCTCAACTCTGGATTTTCTCCAACTCCTGTGGCCCCTTTTCCCATGTTCCAAGATTTGGGGATTGGGAAAAGCTCACTCCATTAAACAGGACAGCTACACACCCTCACTAACAGATGCTGTACAGCTGATGGGCGGCATCTGAGCCTGTCATCCAGTACAGCCGAAGACTCTTCCTTCTCTTACTCTACACCATCTGAAAGTCATTAGAACGCAGTAAACGTGCTTTTCCCAGTGCTAACAGTTGAGATTAACGGGATCATACCTTCATGTTACAGTTAGCATGTTGACATACGACACCATGATCTGGGAGGCTCTCACGCTCTCTGTGGGTTTGGAGGGTGATACCCTTGTCATTATCTCTCAACGCTGCTCTCTGATTTAGAAGGCGGTGTAATACCAGGATGATCAAACAAACTCCAGTGACGTGGAGGTTAATGCTAGTGAACCACCCGCAGAGTCCTTGATCTTACATGCAATGTGACGCTGCACACGTCATGATGTTGTGACTCACTGACCCCATTTACATGCACTTAAAACATCTTAATTAGGGTTATTGCAAAAAGCAACATTTTATGTTCAAGTGGGGTTTAAGAGTACGACAAACCCGAACACCACTTTAGTATCTTAAAGGGATAGTTCACCCAAAAATGAAAATTACCCCATGATTTACTCACCCTCAAGCCATCCTAGGTGTACACAACCTTCTTCTTTCAGACAAATACAATCGAATACAGTTATATTTAAAAAAAATGTCCTGGCTCTTCCAAGCTTCATAATGGCAGTGAATGGGTGTTGATATTTTCAAGTCCAATGAAAGTGCATCCATCCATCATAAAAAGTGCTCCACATGGCTCCAGGGGTTAATAAAGGTCTTCTGAAGTGAATCGATGGATATATTGTCCATTCAGTGAGCAATCTTTTGTGTTTTTTCACTATGCTTCTCTTTCGCTTTCATTGACATACACCCAAATTTCCTTGAAAACTTGACTATTCCTCATGCTGTCCTTATGTAAAACTTATTTTTTAAATAATTCTCTACAATTTGCCAACTGGCATCTCTATCAAGCTCAGGATTCGATGGGAAAAAAGTGCTTATATATAATTTGACACAGCCATGGGCTGACAGAAAAAGGGAGATTGCAAAGCCAAGCTGTAATGACCATTTCAATGCCAGTCACACTTGGCACAAACTCTGCTTTTAAATAACACTGTGCTGTAATGCAGAATGAAGCAATGCCATACATTTGAAAAAAATCATAATTGGACACAAAATGCATGCATTGTCATTTAAATATCAACTGTTTACCTCAAAAAAGCAATCACTCATGCATGTTCAATAAATGAAACATCCTCCGAAATATTTTGATTTGATAATTTAGAGCAAATGTTGAATCAAGATTGTGAACATGTGAAATCCTCTATTTTAGCTAAAGGCATTGTGCACCCGAAGCAACCAGTCATTGTGAACCAAACAAATTTATCTGCGTCTCCAAACTCGAAAAAAGATCCTCTGTTCGTTCAGTTTTCAGATAAAGCGCCTCACATTTGTTGTTTGGGTTGCTTATAAAGTAAAGTCTGTAAACAGCGGACACATGTGGACACAGATTGATATTCAGCGATCCGTTTGCTGTGGGTCCTGAAGGCCCCAGTCATTCAGCGGATGAAAACAGCCCCTGTGTTGGCCTATTGAGTTTGTTTGCTAACAGTCCGGGCTTTGTGAGCGGAAGCAGCTCAGGGAATGTGCTTAGCTGCGCTAGGACTCCGAAGACAGCGTAGCATTTTAGTAGACGCGCAGGTGTCTTTATAATTCCCCACATCTGAGTGCATCCTTCATATATAGAAGATGTATAGCTGTATTGCAGCTGTGTTTGGCTGTTTCACGCTCTTAGAGATCACATGACTCACAGTCAGCTTGTGTTGGACCGTGAGAATCAAGATCATTCAAACTGAGCGGTTAGAGAGAAAACCAAGAACTGTCTCTCTGATTTTAGCTGATTAAACGAGAGAGATAAGAAAGACAAAATAGATGTGGTTTTTTCATATTTTTATCATCATTTTTTGTCCCCTCAAAATTGCTTATCTTGGCCATCATTAAAGAATGGTTTTCTCTCTCAGACAAATTACATAGTAAGAGTAAATTTCATTTTGACAATAAATTTTTCATATTTTGAAGGGGACACAAATATCATCAAATTTTTTGTCCAGTGAAAACCTCAAAATAGCACGGAGACTGCATATGTTATTTTATCTTGACAAAGCAGGCCATGCACAAACCAAGGATAAGAAAATGAAATCCTTTTATTTCTCAGCGATTGTATGAAGTAAAGTCGCAGAATGTTTGGTGAGGGTTATGGTTCCGAAACAGAGCAAACCGAACTGAACCGAGCTCTCTGGAAAACCCAGCAAATCATAAAACCTGCTTAAGTAATTTTAAATTCAGATTTGGAAAATTACACCGTATTTTTGCCGCAGTTTCAAACAGTCTTTATTTAAAGTGAATAAAGTACCCTACTTACTGAAATAGAGCTACACACCTGACTCGTGTGTGTTTATAGACAAGCCAAACCACTGTGAGAAGGGAGGGGGAAAAGTTTCTAAAAGACATTCCATATTAATTTAGTATCATAATATATTTTTCACAATGATTTTTTTAAAATTTTCGTTTTGGGGGACAACTGAACATCAACTCCACTAGAAAAGAAGGACACTCAGAAATGTATAGTTGCCGTTCTCGCTTTACATGTTGAATTTATGGGAAGGGAATTAGGGGAACTTGACTTTATTCACCAGGTTTGATTAAGTTATAAAAATACAGGGAAAATAATAAACCAGCAGTCATAAACCGTGAGTGCATGTGCCACTATTTAAAAATATTTTTTGCTATTATTTAAATGTATATTTGATTTTAAATAAATATATACTAATATATATATAATAGCTATTATTGCTATTATTAATGTAAGTAAAAATAATTAATTACATGAGCAATAAATAATAAAATTATTAATTGATAATTTTTTAACATCACAGTCATGCAGTATATATGCATGTATATGTCAAAAAATTGGGATTATTAAAGTTTTCAAACAACAAAATTAGAAATATAATATTAAATATAATTTTGTTTTATTTCCCTTTGATGACAAAGCTGAATTTTCAGCATCATTACTCCAGTCAGTGTCTCGTGATCCTTTAGAAATCATTCTAATATTCTGATCTGCTGCTCATACATTCTTCTTCTAGAAACATATGTTCTTCGTAATTTTCGTATTCTTCTTATTGTTCGTATTCTTCTTCGTATTCCTCTTGGTATTCTTCATATTCTCTGTATTCTTCTTCGCAGTCGTCGTCTTTGTATTTTTCACATTCTTCGTATTCGTATTCTTCTTCGTACATGTCTTCAGACATGTCTATAAACAAACAAACAAATACAAAATAAATAAGCAAGCAGTCAAGCCATTTTCATGCTGTTTAAGCTAAAAAGTGTTACATTTTCACGAAAATTAACCTGTATATTGAAAAGAAAAAAAGAAAATATTTGAACATGGAGAAAAAACTATTTTGCACCCCTCTGCACCCAGCAGTTTCCAGTGTCATCAGTGTTGGTTTTGTTAAACTGTCACCTTTAGATGATTGGAGCCTGAAGCTGAAAGATATATAACGTGCAGTGGGTTTGGCCAAAGAGCTGTATAAATGAAGAAACTCCAGGCCTCTGAGTCTCACTTCAGGCTGATCTGAAATGTCAGGTGGAGAGTTATGAGCGCAGATTCATGTGATGCTTACGCACATGCGCGCACATACACATGCTCACAAGGGGCTAAGAATAGGTTGCGAATGGATGCATGGATGGATGGATGGGAGGCTGCGCGGCCGAGCTTAAGATGAAAGACACGTGCCCCCCCCCCCCCCCCCACCATATCACACCAGTGTCCGTCCGCTCACTCGCGTCAACACGCCACATCCCAGAGAAAGTGGGCGGGGCCAATCTGTCCAACCAGATAATGGATAGAACGCAGGGTTAAGTGTCCCGTCTCATCTGAACAGACACATACATGCAAACATAGCTGGACATGTGTGACCTTGCAGTCTAGGCATCCACCCAAAATCCATCATCTGATCATGAAGTCTGTGCTTCTGTGATCTAGTGGATTTGAAATTAAAAATAGATGCAAGGATTTGGGACACACCCGGCATCATAAATGTATGACATCTTTTAGAACATTTCCAAGTTATGAAAGTGTAAATTAAATCAATGTCTTTGACAACATTATCACATTTAATAATGCATAAAATATGACAGATTGGTGAGGTGTTGGATCAGTGCACCAGCAGATGGTCTATAGCTCTCCAGTCACTGTAAAATGAGAAATACCCTCTCACTGGGATATTATCACGTCATTGACTCATGACATACTACCCTTTGCTAAACAAAACTCAGACTAAATCTGACTGAGACACTGTCATGTTTTTAGTATACTGTTAGTCAGGGTGTGTCCTGAATCAAAAATAATTATTTGCATTTTTCTCTCAAATTAACCTATTGCATTATTTATTTTTACAAATAACCTATAAACACATACAATACATGAATACAATAAGACTCTTTTAATTATTTCACATAATTCATATATAATTGCAGAAATTATTTGTGAACTGACCAAAGTATTTAAAGCGAGCATGTTACATTTAAAACATATTAACAATAGATGTTAAATCATTCACAGTTACATTAGAAGTAACTGCAATTAAATTAAAGAAAAATTAAGAGTAATCCCTTACTTTACTTTTTCAAAGAAAAATGTAATTACATTTCCCAATCTCACCCGTTTCATTCTCACCATTTAAAATTACAGCTCAAAAATAAATAAATAAATCTAACAACAATAGCAATAAGTTACAAATGCATAAATACAGTTTTAATGTTTCAAAATCAAAACATTGAAATACTGACATTTAAAATTATTTAAAATTATTTGGAAAAAATGTAAATATACTTTACATATAAAAATAAAATCGCCAGTAGGTGGCCGCAAGTTAGTTCCTTCAACGGATTTGTTCAAACGACTGATTCATTAAGGAACAACGCATTTGAATGTCTTAGTGAGTGAGTCTTTGAATCATTCATTCAACTCATTCACTCAAAAGGAATGATTCATTCGGTAAAAAACACCGTCTTGTGTTGCTCTGAGATGCAAAACAGTTCTGCTGTGGCTTTGTTTGGAACTACACTGTAAAAAAACAAACATTGAGACATTAAATGTTTACGGCAACCAGCTTCAGGACATTTTTGAGTTTGTATTCAGCTTATACATTTACATGTATTCCTTTTGCAGATGCTTTAATCCAAAGCAGCTTACAATTGGGGAAGGCAAAGAAAATATGATTTCCCCCGCTTGTCCCTTAACACCTGTTAGCGTGTATTTATTCCATTAGTCGATGCTGCTGCAGCTGCCGGGGGTGTTTTAGGAGTCAGTACCTAAACTCACTGGAAAAGCCCACCTGCTGGGCAACCTGAAGGACTAATTCAGCTGTTTGTGCGTGCTCAGGGTCTTCCTAACAATAGATCATAGGAATGTGGCACCCTTGCCACTCATCACAGCTCATATGGAGTCCAGCGATCATGAGTGTGGTTACTGTTGAGGCTGAACAACAAAGCCTGACCTCTCATCCTCAGAACAAAAATAAGGATGTTCTTGCATTACAAATGCACATTGAGATGTTTTGTTTTAACAGGTCATTGCACAATATCTGTAGCATCAGTCTCAGCGATTAGTCCAAAAGATGCTCTCAGTGATGGTCCACACTTTCTGTAAGTGCTGTTTTGCAGCTCCAAACTCTCTCTCTCCCTTGAGAGAACCGTCAGCGCTGAGACCTGAGCCAGGGCGCTGTCTGAGCTCTGCGTCTTGGCTCTTATAATGTCCTCTGACATTGCTAAGAGCCAATGGGTCAATGACTAATCAGTGTCCAAGATAAAGTTTTTATTTTTTTTTTTCTAGTTTAAAACACATATCAGGTTTTTAAGAGTCTGGTCTTTGTATTCATGGTGATTTCATATGTTTAAAAAAAACTATAAAAAAAAAAAAGTTGTGATGTGGTATAACCAAAAAGTAACAAAATCTATATATTTTCCTTAAACCTAATTATTACAGGTGCATCTCAATAAATTAGAATGTCGTGGAAAAGTTCATTTATTTCAGTAATTCAACTCAAATTGTGAAACTCGTGTATTAAATAAATTCAATGCACACAGACTGAAGTAGTTTAAGTCTTTGGTTCTTTTAATTGTGATGATTTTGGCTCACATTTAACAAAAACCCACCAATTCACTATCTCAACAAATTAGAATACTTCATAAGACCAATAAAAAAAAAAAAAATTGCGGCGTTTGCTTGATTTCGCGATAAATTCAGTGATCGCAGAATCGCAAAATCCTGGAGGGACTGCCTGATGCTTGATTTATGCTCCTGAAAGAAATTGCAAACATGTTCATCATAGAAGAGATGTTATCGAAGTCATTTATGTATGAATTGTATTTTTTGGAAGGTTTTTTAATATGTATAAAGAAACAGATCATGTCATTGACCCAATACATTCCTCAGCAGAAACTAAACATTTGCATGTTGCCGTTGTCAGTCCGTTCCTGAACTGGTCTCCGCCAGTTGCAGTT
This sequence comes from Ptychobarbus kaznakovi, assembly GCA_027422405.1. Classification (NCBI taxonomy): domain Eukaryota; kingdom Metazoa; phylum Chordata; class Actinopteri; order Cypriniformes; family Cyprinidae; genus Ptychobarbus; species Ptychobarbus kaznakovi. Next base: position 17,543,261 of record CM049795.1, read on the forward strand.
GATCTTTACTGTTGGCTGTTTCCTCGCCATCTATTGAAGTGATAGATGCGCTCCGCTGCGGCATTGAAGTGTTTAAAATGACTTGGAGCTGCTCAACAGTCTGTCCCAGAAGGCTAGTGACTGCAGCGGAGATGACAGAGGTGTTTCAATGGGTTTGTGTCTATGTGTGCATGTAGGTCTGTGGAGTATTGATTGCTCGTGACTCATAACAATATGTCTTGTTAGTATCCACACACAAGCAGAGCAGAAGCCCCCCCACTGCGACCTCTGTGCCCCACTTAGGAGGTTGCCATGACAACTGACCTTTCAGCCTGTGGTCCTGCGGTTTTTAAGTGTTTGTTCGTCGTGTGGGTGCGTTTTGGGCTGATGGTTGAGTGGCCCCGGGAGGCCGGCGGTGCATTAGGGATAGAAACTCTCATGTGGCCAGAGATGACATAAACAATTAGAGCTTGGCGTCAAGTTTTCCAAGAAACACAATCTGACAGTATCTTCCATAGCAGAAGATAATCAAATTACCAAGAAGAGGCATATCCAGACATTGAGTGGCTGATATTACTTGTTTTTTGTTTTTTTTGTTGTTCAGACTTTTATCTATGTAATGAGGCAATTAACCATGAAATGAAATGTACGTATAAATGATCAGCAAATACATTTACTTTATTAATGTCAAAATGAAATCTTGAAAGCAATATTTATTAGTGCTTCTTTCATCAAAATAATTTTTACGCCATTTCGGCTCAACTGTATTTGGAGACCCCAAATCCAGTCAGTTATTGATGTGTGTGTGTGTGTGTGTGTGTGTGTCATGTATATGTGTGTGTGTATATATAACCCCCCCCCCCTTGTTGAATGTACCATCTTGCCTAGAAACATGTCATATTTAAGTAGTAAAAATAGTTTTGGAGGTGCTGACCAATGTGTGACACACCGTAGTTTATCAGTCTGTTTACAGTTGCCAAGAGAAAAAGCAACCAGCATTAATATAGTGCATTAATACCCACCCACTTTTTCAGTAGCCTTGGTTCTGCAAGTATTTTTCTATTCATTTTTCCATAAGGGCCTTTAAAGAGTCCTTAATAAAAGAGTTATAAGCCGTGAACCAAACCAACCAACTATGAGGTCATAGGATTACAAAATTAAATGTGGCACAAAAAAGCAAAAATCTGACAAAAAGAAAAGGGTACATGCCTTTATAATTAACAGCTTCAATAAGGCAAAGAACTACAATCCCATGAAGCATTGCAAATGACAAAGTAAAAATGGTGGACAAATATAAAACAATTGAATTAAAATATACTAACTGTGTACATACTGTATATAAACATTTATGTTTATTACAAAATATGAATATATACAGTGCTTCATTGGATGGTTGCTGAGGAATTCTGCTCTTAAACATGATTATTTAATAAATAAAAAGCGTATACCATTGATAAACAGCCTCATAGCTCACAGCTTGGTATGTTTCCAAAGGTTTTGGGGATTTTTAACTTTCAGAGCCTGACTGTTACATTAGAATTAAATAAACAGCTTCAAATGTGGCTCAGCAAATCAACATTTTGAGTTTTATTGTTACACAAATAGTGTGAGAGGAAAGCAACATTTACTGCAATTTAAATCTGAGCCTCAAAATGGTCACATGGTGTGACTATCCAGGTGTTTGTTCATACTTCCTCACAGATAAGATACACATTTGTGATTTTAAGTTTCAGTTTTCCTGTGATAAAAAGTTTTTTCATCAGTGGTACTGGTACTTTTTTATATTTACAGAATTCTAGAAAGAGTACTGTGTGATATATAGTATACTGGATATGTGTGCAAGGCTGCAAGCAGAGCCACACATATGCTTGATGCCTGGACTCCTCTCGGCCCTGTTTGAGTCAACGTGATAAATCTAAGTAACGGAGCATGCTGTGTGAGAGGATGAGATGTGGAGGGAAAACCTCAGACGTCTCAACAGGGTTTCTTCAAACATCCACCATCTGTGGTGAGCTAACTAAGAGCTATAGCTTTTAGCTGGAATCCAAACTGGATTAAGAAGGCTTTCAGATAGTGTGAGATTAGATATCACATCATACTTTTATGAAATTGATGTTCATAAAGGTGTAACCTAATCTCAGAGCACGCCTGCTTCAGAGAGAGATAGTGTGAAGATGTAAATGGATACAGTCTTTCTATTGTCAATCTATATTGGCTACAAATCAGCTCTGGGATCAACTGTAGGTCATTGACGTTAAAGGGGCAATGGCATAATAAGAGATGCATCCCTTTGAGTCAACCACATCAACTAAATCCAGCTCAAAAGCCTCTACTGAACCCGAGTGCACATCTATAGAGGATAACTGATGGCAGATACTTAGTAAGTGTTTGCTAAGTCATTGTTCATATTTCAGTGTCTTGACTTATTTTTTTGTCCATGCATTAAAACTACATAGCCTTTTTTTCTGAATTCAGAAATTTATTTAGCTATTTTTTTGGGTGGTATAAAGTCAACAATGTCCGTTTGGTATGATATAGCTGCATTAAAATATTTATAAAAAATAAATGTTTTAATCCTCATGTTGTGTTCCGGTCACTTTGACTCTGAGAGCGGTTTCTTTTTCTTGAAAGTGTTAGCTAATGTTATCGTGTTGGATTAAAACTAAATGACTTTGCTCTCACAGGTTGCCAAAAATGACCAAATATTGGATATATTTTTTTTTGTGAGCTTGTTTCCTTGCAATTAGCACAGGTTTTGTATTTCTTTTTGGAACGGATTGATCGTAAACCTCATTAATCTGCGCTTATGCACCTAATTTTTTGAGTAAATATTGCAATAATTAATTAATATACAAACTTATCTTGAGTTTGATGTTAAATACATTTTTTCTAAAAAAATTAAAATGGTGAAATTCATTATAAACAACTATTAATGTATTTTTATGGTTTAATTTGTAAAATGGCAGTGTTATTCCCCAAAAGATGTCATGATATTATGGATTAATAAATCACAATATCTGTAAAAAATCAATATAATAATACCAACATTTGAATGGTTTTATTTATCCTTTTGTATAACCAATCAGAAATGACTTTGATATATCTATCATCTCATGAATTATGTATTTTTCTTATGTCTCTGCAGGGCGAATATCGATGAAGTTGAGACGGATGTTGTGGAAATAGAAGCCAAGCTGGATAAGGTATGAATAAACTCTGTTTGAAATAACTTCATTTCATTTGATCAGTGTCTGTCTTGTTTAATTGAGATGTTTGAGGCCTTCTTAATGCTCAGCTAACTAAGCACTAGCGCATTACTGCCTGGATAAAACAGCATAACAAATGTGCACCGAGCTAAATCCCGGCTCGTACGCCATACAGGATTAGAGGAATTCGAGAGAGAACCCGTTTAGCATTGGGATGCTGAACATTTGCATCAGGGAACGGCAGTCTTGCAGGTCTTTTCTGCTTCAGGGTGTTAGCAGAAGCTTCCAAATCAGCATACAAGGGCAATGTCTTCTCATTATTGCAAGTTTATCGCAATATTAAAACCCCCAGACTTTTAATAAGCATTAAATTAGTGTAAATGCTCAAATAAAAGCAAACCAGAGATGCGTGTGTACATACAGTACACCAACTTTTAAAGGTAGCACAAACTGAATGCAAGATCGTGCAGCCCTTTGACAGACAGATATTCAACAAATAAACAGGCTAAGTAAGCTTTCATTGGCTAAGCTAGCATATCGATATTCTTGAAAATGTATTGTGAAGGCCTTAAATTGATAACAAAAGTGCTGCTTTGATAGCTGAAATAAAGCTAATTCTTCTCAAAGCAGCTTTTAGCATGCTAGCATTCACTGAGAATCAAGCACAACATGCTAGAGAGTCGAAAGTTTAAGCTCTTCATCTGCTGCTAAAATTGTAAACCATAAATAAAACAATATTTGGGTTCTTTCTTGAGCTGTATAACTGAATTAAATATGAACATGTTATTTAACTCTTTTGAAATGTCTCCTCTATTAGCCTCATAGAAGCTGATTCATAGCAAACTTACGTTCACTGCCATATGTGCTACACATGACCATTCTCATATTAACTCATTGTGTATTTTGTAATTGTCCATTTATATAATAAGAAAAAAAAGAATTCCGCCTAGCATTAGGATAGCATAGCATTAGCATTTAATGTGGAAGCATAGCATAACAACACAGAGGAAGTTGACAGTCTCAGTCTAGTCTGTTTGACTTCTCTTATGAAAATTATCCATTGTTTTACTCCAAATAAAGCCAAAAAAAACATTAACCAAACAAATTAACGATGGTTTTGCTAGTTTAAACTTGGTATTTGTAGTAAAACTATACAAATGGCAATCAATATACATTCTTTTTAGGGCTGCACTGTAATATTTAAAGGGATAGTTCACCCAAAAAATGAAAATTATGTTATTACTCACCGTCATGTCGTTCCAGCTTTCCTTCATCTTCAGAACACAAATGAAGATATTTTTGATGAAATCCGAGAGCTTTCTCCACAGACAGCAACGCAACTGAAATTTTCAAGGTCCAGAAAGGTAGTAAGAACATCGTTAAAATAATCCATGTGATATCAGTGGTTCAACTGTCATTTTATGAAGCTACGAGAATACTTTTTGTGTGCAAAGAAAACAAAAACAGCAACTTTATTCAGCTATTTTTTTTTCTTCTATGTCAGATTAGGATGCGCTTTCACAAAAGTTAAAAAATATAAAAATGGTGGAAGACGTAACTCGGGGAGAAGAATGGTTGTGTAAACGGTTACTTTTTGTTTTCTTTGCGCAAAAAAAAGTATTCTTGTAGCGTCGCAAAACGGAAGTTGAGCCACTGATGTCAACATGGACTGTTTTACCGATGTTTTTACTACGTTTCTGGACCTGGGAACATTTCAGTTGCATTTCTGTCTATGGAGGGTCTGAGAGCTCTCTGATTTCATCAAAAACATCTTAATTTGTGTTCCGAAGATGAACGAAGGTCTTACGGGTTTGGAACGACGTGAGGGTGAATAATTAATGACAGAATTTTCATTTTGGGGTGAACTAACCCTTTAAAGGGGATGATACACGGGGCAACTTTTTGAGCATTGTTGTTTTGGCATTTTCCCATTGAGAATGGGCAATTAATTTCTATCTGGACACTTTAGATCGGTCGTGGGCCGTGGGTCTCACCTGGTTGCCCATTGACGGCAATATTGCTCAAAAAGTTGCCCAATCATCACCTTGGGAAAAGCTTGTTTCCATGATGAATAACCAATGGGCAAATATTGCGTATGATTTTTCTTATTAAATCGAGAGAAGCAGAAATCGACTCTATTAACTCAAGTCCCATGTATATTCTATTCTGTGAATATGCTGTTTTCTGTCTCTGTGTCCATCAGCTGGTGAAGCTATGCAGCGGGATGATCGAAGCGGGTCGTGTGTACAGCAGTGCCAATAAACTCTTCGTCAACGGCATTCGAGACCTGTCTCACCACTGCAAAAAGGAGGAGATGATCTCAGTAAGTATTTATTTCTAAACGACTCGGGTAATAGTCAAGACCTTCATGGGCTGTGTTTGAGTTTTTGGATTCTTTCATTTCAGGAATGTCTTGAAAAGTGTGGCGAGAGCCTTCAGGAAATCGTTAACTATCACATGGTAAGACACATTTCCCTCGGGTTCGCTCTGCATGGTCACATGTCCCATAACAAAACACACATGCACAAGTTTCAGTCCGAGGTCATAATGATTCATCGTGTTAACCTGGCAGGGCCTGTAGTTCTCTCATGGGTGTTTTTATTATGAAACCATATTACGTGTGCCGTGGGGTGTAACTCAACCCAGAGAACATGGATCTCTTTACACTGGGTGTTTCACATCACATGTGCTTAATTTATTTCTTTATTTTTTCACAATAGCCATTTGCAGAGTCATAAAAAGGCATCTTGGTGCACAGGCTTGTGTGGAGCTTCAAAATGTTTGACCTTTCTGTCACTTTTATTGCGAAGTAAATATAATTAGGACAGGAAATGTTTAGGAACTAAAGGAGGAATGGGAAATTGGAAGCTGGATTCGAACTCGAGCACCACTGATCAATGTAAAATGGTTCGTACATGTGAAACCACTCATTTTAGTGGGTGACTAATCAAATTTATTGGTTCATCTGAGACGGAGTACGTCATCGTGCAAGAGTTTTGGGGTGTTTTCCTGTTCTTGAGGATGGTGTCATTGAAAACAGAGACAGATTGGCAATCAGTGTGCAAAGCTCTACACGTCTCCTGTTACCACAGCCACCTTCACTTTTAAAGATAGAGGAAATACCAGGGCTGTGGTTTAAAGGACATGTGGCTTTTTAATTGTCAGCCCAAAGCCAGCTGATCCCTTCCTGCTTGTAGCATCAGCAACATTTGAACAGAAACAGTTCGACGTTTCCTTTGTTCTCTGACTTTCTTGGTCATTCTCGCTGCTTTTATGGGTAATTAGACTCAGTTTATTCTTGTGATAAACTGTTTTTATGAGACATGACTGCAGTGAACACTGAATTCCTGCACTTTAACAGAAAAACGGCAAGGTCACACCCTCAAATGAACTTGTTTACTCAAATTTGTCCAAAACTTCTCGCGTCACACAACTCGCATTACATAAAAACGGGGATAAAATTGTAAACCGTCCCAAATACAATTATTTTTATAAATATTTTTTTTTTTTTAAGGGGAACAAGGGGACCATTTTAAAAACTATCATAGTTCTACAGAAAATATTATAATGGCTTTACAATGTTTTTATTATGTCTCTTGTTTTTTGCCATTTGTTTTTAAATGCAAAGATTTGTAATCTTTTACAGTTAATATAGTGAAAATAATTGTACTACTTTGGTAGTACACTTGTTAAATATTAATAAAAAAATAATTGTAACATTTAAATAAGTGTTTAAAATCTTCAAAATGAATAATAATAATTATAATGAAAAATAAATGTTCTTGGTAGGTAAGAAACATTTATAGTAGGTAATAAGTTATATATTTATAATATTTATATATAATATACTATTATAGCATAATATATACTATATATATCATTAATATTTTGAATTAGGTTTTGGTTTAAACTTTGCTTTGTTTTAATAATTGTATTTTGTGCTTTTTTCATTTTTATTAGTTTGAAATCTAAAAGTCTATTTGGCTTTCATTTTTTCATTGGCTTTCATTTTTCATTTTAGTAATTACATTTTTAGTACTTAAACTTATTTTATTTTGGTTAGTTGCCAAGGGAACTTCAATTTTGTTAATTTACATTTTTCATCTAATAGTAATATTTTATATTTCAGCTTTAACAAAGTAATGAAAACATTTGTAATACTTATAATTTTAGTTACAATAACAACACTGCTTCTTGATTCTTCCACACAGCTGTCTGTCTATGGGAGGAACGACAGATGAAGCCTGTGTGCTGAAAGAACATCACTTTAATTCACTCCTCTTGTTCCTGTTCTCTCCTGTTTCTCTCGGGTCAAAGCTGTTAACCTGCCACTCTATAAATCTGAAGCCTGGCCATTTTACTCTGGATCTAATCTGCCTGCCTCATAAATCCAGGACGCCCATCGCTGCCAAGTCCCTGGATGCTGTGAATCACTGCCTCTAGACGGTGGAGGGCAGATAGCATTATTTATTATTATTTAAATCAGGATTCATTGACTGTGTTTTATTTTTTTTTTTATTTTTTTAAAGAGTTTTAGCCTTTATTATGACAGGACAGTTAGTTGACAGGAAGTGAAGTGGGAGAGAGATGGGGGCAGGATCGGGAAAGGTCCTCGAGCCAGGACTCAAACTCGGGACGCCCAAAGCACAATGGTGCTATATGCTGGTACGCTGACCATGATGCTATCAGCGCCGACAGTTTTTGCCTCTTATTCCTAATAATAATAATAGCCAATATTATTTAACTTTTTTGTAGCGTTAATGCAGAATGGCGGTCACCATTAAAGATTAATTTCACCGTAAGACTTTTTAAGCAAAGTAAGATGCATTTGATGCTCTTCCTGTCTTGTTAGCATGGCAACAAATGGTTAGGATTGTGTAAATATATAGTAATTACTGTAATTGAATGAAAGCCTGTGTGTCTTTTGATCAGGCAGTGTAAATGTGTTTGTTTTTAACAGTTTATTGAGTTGTTGGAATCCAGGCAGTCGTAATTTGAACTAACCTGTCGAAGTGACGCCTCACTACCTCCCCACCGAGTGTAATTATCTGTTTGGCACTGAGGAGTGTAAAAGGAGGCCAAATGAGAGAATGAGTAATGAGATGATGTTTTTCACTTGTGATTTTAAAGGTGCTAATAGGAGTGTTGTCATACCTGCAGAAGCTGTGCTGTTATACCGACTGCCAAACAAGCTCTATGCTGCTTCTGGGTAGATTTCGTCTATGTCTGGCATCTTGAATATGCGTACTTTAAACTCTGTGCCTCAAGACGCATTGCACCAAGTTTGTCGTCAATGACATCCAATGTCATTGGCTCTTTGAGTTCTGCTCACTACAGTAGGTTCATGTACTGAAAAATATATTTTTGTTTTCTCTGATACTGTGTCAATTTGAGGATATGCCATATTTCAGTGTTCAGTGGAATAAGGATCTTGTTAGTGCCTGTATTTGATTCACAAAATAGGGAATGGAATTAGACGTAGCATGTGTGAGATTTTTGAAACAACCTGATTTAAAAGTGCTTATTTTGAAGTCAATTTTTTTCTTCTAAGTTTTGATGATTTTAAATTATATATTTCATCACTAGAGCCATTTCTCAATATGCGTTCTCTTCTGTTAAAGTGGATTTGTGAAACGTTAACAGATGCTGGCAAAGTTTAACGTCTTAATCCTGTAATTTGTTCCTGGGAAAATAATTGTATAGTTTGTAAACTTAAAGTAACAGTTCACCCAAAAATGAAAGTTTTGCCATTAATTATTCACCCTCATGTCGTTCCAAACACACAAGACCTTTATTTTCATCTTCGGAACACAAATTAAGATATTTTTGATGAAATGCGAGAGCTTTCTGACCCTCTATAGACAGCAACGCAACTGACACATTCAAGGCACCAAAAGGTAGTAAGGACATCGTTAAGATAGTCCACGTGATATCAGTGGTTCAACCGTAACGTTATGAAGCTACGAGAATACTTTTGTGTGCTCAAGGAAAACAAAATAACGACTTTATTCAACAATTTCTTCAATGCTTGTTCACGACAGTATAACAACTTTTACTGCAGTTCCTAGTTGCCTTTGAAGGCATCAACTTTGCGCTTTAGTTGCCAACTCGCCTATTGCTGCATTATGTAACATGCACATTTCCAGAAGTAAGAATCGGGTAATACTCTTTATCGTTTCAAGATTTTCATTTTTGCTTAACCACAACTGAGGGTCTGAAAGCCAGTTTGCTTTCTTTCCACTTGAAAGCAACCCAGAACCCTTTGACCGGCGTTATTGATCTTGTTCTCTTCCTGCGATGTTTCAGCATGCTTTCTGCAACATATTTTTTGAATTAGAGTAATTTAAGTATACAGTTCATGAACGGCCCAGCCGTTTGGCAGCCGGGCTCTGTAAAGTGGTCTCATATGGAACAGGTTCTTTTTTCTTTTTTTTAAGCAGGAAGTTAAAAGCTGAGCAGGCAGTTCAGAGTCACATGCAGACCATTCCAACAGCTTGCAGCCAAGTGCTGAACATGCTGTCTGCCTCCAAAGCGTGTCACTTCCGTTACTGCTCCAAAGAAAAGGAGGTTACCATCTAATATTCCTTGTGCCAGTTTGGAACATTTAGATGGGACTGTTTGCCTTTCCATGGTCAGAAGACATAATCTTCAGCCTGTATTTTATTTAATGCTTCTTCAATGATGGACTTTTAGAAAATGTAACTTTTTCCATTATATTTAATTTGACTACTAAAAATGTCCAAAGACAAACATGCACAGAACATACATTACATACATACATACATACATACATACATACACATACACACACACATACATACAGTCAAGGCCAAAAATATCGGCACCCTTGGTAAATATGATCAAAGAAGGCTGTGAAAATTAATCTGCATTGTTAATCCTTTTGAATTTTATTTAAAATTCACAAAAATCTAACCTTTCATTGGATAATAAGAATTTAAAATGGGGGGGGATATCATTATGAAATAAATATTTTTCTTAAATACATATTGGACACAATTATTGGCACCCCTAGACATTCTTATGAGTAAAATATCTCTGAAGTATATTCCCATTCATATTCATAATTTTGAGCACTCCAGCGTGATTATGAACATGAAATTATCCAGCCATGGCTTCTTGTTTCACAGAAATATAAATAGCAGGGAAAACAAAGCCCAAATTCCCTTAATCATCCATCACAATGAGAAAAACCAAAGAATATATTTCTGATGTGCAGCAAAAGATAATTAAGCTTCACAAATTAGTGAAGTGGTTTTAAGAAAAGAGCTAGAGCAGTGAAAATTCCCATTTCCAACATCAGGACAATAATTAAGAATTTCCAATCAACAGAAAATGTTACGAAACTGCCTGGAAGAGGACATGTGTCTATATCGTCCTAATGCACGGTGAGGAGGATAGGAGACTGGAGAATAGCAGAAAACAGTTGAGTCTCAGGGTCAGAAACCTTAAAATAAATTGTCAAACAGCACCTACATCATGTTGTTTGGGAGGGTTTCAATAAAAAATATCCTCACTCAATATCCTCACTCATCCAAAAACAACAGCATATTCAGTTGTCAGACACGACTAGAACTTCAAATGGGACTGGCTTCTATGGTCAGATGAAACTAAAAAAAAAATTTTTAGCAGCAAACACTCAAGATGGGTTTGGTGAACACAGGGATAAAAAGTACCCATGTGTACAATGAAATATACTGCGGTATTTTTTATATTGTGGGCCTATATTTCGGAGTTCCTGGACATCTTGTTTAGACATATGGCATCATGGATTCTATCAAAAACCAACAGATAAAAAATCAATAAGTGACTGAATCTGTTAGAAATCTCATAATGGGCCATGTTTGGATCTTCCAACCGTACAATAATCCAAACACAAACCTCAAAAACAAAACAAAAATGGGTCACTGAGCACAAAACCAAGCTTCTGCTGGCCATTCCAGTCCTCTGACCTGAACCCTGTAGAAAATGAGTGAGGTGAACTGAAGAGAAGAAGCACCGTCATGGAGCTGGGAATCTAAAGGATCTGGAGTGATTCTGGATGAAGGAATGGTCTCTGATCTCTTGTCAGGTGTTTTCTAACCTCATCAGGCATTACAGGAGAACATTTAGAGCTGTTAAACTGGCAAATGGAGGTTTCTAAAAGTATTGAATAAAAGGGTGTCGTTAATTGTGGCCAATGTGTATTAGAGAAAAACATTTATTTCATAATGATATTTCCCCCATTTTAAATTCTTATTATCCAATGAATGGTTAGATTTTTGTGACTTTTTAAAAATAAAAGATCAAAAGGTTTACCAATGCAGATACATTTTCACAGCTGCCTTTGATCCTATTTACCAAGGCTGCCGATATATTTGGCCATGACTGTATATATATTAGTGCTGTCAAACGATCAATCGCATCCAAAAAAGTTATATTTGTTTACATAATATATGTGTATATATTTATGCATATATAAATACTCACATACAGCAAATATTTTGAAAATATTTACATGTATATACGCATAGAATTTTTATCATATATAAATATATTTAATATATACATTTAGGCATTTTATATAAACATAACATATTTTTCTTAAATATATACATGCATGTGTGTGTATTTATATATTCATAATAAATATGCACAGTACATGCACATATGAAAACAAAAACCTTTATTTTGGAATGCGATTATTCGTTTGACAGCACTTATATATATATAATAAATATATATATATATATATATATAATTATATATATACATATGATTATATAATATAAATTATAATATGGAAAGTTGCAAAAATAAATTACAAAGGCATAATGATATATGGTCTCAACCAAATGTATTCACATACACCGTCACACACATTATATTCAATTCGCTATAGTTTAGAAAATGGTATTGAAATATGATGAACTCATTGTGTCACATTATAATCAGTTTATTTGCTAGTTAAATTTTTAGAAGTCAACCAATTACCAACCAATGCTTAATTTTGTTCAGTCTGTGGTGTAAAAAGGTGGCATTAGCAGTTAAAGAAAAAGCACTTAAACTAAACACTTATTTTTTATCAATTGTACTGGTAGTCCACTGTATGAAGAATTTTTGGGTATAATGTCTCACAGTTCACTTTATTTAGCTATCCTCACTTACATAAATTAGCTATAGTGTCCTGCTAGTAAAAATATATCAAAAATTATATCTGGTGTCTGAATAATTTTTGGTTTGAACTGTGTATAACGAAAAAAGTTTATTAAAATGTATTTGTTAATGTGTTCATTTAATAAACATCAACCCTGAGACCTAAAAGTGCCTGAAGTTGAAGAAGTGCCCATTTATCGCTTTCATTCTTTCTTTCGTTCTCTCATCGTCTTTTGTTCCACTGCTGAAGGGCTTGCAGAACCTCCTCTCTTCTCCATCTCTGTGACTGTGATGCTTCACTGACTCTTAGCTCTCTGGAGCTAAATAAAAGGCCTGTGCTTTCTGAGGGGCACTAGCATGCATACGTCGGGCTACAGGCCACAATTAAACCTCCTCTCACTCACTCGGCTCATTCAGATCTTCCTCAGTCTCTCTCTTAGTCGCCTACAGTCAGACATCCTCAGACTTTTGATGTCTTTCTTAGACTGTCACCTGGGGTCACACCATCAGTGACGCTCATGCTAGAGAATATCTGAGGTAAAACAAGGCTGGATGAAATGCAGAGACCTCACAGTGCAGAGAAAGTGAGAATGTGAAAGAGATGTGAAGTGTGAAGTCATTAAGTGCTCAGGAAAGCAAGCTGGTTAATTACCCTACTGAACAGTGTTCAACACAGTTGTCGCACTCTGAACTCTTTAATTAGACTTTAATAAGAAGAAAATGTGAGTGGTGTCTACTCGTGCGAAACAATGCTACAGTGTTGCTATGTGGTCGCTAGTCACTGCAGTCACTATAATGTAAATGTTATTTTACAGTCTATCCACCTTTTTCTTCAACGCAGAAGTAAGCCTATGGGTGAGATTTCCGGTTCATATATAGGTAAATATATTACATATCATATTCCGTCCGCTATAGGTAAATAACGAGGAGAATAACAACGAGCAGTAAACGCTAAAACTGTTTACACCACAAACCAGTGTGTTCATAATTAAGATAATACATTAAAATAATATAAGACACACCAATTTTCAATATCAAGCAGCAAAACAAACTGTTTTCTACAGCTAAAAATAGCTGGACGCGGATGACACTGGAAACTAGACCCATAGAATTTACAAATGGCCGCGCCCATTTTTACATCAAGAAAAAGGTGGATAGTGTCGAGTTGGTACTGTTGGGTCAGTGTTGCCACCTTATGGACAAACTGTGAGCTGATCGTAAATCTGTACAGAGAAAATCTGGTTCATACTATGCTGAAATTTAGTGTAAATGTGAAAACTGGGGTATACTTTAGGCATAAGTGTTCAGGGAATGTTCATATCTTTAAGTCTGAGCAGCAATAATTGTGATGCTTGACTTTGCAAACATTACTGATGAGAGAATTGGGACATTTGAGGTGGATGGATGGGAAAACGCTGATTCTAGTCTAGTCCTTTGCAAAATGCATAGGCTGGGAATTGATGGAACTGAGCAAAATGCAAACGTCTAAGCTTTCCTGCTTCTGCTTTCCCCTGTACTCCCTCTCTCTCTCTCTTCCTCCCTCACATGCCAGCTTTACCCTCAAGACATGTTGCCTTCCTCTGTCTCATGTGCTCTCGATGCAGCTTATCGCTGCCGTAAAGCTGCTGCGTTTGTGACCAGAATTGAGCGTTTCCTCTAGTCTCGTTCTGCTGACATCATGTATGATCCACAGTGACAGACCCTGGCACTGACATGCCTTCATTCTTACAACCTTACTTGCAAGAGCCCCAGGGCTTGACTCCATGAGCATGTGCAGATTGTATTCTCATGCATGACGCTGTGTTTGCCGTCGTGTCCTGGAAGATGCCACTGTCTCCCAGCACCCATCGTGTGCAATGCATCTGGGACCTATTTAACCCTTGACCTGCAGTCGTCCACCGTGACCGACTGTTAGAGGGTGAGAGATGGGTGTGGGGCTATGGTGCAGTCTTTGGGTTTACAGGAACAGATCTGCATCTGCTCTGCCATCTTCTGGTGACTTCAGAGAAGAGCATCCTTAGTATTCAACTAGCCTACATCCAGAATGGGTTTCAAAGCCTTTGGCTGCCAATTGCTACTAACTAAAAACTGGTTTCAAGACCAGGATTAAGAACCGCTGCACTACATCGTACCTACCCAATTAGAAAACATCTGTGACAAGTTTCACCTCTTTCCACTGCCCCCTGCTTTATACAAAATACCATTTTACTCGCTCAATATTCTTCTGTTCGACACAAATACAGCTGCTTTCCTTTTGTATCTTTTACAGATCCTGTTCGACCAGGCCCAGAGATCCGTAAAGCAGCAGTTGCATAATTTTGTGAAGGAGTGAGTCCTTTATTCTTTCTCCCGAACTTGTTTCTGTTTTTAACCCTTTTCCTGCCCTCTGTGATGCACGCATCTTTCCATGCAATATGTCTACATGTGTGTCAATACGCAGGGATGTTCGGAAGTTTAAAGAGACGAAGAAGCAGTTTGATAAGGTGCGGGAGGATATGGAGATCGCCCAGGTGAAGAACGCACAAGCAGCACGCAACAAGCCGCATGAGGTGGAGGAGGCCACCAGCACCCTCGTCACCACCCGGAAGTGCTTCCGACACCTCGCCCTGGACTACGTGTTACAGGTATTTCAAAATAAAAGTGATAGTTCTCCCAAAAATGAAACGTACAAACCTGTATGAGTGTCTTTCTTTTTTGGGACATTTTACATTTACATTTAGTTATTTAGCAAATGCTTTTTTCCAAAGTGACTTACAAAGTAGACGCAATCAGACCAATGAGAGAGCAACAATATACAAGTGCTGGGACCAGTCTCAGTTAGTCTAGCACAGTGCACATAGCAAGGTTTTTTTTCTAGTATTAATTGGTCAGGTGAGGGCAAATATGTCTTTCCATGTTTATTGAAAATGGCTAAAGATTCAGCTGCTCGGATTGAGATAGGCAGGTCGTTCCACCTGCTGGGAACAGTCCAGGAAAAGGTCCGTGAGGGTGATTTTGTGCCTCTTTGGGATGGCACCACAAGGCATCGTTCACTTGCATAGAACGCAAGCATCGCAAGGGTGCGTAGGTCTGAACCAGTGAGTTTAAGTATATTGGTGCAGTGCCAGTGGTTGTCTTGTAGGCAAGCATCAGTACCTTGAATTTGGCAGCCAGTGCAAGCTGATGAAAAATAAAAGAAGATATTTTGAAGAAAGTTGGTAAGCAAATAGTTGATGGTCCCCATTGCCTTCCAGAGAATGGGAAAATACGGTGGAAGTCAAAGGGGACCATCAACGGTTGTGTTTCCAAATATTTTTTGTGTTCAGCAGAAGAATAAAAAAATTATAATTTGGAATAGCTTGAGAGTGAATGAATGATGACAGAATTTTCGTTTTTGGATGAACTATGATGTCAATAAAATGACATTTAAAATATAAATTTGGAAAGTCTCCAAAACAATGAAAACAGAGATTTTAATACATAGGAAATTTTAGAGTTTGAATATTGTCATAATTTAATCACCCTCACGTCATTTGCAATTTTTGAAGAAAGTCACTGGGGTCCAATGTTGTTTAAAAAAAACAAGTGCACTCCAAAAAACAAGTTGCTGTCTTAAATTTGTTCATTTAAACCTAAATTAAATTAAACTGACTTAAAAAAAATGTATTTGAATCATGTACAATGCACAATTTAAAGCTGAAAATTGCATAACATATTTTGATGAGTTAAAAGGGTTATTCCACCCCAAAATGTAAATGTTGTCATTTATCACAAGTGATTGACAAAATGTTAATCTTGGGGTGGAGTAACCCTTTAAAGTAATATAGAAATACATGTTGCCATAACATATTGGTCATGTTTTTTTTTTACATTGTGGAATTATAATTTTTTTTAAGTCTAGTTTCACAACTCAGAAAAATATATATTTACACTGCAGTTCTTTAATTTTGTTTGTGTAATTTAGGCCACAAACCTTAAATTTCCTTCTCCATAAAATCTTTCTGGACAGTCTTGGATGCTATTTATACTCCGTAATGGCCAGCTGTCTCCAGGACTCGCGGCAGCGTTCTGACGGATTAGACCCGACTGCTCCTTCCCATCGGCACTATCTTTAAACAGCCGTCATTAGCTCTCATTTCACAGCATAACATGACCTCCTTTGTACTCTCCCAGCCTTGTGTCCTGTGAGGGCTGTGATTTGATGGGTATTCCCCATTTAATTTGACCATCTATGTTCTGTTTTTAGGCAACTCGATTGGTTGACAAGATTGTTGTAATGGCTATGTTATTTTGGTTAAGTGACCAAAGGCTGTTTTGGTAAAAACCAAATGCAAAATGGTGTGCTTTTCATTTACTACAGAGAAATGGTCAGTAGCCATTATATTGTGTCATAAGTTTAATTTAAACTGATATCTGAGACCATTTCTGTTTCATGAGGCTGTTAAATATATTGAATATGTTAATGCATAAGGACAAAAATAGGTTGTAGTGTCTCTAATGGCCACTGTGTGGAGCAGGGTCATGTGTGATCACTGAATTCTGAATTTAGACACATGAATAGCTTGGTTTCTCAATCTAAAGTCTAAAAAGACAAAAAATGTGGTTATTGTTGGTTAAAAGTCGACAAGAATGGATTGTGGGCCACTGCCAGGGACCCTAAAAACCTCAGGATCCTCTTGCCTCATTGTACCATGATTCTTTCCTGCCAAAGTGTTTATATCATAAATAACAGCTTTGTGGTGAAAGGGCTTAGTGGGTTGTAACCAAATGTTGTAGGTTTGAATCCCTTTTGTTAAAAGCACCTACTAATGCCTCTGCTCTTCTCCTGTTTCTCAGATCAATGTTCTTCAGGCCAAAAAGAAATTTGAAATTTTGGATTCGGTGAGTGGGTTCAAATGCCATTATAAACCAGCTTTCTCCTCCTCTGTAGTTTTCAGTGTTGACTGTTTGCTCTCCTCCACAGATGCTGTCGTTCATGCAGGCTCAGCACAGTCTCTTCCAGCAGGGCTTCAACCTCTTGGACGAGATCGACCCCTACATGAAGAAGCTGGCTGCTGAGGTGAGATAGAGCTACACACCTGCTCCTCCAGGATCAGCAGCTCATTAGGGCCCTCTGTTCACCTGCTCTCCCCCGACACCTGCGCCTAATGCTGGACATGTGGTGACGAGCCCCAGGCTCCAAATTAACACGGGCTTAATGAGTGAAAATGAGGGATAATGTCTAACCTTGAGGTTGACCGGCACGTTGCATCTGTCTGAGACGGGCTTAAAGACAAGCTGGAAATATAATTCACCCTAATTAATAGTCTTATTGTGCACGATTCATCACTGCATGTTATTCTTTTCAGATGTTACTATTAGTTACTTTATTAACTGGCTCAGCGTTTTTTGCTGATGTTACGGCCATTGTAATATAATATAATAATGAATTAGAATTGTGTCCTAATAAATGTTGTTTTGCCATGTCACATTATCAAGGTTAAATGTGTTGATAATGTGTTGTGCTCTTCACGGTCAAAAGTGACAGGACACCTATAACGTAACTGCTTATTTTTTCAGTAAAATCTTTTTGCCATTGGAAAAATACACATTTTTTGTATTCTTTTTTACAATATTTTTTTTATTAATGCAGTATATCAGGTTAAAATAGAGACTCAGCCATCCAAAACCAATTTTGGAAGGCAAATTAGCACATCTGGTTGGAGAAAAACATCTGTAATGGCAGGTGTAACTTGATAGCTCTCTATAGAGCAGCTTGTGAATTGGCTAGTTGTTTTTATACAATTGATTCAACATTTGTGTTAGGTGGAAGAGTTGAAAATATATTTAAAACAATCTCAAAGACTATTTCTTATCAAGGTTTGGATTTATTTATTTTTTGTTATAAATATGATTTGAAGTGTTAGTTTTGTATTATGATTACAGTCAAACCTAAACATTGTGTTAGAAAGAGAACACAAAGAAGTATTTTGTTACCCACTTTTTTAATGCAGAATTTGTAAAAACAAATTAAATTAATTAATTTTGACAAGCTGGCACTCGTCTGAGAGATTTGGATAACTGTTTTTTTTTTTTGTTCACTTTGCAAATGCCAAAAAAGTCACCATTTGTACCATCGATGAAGTGTGATTAAAAAAATTCAAAACAGAAAAGTTTTTGTTCAAAAGTGACCTCAGAGCACCTAAAGAAAGCCCATTTGATCAGTATTAACACACTGTATTGTGGTATTCACAAGTAAATTATTTAAGTATTCAAGTTAAGTTTTTTTGATTGTTATTATATTAAAAACTAAAGTAACACAATAATAGTAAATCATATAATTTATAATCATAATAATAAATATAATTTATTAAATTAAAAAAATAGATAATAATAATATAATTAATAATTAAATTTAGATTAGATTTATTTAAATATATTTATTTGTATAATTAAATTTATAATATAAACATGATTTATAATAATAATTGTCAAATTAAAGTAAAAAATATATATAATACATATTTATAGTATTTTTTTAAATAATAATTTCCTTTTTAAAAAGAAGCATTTACTACTTACTGTTTCAAAAGCAACAATAAAAAAAATTGTTCTGCGTTTTAGTTTATACAAAGGCTTATACAAAAATATAATTTCTATTAATATCATAAAATACCTATATACACTCACACAGAAAAAACAAGCTCTTTGTGAATAAAAATGACCTGTTATAAATATGATGAAAAATAATCTATATACAGTGAAAAATGTGGCAATGAAAAATAAATAGCTCAGAAACTGCTAGTATATTTAACAAATGATTACAAAAATAGCAAGTAACACATTGAATTAAACAGAAAAAATGAAATAGAAAGATTGAAATAGTATTGTAAAACGTATTCCAATCACCTTTGTTTTATTCCCAAAACCTGTCTTTGTGTTTTCATCTCAGCTGGATCAGCTGGTCATAGACTCAGCTGTGGAGAAGAGAGAGATGGAGCACAAACATGCCACCATACAGCAGCGAGTAAGAACACCATCTGCTTTCTTTACTGTCCTCATCTCCCATCTTCCTCCTCTGGCCTTTTCTCTTTCTTGTCTGCCGGATACCTCCCCGCTCTCTTCTGTTAAATCTTCATTTGGTCTCTTCCTCCTCCTCTTCTTGACTGCCTCTTTCCACCTAAGGAGTCATGTGAAAGTTTCCACTAATAATATATGAAACCCAAGTCCCATACAATCTTCCCACCTCAGATCCTCAGTTCAATCTGATCAGACAGATGTAGGGGTGGCTACTGAATTATTAACCCTAAAATAAAACTAGTAGGAAGTGGTTTTCTGCTGAGAATCGGGTGTCAGGTGAAGTTATTTCCTCTGAAGCACTGACACACTTCCTGTCATAATATTGTCCGATCACTCAAGCTCTTTGCTGTCAGGTTTGTGACAGTTCAGTCTGAACTTGGCTGCTAGTGATAAATGTATTATTATTATTATATCAATAAAGCATGATGTCCTGTCCTGTCCAGATGTCCCCGTGAATTTGGCCCTCAAGATATGCGCAAACACACACACACACGCTCTCTAACGTCCATCTGCTAGATCATAGCAAGCCAGCAGGGCATCGCAGCCAACAGATCCGTGCCAGAAACACTCTGACGTTTCCCTCTGACCCTGAATCTTTGTCTCGGCTCGTCTTTGTTCAGATTCCAGTGGTATTGATGGGGCGTTTCTGGACAAAAGCAAGTTTATTTGGCCCAGCAGATTTAAAGTGCCCCTATTATGGATAATGAAAGGTTCATATTTTGGTTTTGGGAGTCCTTAACAACAGGTTGACATGCATGCAAGGCCAAAAAACACTTTCATTGTCTTATAATATGCATTTATTTTTTACCTTACTTGCTCATCGACTCCCAAACCATTCGGTCAACGATTCATTTTTCCAAACCCCTCCTTTGCGTGAGACTAATCGGTGGTGATTTGTCTCATTTTCATTTCATCACACCTATAATTCCTGATAAAGCAGTGTTTGTGAGCGCAGCTGCTTTGTGTACAGCGTTACCAGTGAAACGGCTATTTTACCCAAAAGCGGCACCTAGTGGCAAATAATGAATTAGCATTTTCATTCAGACCAATGCCGAAAGAGGGGGGGGGGGGGGTATGATAATGTTTCATGTTGACGTCAACATGAAACGTCT
>CM049795.1:17568748-17578584 GCA_027422405.1 Ptychobarbus kaznakovi
ACATGCGTGAGAGTGATCGTCCGCAGGCCAAGAGTGTTATTTAGAACATGACTTGCAGATGAATCAGACCTCCTGTTTCTGTAACACCAACAGGATTTTAGAGGGCAACATGAGGTAAACATTTACATGACAAAATCTGGAAGGAGCATCAGCTGACTTTTTTTGTCCACATCCCTGGCCAACAAAAATAATTGTGTACCATATTCATATGATTTTCTTTCTCACATACAACATAAAAGATGGGTCACACTATTTTAAGGTCCAGTTCTCGCTATTAACAAACCATTAACTACGACTTTCCCTCAATAATCTCCTGATTTGCTGCTTATTAATAGTTATTAAGGGTGGGAGGAATATGTGCTTTTATAAGTACTAATAAACAGCCAATATGTGACATGTTATTTCATAGATGCAGATCAGCATATTAGAATGATTTCTGAAGGATCATGTGACACTGAAGACTGGAGCAGAAAATTCAGCTTTGCATGACAGGAATAATTACATTTTAAAATATATTAGAAAAGTTATTTTAAGCTGTCATAATACTTCTGAATATACCCGTTTTACTGTATGATTGATCAAATAAATACAGCCTTAATGAGCTTAAGAGATGTCTTTCCAAAACATTAAACCAAAACCCAAACATTTGAACAATGAAGTATGTGTAATAATGATTTTCAGTTATGAGATTGAAAGGAAAACCAGGCCTTAGAGACAACCAGTGAACAGGGACAAAAATAACGTTTAACAAAAAAAACAGGAATTTGAATTACAGAGAAAAGTAGTGTGTCAGACAGCTAAAGTAAAGAATGAGGAACAATTGAACCGTGAATGAAAGCGTGTGAGATCTACTACGCATGCAGCACGTTTGGTCCCGTATGTTCAGCACACTTCCACAAATTTAGCATGTCGTCTGGTGACCTGTTGACCCTGAATGGAGATTAACATCTTTGCCATGTCCACTCACACAGCTTACAGAAACAGTTCATCAGAGAGCGTCACAAAACACAAGACTTGGGCTCTTCTAACCTGGACCCGTAGCACCCTTCAAGCAATGCCCACTAAAAAAAACATTCAGAGCACCAAAGCAACTCTCAGACCATACCGTAGTATATGTAGATGCCACATTGGACCGCTCCGGACATGTTGGCACGTCCGCCATCTTGGAAGAGTCAACGACTCGTCACTATCCGTAAAAATCAATCATTTTCCAAAGTGACAACATGTAACGTCAATACTTATATTCCCAAAGAAATAGGATAAACTTTCACAGGTTTATTAACTATGGTCTCATTTTAATAGCATGATGGCTACTGCCTTTGTCTTGTTGTATTGTTAGTTTAGCTAAATATTCATCTGATTACAGATATAGATATGCATATAACTACTGATGCAGACACATTGTCAACTTGCTCACAAGTGATCATGGACCGGCTTTGGCCAATTGACAAATTATTGTTCCAAGATGGCTATGACTTGCGTTTAGCAACCCATAGAAACAGCCACTAGGAGGGATCTATGTATATTATATCTACAGTGTTTGGTAGATTACTTGCAAAGTGTAGTCTGTTACTGATCCCGAATTACAAGAAAAAGTGTAGTTTGTAACGCGATTCATTACAATACACGTTTTCAGATCACTTCTTGATTACTTTTAGATTACTTTTGATCTAACGCATTTATCACATTGCTTTTAAACAGGATAATCTTGTTCCATATTGACATAAAATACAAAGAGAGAAACAAATCACAATTTTCTGTGTAATTATATCCACCTGACTAGTGACTGGTCTTTGTGTGAAGTCCACAAAACTGGAAGATTTCTGACTGTATATAACAAACAGTAGTCTATGTGTGACCCTGGATCTCAAAACCTTGTCTTAAGTAGCACCAGTAAATTTGTAGCGATCGCCAACAATACACTGTATGGGTCAAAATTATTGATTTTTCTTTTATGCCAAAAATCATCAGGATATTAAGTAAAGATCATGTTCCATGAAGACATTTAGTAAATTTCCTATCTTAAGTATATCCAAATTTAATTTCTGATCAGTAATATGCATTGCTAAGGACTTTAAAGGAGAATTTTTTTATATTTATTTTTTTTGGTACCTCGGTTTCTAGATATTCAAATAGTTGTATCTCGGCCAAATATTGTCCTATCCTAACAAACCATGCATCAATGGAACGCTTATTTCAGCTTTCAGATGATCTATACATCTCAATTTCAAAAACTTGACCCTTATGACCGGTTTTGTGGTCCAGGGTCACATTTTAGAAAGGAAAATTTAAAAGAAGAAAACGTAGAAATAGAGAGAATCATTGAGTTATGAATAATGTATTGCTATTAAGTGAAAAATGTGATTATGTAATCAATAGAAAGTAGTCTGATTATGAGTGTTTTAAAATGTAATATAATCTAATTACAAGTAGGCCTACCTAATTTTTGTAATCTGATCATGTAATCCAGATTACATGGAATACATTTCTAGCTCTGTATATCAACCTATAGCATCCCACCATTGTCGCAGTGAATGGACAAACTCAGAAAATGTTAATATATCTAGCTCCAAACTTATAAAATGAGAGCAGTCGGTGAATGCGGCCAGCTGTGATTCTGGAGCGATGCCGTGGGCAGAAGCATCCTGTTGATTTATCTGCAGAGATGCCTAAACATCGTCTCTGTCCCTCCTCCTCTTTCTTCCGCTGACAGAGTTACGATCTCTCTGACTGTCACACCACCTCGCTGTTTTACTGCCTCCTCGTGTTGCATCTGTCACTCGTAACACATGCACACACACTAACTCGCTCCTCTATTCACGTCTAACCTGCTTGTGGCTCTCTTGGGGTTTTCTTTCTCAGTCCTTCACAGAGTTATGGTATGTCGCACACTCAGCTGCGTTAGGAGGCTTTATGAGCATGCAGTGCTAATGTGGAACACAAAACTGGATTAATGAAAGACTGCGAAATAGATTGCACTTGTTTGTTATTACACATGCTACATGGGAACATGCGCGATTTTGTTTTCAAATAATCGTCTTCGTCCATGTTCACTTGAAAGCGTTTGTTACCTGTGCAATAATCAATGCAGTCGATCATCATCTTGATTTGCCACACCTGTGAGGTGGATGGATTATCTCGGCAAAGGAGAAGTGCTCAGTAACACAGATTTAGACAGATTTGTGAACAATATTTGAGAGAAATAGGCCTTTTGTGTACATCATGAAAAATGGGGGCAAAAACAAAACGTTTATAATTTTGGTCAGTGTATATATATATATATATATATATATATTTCAACGTAAACGTTGTTGTATTTTGCTTATTTAAAATATGTAATTGATAATTCAGTAATTGAGGTTCATTCACTTAGTTGGGGTGTAGTCAAGTCATGGTGTAATCAATACGGCATATTATCTAAATCCGTTTAAGTTCTCTATTATTATTGATTATGGTGTTGTGTGTTTTTTTCATAATGCAGGCATAACAGAGCGACTGAAACCCGTAACAAGTGTAATATCTCCCGTAATCCACTTGTTAGAGAGTGTGAGAGCTGGAAGAAAGAGGTTCTCTGAGGGGCAATAACGCGTGCTTGATTGAGCAGCAATGGTCTCATACTGACAGACAGATGGACGAGAACACCGCGCGCTCGTAAATCCGCGAATGACGCGGGGCTTTCGTACGTGCACTGTAAAAAAAAAACTGTTGTTTTTACAGGAAAACGCTGGCAGCTATGGTTACCAGAGAATTCCTGTAAAAAAACAGCAGCACAGTAGATAACTTTACTGACACAATATGTAAATTGATTTACAGTGAATGAAATCACAGCGAATCACATTACAAACTGTTAAGTCTACCAAAAAACGTGTTTATTTATATACAACACAGTTTTGCAAAATTGACTATGTCCTGTATTTTTTTACATGTAATAATTGCTTATTGTGCATCAATAAATGATACAATTAACAGGGAAATATCAAACAAAACGCATTTTAACCGGTAAAACAACAGAAAAAACGTTGCATTTTAAATTGAGATATTCTGTATATTATACATAAAATCTATTCATAATATGCTGTATTGTTATGTTTTTAATAATGAAGTTATTGTGGTAAATCTCAAAAACACATCTTGAGAAAAGACAAGAGAGCAAAATATAACTTGAGAAATTTATTTAACAGCCATCGTCAATAGTTGTAAACAACTGGATGAATTTTTATTCAAACAAAGTTTTCAAAGTTTTAAACAAAGTTTATGTGCCAGGCACACAACAACAACCCACACTCCTCCCTGTCTGGAATGTTCCACAGTATGGCATACAACTTATCTATCTCCATGGAGACAATCAGGTGATGCAAAATGGCCAAGTTACAGGTCAGATCTACAGGCGAGCCCCCTCACGTTTGTTAAGGTATTTTTTGCAATAAAAACAGTTCTAATTGAATAAATGCAAGATAGATAAGTTTTATACCATATTGTGAAACATTCCCGCAAAGAAAGAACATCTTCATGAAACAAGCAAAAAAAAATATTATATAGTGCCTTAGTAAACATAATACACATTGTGGATTTAACAAAGCAAAAACTAAAAGTACCTCTTCTCAAACAAACAGAGAAAAAGTTAGTGCATCTTTAAGACTTAAAAAAATAAAATTATATAGTGCCTTAATAAACATAATACACATTGTGGATTTAACAAAGCGAAAACTAAAAGTACCTCTTCTCAAACAAACAGAGAAAAAGTTCTTCTCAAACAAAGAGTCAGAGACCACAGAAAGAGTCCATATTTAGGCTTAACGCCACTCGTGATCGGAGAGTTCCTGTATCAGGGTGAGGACTCGAGGGTTCACGTTGAGACGACGCTTGGAGTTTTTTATTCTCTACTTTGGTTCTTTTTCTGGGTTTATCGAGAAAAAACACCTGTAGAACAAAAGCATATTAAGCATTTTAATTGGTCAGTTATAAAAAAAAAAAAAAAAAAAAAAGACTACAAGAAACAATATACACACTACCGGTCCAAAGTTTGGAAAGTGTACTATTTTGATTGTTTTTTGAAAGAAGTCTCCTCTGCTCAACAAGGCTGCATTTATTTGATCCAATATACAGCAAAAACAGTATTATTGTGAAATACTTTTACAATTTAAAATAACTTTCTATTTCAATATATTTTAAAATGCAATTTGTTTCTGTGATTTAAAGCTGAATTTTCAGCATCATTACTCCAGTCTTTAGTCACATGATCCTTCAGAAATTATTCTAATATGCTGATTTGCTGCTCAAGAAACACTTATTATCAATGTTAAAAACAGTTTGTGTACACTTTTCAGGATATTAATGAATAAAGTTCAAAACAACAGCATTTATTTGAAATATAAAGCTTTTGCAACATTATAAATGTCTATACTGTCACTTGATCAATTTAATGCATCCTTGCTGAATAAATTATTAGGTTCTTTCCTAAAAAAATTAAAAAAAAAATAAATGAAAAAAATAATCTTACCGAGCCAAAATTTTGAACGGTATTACAATGTTACAAAAGCTTTCTATTTCAGATAAATACTGTTCTTTTGAACTTTATATTCAAAGAATGAAAAAAAACTAAACTGTTTTCAACACTGATAATAATCAAATGTTTCTTGAGCATCAAATCATCATATTAGAATGATTCCTGAAGGATCACGATACTCTGAATTTTGAGCATTTTAGTGATGCTCAAAATTCAGCTTTGCATCACAGGAATAAATTACACTTTAAAATATATTCAAATAGAAAAGTTTTTACATTTTAATAATATTTCACAATATAACAGCTTTTTTTGTATTTTTAATAACATAAATGCAGCCTTGGTTAGCAGAAGAGACTTCTTTCAAAAACAATAAAAATAGTACAGTTTCCAAACTTTTGACATGCATATATAAAAAAAACAGTCTGAGCCTTGCCAAGACTCAGAGCCGAACCAAGACCGAGACTCAGGCCACACCCAGAGGCAAGGCCGAGAGTCAGACCCAGACTAAGACCGGCTCAAGTCCGCTCTTAGTCTGGGTCTGACCCTCTGTCTTGAGTCCCGGCCTAGTTAAGGTCCGGATTAAGACCGGGACCTCTGAGCCGGACTCCAGGTCCCAGAGTCCCAGGTCTGAGAAATGAGTAAGCCATGTTTACTCACCTTTGAAGAAACTCCAGAGTTGAAGTCAGCTCAGATGGATAGTGAATATTAAAACAGTAGTAGCTCCCGAACATGAGGCACAATGCAGAAATGAAGGAGGAGATGTTTGTGTTGATAAGGTTCCGATCCAGACTCACATGTACCTTGTGGAGGAATAGCAGGACTGTCCCAATGAACAAATTATTTAACAGTTATATTAATAAGTCTGCACTCACATGACAAATTCTATAAACAGTGCAATTAAAAAAAAGAGATATGAAACAGACTTACCACAGACAATAACAACGGGTTCAGAGGCACTTGCTCCAGTTGGACCTCTTCTGCCAGACATGTATCTCTACATGGAAGAACATGGACTCCTCCTTCTCATCAAAGTAGCTGAGCAGAAGCAGGATCATCTCTATCACATCATCTGAACAGCCACTCTGCAGTCCCGCATCCTCTGAAGCCTTGCATAATTCTGAAGGAATTTCTTGCTCTTGTTGACACAAACTGTGGTCATGTAGTCGAGAAGCCTTTTTCCTTTCAAATCCAAATTTCGTGTGAATGTCTCTGAGGTCAATCCCAGTGAGTTCCATAAAGTGGACTGACATGCCAAGTTCATCAAACCAAAACGGCCACTCCTCTCTAAGGCATTTGATACTTTTTCCCTGGTTGACATGTTGACGCTGTGTGTAAAATGTGGACTTCATTAAACATTTTACCTCCTCTGGATTGGCATCAGAGTGTTGGAACATCACCTTGACTTTTTCCATCTTTTGCTGCTGGCTCTCTTGAGTTTCTTCAAGGGGCAGAAATTTTACATTCCATTTAATGCATCCATAAGTGTCCTGCATTGCTGCTCTCTCTTCTAATGGGATCTCGTCTGTTTGGTCCGAGTCATCGGTCTGATGTTTTCTTTTTCTTATTTTAGGTGTTGAAGTGCGCCTCACATTTTCAATTCTGTTTTGCAACTGTTTGACAAGGGAATGGTAGCCTGTTCCAATAATATCACCCTCTATTACATCTTGGAGAGAACTGGGATATTTACCACCATTTTTGTTGCAACGTCAATGGAATGCTTTTTACCTGAGGGCATGTTGCATCATCTCAGTCACAACAATCCGGACCATTTGCCTCCTTAGTTTTGTGCCAGCCTTTTTTCCCCCCTCTCTAAAGCCTGCATCACTTCCTCAGGAAATTTACTCCATGGAATTTCAAAGTTGACGTCCCACTGTGTGTCAAGTCCTGGGCTGCTGGAGGAGCTTGACGATGAACTTTGGGGTGAAACAGAGAGCGATGGCAGCGATTGGGTAGGTGAGGCTTCCACAGATGATAGTGAACTCTTCTCGGAGTGTGGTCTTTAAATGGCAAAAAAAATAAGATTGATTCACACTAAAATATTTCACAATGTCCATGTCTGCTGTTGATTTTGAATAGTTGTGTGGTGGTGTATAGTGTTTTTACTTACATTTCCGTTTCCAAGCAGAAAGAAGCTTTCTGGCTTCTACAGGTCTTAATGCTGTCATCAAATCAGCCTCCGTTACGAAGCATAGATCATCATACGTCTCGACTCCAATGGACTGCAAGTGCTCTTCCAGGATGTTTTTGTTTACTGCTTGAAGTTGTGGTAGGACTTCCATGATGGCGACATCTAGGAAGGTTCGCTCTGAGTCAGTCATATTTGCACTGAAGACAAAATGGCACCTTCAAACAAAACAGAAAATATATACAGTACATACACTTAACAGAGCAGGGACATGCATCAGGTAACACTTATATTAATGTCAAATTATTTACAGTAAGAAGTGAGCTTTAATTGGACTTTATTTTTCCACAATACTGTGTTTTAGTGGAATGACTTGG
Source organism: Ptychobarbus kaznakovi (assembly GCA_027422405.1). Lineage (NCBI taxonomy): Eukaryota > Metazoa > Chordata > Actinopteri > Cypriniformes > Cyprinidae > Ptychobarbus > Ptychobarbus kaznakovi. The sequence continues at coordinate 17,576,757 of CM049795.1, forward strand.
TATCCATCAAGAATGTATGATACCAAAGGATAGAAATCGGGCAGGTCATTAATGTTGATACACTGTAACCCAAGACTGTCCTTTGTCACAGAATACAGATGGTATTCTGAAGAGAGAAGGTGCCTTTGTGGATATCCATCAAAACATACACAGATGTGTCATTATGAATCAAGATGAGTAGAAGTTCACCAAACTCCATACTCATCATTTCTGTACACAAGAAACTGTCCTTTTTTTATTTGCAGTGCCCTTGTACTGAATGTCTGTGGTAACTGTGGTATTGCTTTCTGAAAAGGCTAACTCCCTGACTGCATGTTTAATAGTGTTACTGTAGAGGTTGGATAAAACGCACACCTGTCCTTCACTTGCAGTAGTTTAACTGCATTCTTGCCCAGCTAAAAGATATGCCTGATACATCTGATGACGCTCCGACAAAGTTTGACAAATGTTTTTGAAGTTTTTCAAGTGTCTGGCACATCTTTTAAAATAACTGTGCTTACTTTCAAACCTAAGCGTCCATAACCTAATCAATGGACCAAATTTCAAGATCAGTGCTGAATAATGGCGCAAATAGTGGTGCTTGGGTTTTAGTTGCACCTCAGAAACAACATCTTTCTCAACTCCAATATTCTTGGATCAAAATGTCAAGATATGCTGTCTGGGACAAGGAAATGTTCTGAGCACAAATAAGATCCACAATGTCTTTTAGCTGGAGAGCTAACTGCCATACTTCATCCTCATGATTTTGCACTTTGTCACCAATCAAAACTGTAAAAATCTCAAAAGGTTCCATTTTTGAATGGCTTGTCCTGATAACTTGGCACTGTCCGGTTGACAGCACATGGCTTTGTGAGTGCTTCAGATCCTTTGTACTTTAACTGTTTGATGCCCTGTTTAAGAGTAGTATGTGAACCATTTTTTCTTTTTTATAATGTTCTTCAGGTACAGTGTTAGATCATATGACAAGACTTCTTCAAAGAGGTCATGACCTAAACAGGGCGAAGACCAGGCTGGGATACGTGAAAAGACTCAAGAGCATTAAAGATAGAGTTTACCTTTATCCCTCGACGCCTTGGATGTTTTCAGCCTGGAGATCAGCAACAGCTGCGTCATACGTCTCTGGGTGCGTAGAGGACCACAAACTCACTTCTTGTGATTTCACAGTACCTGCAAAAATATTTAGAGCGCTAAAGTTCTCTGTAAACCCACCTATGCAATGAGAACCCAAGTTATCCCCAGCAATGCAGTAAAGACCCCCTTTTACTGTTTGTCCATCTACATTTATTCCATCTGTCTCCAAGGATTTCAGATCTGCCAACAACTCTGAGAAAACTTTGGCTACTCCAAAACGCTTAAGGTCATCCTCGACACACAACAAGACTAAAAACATATTATCAGTATTTGAACGCAAATGAATGGGTAAATTTGCTAATGAAATATAGACTGCAAGAACTTTGTGCATCTTTTAGCAGAACCAAAGGGATTCACAATTTCAAATGATCTGTACAAAATCAGTTTGAGGCTTTCAGGGTTTTCATTGAAGAACTGGTGACATTTTAAATTTTGTCCATCATATAAATCCCGTAAAACCTCTCATCAGGATCTCCAAACTGTTGTGACTGTGCATTCCTCCTAAAAAGTGACTGTAAAAAGCTCTTCAGAGTTTCTGCTACTGGTATGTAGTAAGCAAATTTTTGTTTCATGTTTTCATCCATTCCCAGTGCCAACTTTTTGGGGTTCTGCGTAATTAAAAATTTTTTGTGAATGTCTGATTTCAGAGTATGTAGTTCTTAAATTGTCCCTGATGACAGACAGGAACAAATATCTA
>CM049795.1:17578684-17669858 GCA_027422405.1 Ptychobarbus kaznakovi
GCCCTGTTTCGAGTCAACGTGATAAATTGAGTAACGGAGCATGCTGTGTGAGAGGATGAGATGTGGAGGGAAAACCTCAGACGTCTCAACAGGGTTTCTTCAAACATCCACCATCTGTGGTGAGCTACTAAGAGCTATAGCTTTTAGCTGAATCTAAACTGGATTAAGAAGGCTTTCAGATAGTGTGAGATTAGATATCACCTCATACTTTTATGAAATTGATGTTCATAAAGGTGTAACCTAATCTCAGAGCACGCCTGCTTCAGAGAGACATAGTGTGAAGATGTAAATGGAGACAGTCTTTCTATTGTCAATCTTATGGCTACAAATCGGCTCTGGGATCAACTGTAGGTCATTGACGTTAAAGGGGCAATGGCATAATAAGAGATGCATCCCTTTGAGTCAACCACATCAACTAATCCAGCTCAAAAGCCTCTACTGAACCTGAGTGCACATCTATTATGACTGATGGCAGATACTTAGTAATGTTTGTCCTAGTTCAGTGTCTTGACTTATTTTTTGTCCATGCATTAAAAATACATTGCCTTTTTTCTGAATTCAGAAATTTATTTAGCTATTTTTTTGGGTGGTATAAAGTCAACAATGTCCGTTTGGTATGATATAGCTACATTACAATATAAGAATATAAAATATTTATTAAAAAGAATAGTGTTTTAATCCTCATGTTGTGTTCCGGTCACTTTGACTCTGAGAGTGTTTTCTTTTTCCTGAAAATGTTAGCTAATGTTATCGTGTTGGACTAAAACTAAATGACTTTGCTCACACAGGTTATAACAACTGCCAAAAATTACCGATGTATTACCAAATATTGGATTACATTTTTTGGGGGAGCTTGTTTCCTTGCAATTAGCACAGGTTTTGTATTTATTTTTGGAACGGATTGATCGTAAACCTCATTAATCTGAGTTTATGCACCTAATTTGTTTGAGTAAATATTGCCATTATTCGTGAATATACAAATTTCATCTTGAGTTTGAGAAATACATATTTTGTCTAAAAAAAAATTATTGTGAAATTCATTATAAACAACTTCTTAGAAAAAATATTAACGTCTTTTTATGATTTAATTAGTAAAATGTGAGTGTTATTCCCCCCCAAAAGTATCATGATATTTATGGATTAATAAATCACAATATCTGTAAAAAAATAAATATAATAATACCAAAATTTGAATTGTTTTGTTTACTCTTTCGTATAACCAATCAGAAATGACTTTGATATATCTATCATCTCATGAATTCTGTATTTTTCTTATGTCTCTGCAGGGCGAATATCGATGAAGTTGAGACTGATGTTGTGGAAATAGAAGCCAAGCTGGATAAGGTATGAATAAACTCTGTTTGAAATAACTTCATATCATTTGATTAGTGTCTTCTTTGCCCTTGTTTAATTGAGATGTTTGAGGCCTTCTTAATGCTCAGCTAACTAAGCACTAGCGCATTACTGCCTGGATAAAACAGCATAACAAATGTGCACTGAGTTAAATCCGGCTCGTACGCCATACAGGATTAGAGGAATTCGAGAGCGAAACCCGTTTAGCATTGGGATGCTGAACATTTGCATCAGGGAACGGCAGTCTTGCAGGTCCTTTCTGCTTCAGGGTGTTAGCAGAAACATCCAAATCTGCATACAAGGGCAATGTCTTCTCATTATTGCAAGTTTATCGCAATATTAAAACCCCCAGACTTTTAATAAGCATTAAATTCGTGTAAATGCAAACCAGAGATGCATGTGTGTACATACAGTACACCAACTTGTAATGGTAGCACAAACTGCATGCAAGATCGTGCAGCCCTTTGACAGACAGATATTCAACAAATAAACAGGCTAAGTAAGCTTTCATTGGCTAAGCTAGCATATCGATATTCTTGAAATGTATTGTTGAAGGCCTTAAGTTGATAACAAAAGTGCTGTTTTGATAGCTGAAATAAAGCTAATTCTTCTCAAAGCAGCTTTTAGCATGCTAGCATTCACTGAAAATCAAGCACAACATGCTAGAGAGTCGAAAGTTTAAGCTCTTCATCTGTTGCTAAAATTGTAAACAATAAATAAAACAATATTTGGGTTCTTGAGCTGTATAACTGAATTAAATATGAACATGTTATTTAACTCTTTTGAAATGTATCCTCTATTAGCCTCATCCAAGCTGATTCATAGCAAACTTATGTTCACTGCCATATGTGCTACACATGACCATTCTCATATTAACTCATTGTGTGTTTTGTAATTGTCAGTTTATATAATAATATAAAAAAGAATTCTGCCTAGCATTAGGATCGCATAGCATTAGCATTTAATGTGGAAGCATAGCATAACAACACAGAGGAAGTTGAGTGTCTCAGTCTAGTCTGTTTGACTTCTCTTATGAAAATTATCCATTGTTCTACTCCAAATAAAGCCCCAAAAAAACATTAACCAAACAAATTAACAATGGTTTGACTAGTTTAAACTTGGTATTTGTAGTAAAACTATACAAATGGCAATAAATATACATTATTTTTAGGGCTGCACTGTAATATTTAAAGTGATAGTTCACCCAAAAAAGAAAATTCTGTTATTACTCACCGTCATGTCGTTCCAGCTTTCCTTCATCTTCAGAACACAAATGAAGATATTTTTGATGAAGTCCGAGAGCTTTCGCCAAAGACAGCAACGCAACTGAAAATTTCAAGGTCCAGAAAGGTAGTAAGAACATCGTTAAAATAGTCCATGTGATATCAGTGGTTCAACTGTCATGTTATGAAGCTACAAGAATACTTTTTGTGTGCAAAGAAAACAAAAACATCAACTTTATTCAGCTATTTTTTTTCCTTCTATGTCAGATTAGGATGCGCTTTCACAAAAGTAAAAAAATATAAAAATGGCAGAAGACGTAACTCAGGGGAGAAGAATGGTTGAGTAACCGGTTACTTTTTGTTTTCTTTGCGCAAAAAAAAAGTATTCTTGTAGCATCGCAAAATGGAAGTTGAGCCACTGATGTCACCATGGACTGTTTTACCGATGTATTTACTACGTTTCTGGACCTGGGAACATTTCAGTGTGTTTCTGTCTATGGGTCTGAGCTCTCTGATTTCATCAAAAACATCTTCATTTGTGTTCTGAAGATGAACGAAGGTGTTAGGGGTTGGAACGACGTGAGGGTGAATAATTAATGACAGAATTCTCATTTTGGGGTGAAATATCCCTTTAAAGGGGATGATACACGGGGCAACTTTTTGAGCATTGTTGTTTTGGCATTTTCCCATTGAAAATTAATTTCTATCTGGACACTTTAGAACGGTCGTGGGCCCTTTGTCTCACCTGGTTGCCCATTGACGGCAATATTGTTCAAAAAGGTGCCCAATCATCACCTTGGGAAAAGCTTATTTCCATGATGAATAACCAACGGGCAAATATTGCATATGATTTTTCTTATTAAATCGAGAGAAGCAGAAATCGACTCTATAAACTCAAGTCCCATGTATATTCTATTCTGTGAATATGCTGTTTTCTGTCTCTCTGTGTCCATCAGCTGGTGTGAGCTATGCAGCGGGATGATCGAAGCGGGTCGTGTGTACAGCAGTGCCAATAAACTCTTCGTCAACGGCATTCGAGACCTGTCTCACCACTGCAAAAAGGAGGAGATGATCTCAGTAAGTATTTATTTCTAAACGACCTGATAATAGTCAGACCTTCATGAGCTGTGTTTGAGTTTTGGATTCTTTCATTTCAGGAATGTCTTGAAAAGTGTGGCGAGAGCCTTCAGGAAATCGTTAACTATCACATGGTAAGACACATTTCCCTCGGGTTCGCTCTGCATGGTCACATGTCCCATAACAAAACACACATGCACAAGTTTCAGTCCGAGGTCATAATGATTCATCGTGTTAACCTGGCAGGGCCTGTAGTTCTCTCATGGGTGTTTTTATTATGAAACCGTATTACGTGTGCCGTGGGTGTAACTCAACCCAGAGAACATGGATCTCTTTACACGGGGTGTTTCACATCATATGTGCTTAATTTATTTATTTTTTCACAATAGCCATTTGCAGAGTCATAAAAGGCATCTTAGTGCTTGAGTGGAGCTTCAAAATGTTTGACCTTTCTGTCACTTTTATTGAGGAGTAAATATAATTATGACAGGAAATGTTTAGGAACTAAAGGAGGAATGGGAAATTGGAAGCTGGATTCGAACTCGAGCACCACAGATCAATGTAAAATGGTTCGTACATGTGAAACCACTCATTTTAGTGGGTGACTAATCACATTTATTGGTTCATCTGAGACGGAGTACGTCATCGTGCAAGACTTTTGGGGTGTTTTCCTGTTCTTGAGGATGATGTCATTGAAAACAGAGACAGATTGGCAATCAGTGTGCAAAGCTCTACACGTCTCCTGTTACCACAGCCACCTTCACTTTTAAAGATAGAGGAAATACCTGGGCTGTGGTTTAAAGGACATGTGGCTTTTTAATTGTCAGCCCAAAGCCAGCTGATCCCTTCCTGCTTGTAGCATCAGCAACATTTGAACAGAAACAGTTCGACGTTTCCTTTCTTCTTATTAGACTCAGTTTATTCTTGTGATACACTGTTTTTGTGAGACATGATGGCGGTGAACACTGAATTCCTGCACTTTAACAGAAAAACGGCAAGGTCACACCCTCAAATGAACTTGTTTACTCAAATTTGTCGAAAACTTCTCGCATCACACAACTCGAATTACATAAAAACGGGGATAAAATTGTAAACAGTCCCAAATAACAATTATTTGTATATTTTTTTTTTTTTTTAGGAGAACAAGGGGACCGTTTTAAAAACTATCATAGTTCTACAGAAAATATTATAATGGCTTTACAATGTTTTTATTATGTCTCTTGTTTTTTGCTATTTGTTTTTAAATGCAAAGATTTGTAATCTTTTACAGTTCATATAGTGAAAATAATTGTACTACTTTGGTAGTACACTTGTTAAATATTAATACAAAAATAATTGTAACTTTAAATAAGTGTTTGAAATCTTCAAAATGAATAATAATAATATAATGAAAAATAAATGTTCTTGATAGGTAAGAAACATTTATAGTAGGTAATAAGTTATATATTTATAATATTTATATAAAATATACTATTATAGCATAATATATACTATATATATATCATTAATATTTTGAATTATTGGTTTTCGTTTAAACTTTGCTTTGTTTTAATAAATGTATTATGTGCTTTTTTCATTTGTATTAGTTTGAAATCTAAAAGTCTATTTGGCTTTCATTTTTTCATTGGCTTTCATTTTCATTTTAGTAATTCAATTTTTTTTGTAATTTTGGTTAGTTGCCAAGGGAACTTAAATTTAGTTAATTTACATGTTCATCTAATAGTCATATTTTATATTTCAGCTTTAACAAAGTAATGAAAACATTTGTAATACTTATAATTTTAGTTACAATAACAAACACTGCTCTTGATTCTTCCACACAGCTGTCGGTCTATGGGAGGAACGACAGATGAAGCCTGTGTGCTGAAAGAACATCACTTTAATTCACTCCTCTTGTTCCTGCTCTCTCCTGTTTCTCTCGGGTCAAAGCTGTTAACCTGCCACTCTATAAATCTGAAGCCTGGCCATTTTACTCTGGATCTAATCTGCCTGCCTCATAAATCCAGGACGCCCATCGCTGCCAAGTCCCCAGATGCTGTGAATCACTGCCTCTAGACGGTGGAGGGCAGATAGGATTATGTAGTATTATTTAAATCAGGATTCATTGACTTTTTTTTTTTTTTTTTTTTTTTTTCTTTTTTTTTTAAGAGTTTTAGCCTTTATTATGACAGGACAGTTAGTTGACAGGAAGTGAAGTGGAGAGAGATGGGGGCAGGATCGGGAAGGTCCTCGAGCCAGGACTCAAACTCGGGACGCCCAAAGCACAATGGTGCTATATGCTGGTACACTGACCATGATGCTATCAGCGCCGACATTTTTGCCTCTTATTCCTAATAATAATAGCCAATATTATTTTACTTTGTTTACTTTTTTGTAGCGGTAATGCAGAATGGCGGTCACCATTAAAGATTAATTTCACCGTAAGACTTTTTAAGCAAAGTAAGATGCATTTGATGCTCTTCCTGTCTTGTTAGCATGGCAACAAATGGTTAGGATTGTGTAAATCTATAGTAATTACTGTAATTGAATGAAAGCCTGTGTGTCTTTTGATCAGGCAGTGTAAATGTGTTGTTTTTAACAGTTTATTGAGTTGTTGGAATCCAGGCAGTCGTAATTTGAACTAACCTGTCGAAGTGACGCCTCACTACCTCCCCACCGAGTGTAATTACTGAAATGATCTGTTTGGCACTGAGGAGTGTAAAAGGAGGCCAAATGAGAGCATGAGTAATGAGAGGATGTTTTTCACTTGTGATTTTAAAGGTGATAATAGGAGTGTTGTCATACCTGCAGAAGCTGTGCTGTTATACCGACTGCCAAACAAGCTGTATGCTGCTTCAGGGTAGATTCGTCTATGTCTGGCATCTTGAATATGCGTACTTTAAGCTCTGTGCCTCAAGACGCATTGCACCAAGTTTGTCGTCAATGACATCCAATGTCATTGGCTCTTTGAGTTCTGCTCACTACAGTAGGTTCATGTACTGAAAAATAGATTTTTGTTTTCTCTGATACTTGTCAATTTGAGGATATGCCATATTTCAGTGTTCAGTGGAATAAGGTTCTTGTTACTGTATTTGATTCACAAAATAGGGAACGGAATTAGACGTAGCACGTGTGAGATTTTTTTGAAACAACCTGATTTAAAAGTGCTTATTTTGAAGTCAAATTTTTTTCTTCTAAGTTTTGATGATTTTAAATGATATATTTCATCACTAGAGCCATGTCTCAATATGCGTTCTCTTCTGTTAAAGTGGATTTGTGAAACGTTAACAGATGCTGGCAAAGTTTAACGTCTTAATCCTGTAATTTGTTCCTGGGAAAATAATTGTATAGTTTGTAAACTTAAAGTAACAGTTCACCCAAAAATGAAAGTTTTGCCATTATTTATTCACCCTCATGTCGTTCCAAACACATAAGACCTTTATTTTCATCTTCGGAACACAAATTAAGATATTTTTGATGAAATGCGAGAGCTTTCTGACCCTCTATAGACAGCAACACAACTGACACATTCAAGGCACCAAAAGGTAGTAAGGACATCGTTAAGATAGTCCACGTGATATCAGTGGTTCAACCGTAACGTTATGAAGCTACGAGAATAGTTTTTGTGCTCAAGGAAAACAAAATAACGACTTTATTCAACAACTTCTTCAATGCTTGTTCACGACAGTATAACAACTTTTACTGCAGTTCCTAGTTGCCTTTGAAGGCATCAACTTTGCGCTTTAGTTGCCAACTCGCCTATTGCTGCATTATGTAACATGCACATTTCCAGAAGTAAGAATCGGGTAATACTCTTTATCGTTTCAAGATTTTCATTTTTGCTTAACCACAACTGAGGGTCTGAAAGCCAGTTTGCTTTCTTTCCACTTGAAAGCAACCCAGAACCCTTTGACCGGCGTTATTGATCTTGTTCTCTTCCTGCGATGTTTCAGCATGCTTTCTGCAACATATTTTTTGAATTAGAGTAATTTAAGTATACAGTTCATGAACGGCCCAGCCGTTTGGCAGCCGGGCTCTGTAAAGTGGTCTCATGGAACAGGTTCTTTTTTCTTTTTTTTAAGCAGGAAGTCAAAAGCTGAGAGCAGGCAGTTCAGAGTCACATGTAGACCATTCCAACAGCTTGCAGCCAAGTGCTGAACATGCTGTCTGCCTCCAAAGCGTGTCACTTCCGTTACTGCTCCAAAGAAAAGGAGGTTACCATCTAATATTCCTTGTGCCAGTTTGGAACATTTAGATGGGACTGTTTGCCTTTCCATGGTCAGAAGACATAATCTTCAGCCTGTATTTTATTTAATGCTTCTTCAATGATGGACTTTTAGAAAATGTAACTTTTTCCATTATATTTAATTTGACTACTAAAAATGTCCAAAGACAAACATGCAAGAACATTCAGTCTTATACATGCATACACACACACACACACACACACACACACACACACACACACACACACACACACACACACACACACACACACATACATACAGTCGAGGCCAAAAATATCGGCACCCTTGGTAAATATGATCAAAGGCAACTGTGGAAATTAATCTGCATTGTTAATCTATTTGAATTTTTATTTAAAATTCACAAAAATCTAACCTTTTATTGGATAATAAGAATTTAAAATGGGGGGGGATATCATTATGAAATAAATATTTTTCTAAATACATATTGGACACAATTATTGGCCCCCCTAGACATTCTTATGAGTAAAATATCTCTGAAGTATATTCCCATTCATATTCATAATTTTGAGCACTCCAGCATGATTATGAACATGAAATGATCCAGCCATGGCTTCTGTTTCACAGAAAATATAAATAGCAGGGAAAACAAATCCCAAATTCCCTTAATCATCCATCACAATGAGAAAAACCAAATAATATATTTCTGATGTGCAGCAAAAGATAATTAAGCTTCACAAATTAGTGAAGTGGTTTTAAGAAAAGAGCTAGAGCAGTGAAAATTCCCATTTCCACCATCAGGGCAATAATTAAGAATTTCCAATCAACATAAAATGTTACGAAACTGCCTGGAAGAGGACGTGTGTCTATATTGTCCTAATGCACGGTGAGGAGGATAGTTTGAGTGGGTAAAGACTGGAGAATAGCAGAAAACAGTTGAGTCTCAGGGTCAGAAACCTGAAAGAAATTGTGTTCCTTGGCTCAGTGGTTAGATCATTGCACGTTAGCACGCAAAGGTTGTTTCGATTCCCAGGGACACAGTACTGAAAAATATGTATAGCCTGAATGCACTGAAGTCCTTTGGATAAAAGCATCTGCTAAAAAAAGTAAATGTAATTGGGCAAACCAAAATGACTCACACACCGTAAACATTTTCACATTATATTAGCTTTATTCGCTGTAGTTAGAAAACTAAAATGATGAATCGGATTTTTGTGTCAGAAACAAATTAATCTTGATATGTAGATAACAGGGATAAAAAGTACCCATGGATTACAATCAAAAAATACTTCAGCTGTTTTAAATTTAAGTACACAATTAGTAATACCAATTTTAAGTCAACCAATACCAACCAATGCTTAATTTTGTTTCAGTCTGTGGTGTAAAAGGTGGCATTAGCAGTAAGAAAAACACTTAACACTTAAACACTTATTTTTTTATCAATTTTACTGGTAGTCTACTGTATGAAGAATTTTTGGTATTGTCTCACGGTTCACTTTATTTAGCTATCCTCACTTACATAAATTAGCTATAGGTCCTGCTAGTAAAAAGATTATATCTGGTGTCTGAATAATTTTTGGTTTGACTGTGATACGAAAAAAGTTTATTAAAATGAATGTGTTAATGTGTTCATTTTATAAACATCAACCCTCTGAGACCTAAAAGTGCCTGAAGTTGAAGAAGTGCCCATTATCGCTTTCATTCTTTCTTTCGTTCTCTCATCGTCTTTTGTTCCATGTGAAGGGCTGCAGAACTCCTCTCTTCTCCATATCTGTGACTGTGATGCTTCAATGACTCTTAGCTCTTGGAGCTAAATAAAGGCCTTGCTTTCTGAGGGGCAATAGCATGCATACGTGGGCTACAGCCACAATTTAAACCTCCTCTCACTCACTCGGCTCATTCAGATCTTCTCAGTCTCTCTCTTAGTCGCCTACAGTCAGAAATTCTCGACTTTTGATGTCTTTCTTAGACTGTCACTGGGTACACCATCAGTGACGCTCATGCTAGAGAATATCTGAGGTAACACAGGTGGATGAAAGCAGAGACCTCACAGTGCAGAGAAAGTGAGAATGTGAAACAGATTTGAAGTGTGAAGTCATCAGTGGTGATCAGTAACGAAGTAAAAAGTAATTCGTTACTGTACTTAAGTACAATTTTTCAAGTATCTGTACTTTACTGGAGTAGTTTTATTTGAGTAACTTTTACTTTTACTTCACTACATTCCAAAGCATAAGATCGTACTTTTTACTTCACTACATTTCATAAAACATATCGTTACTCCTTATAATACATCACGTGCTCCGAGACGCAGAAGCCGTGGTTTATTCATGAACAAACTGATTCTTTTCAATGAACCTGTTCAATCGGTTCGCAGATCGCAACAAACGATTCATTCACGAATTGGAAAGATCCGATTGCAGCTGTTCTCGAGTCGAAAACTCACTGATTCAAATGAACCGTTTAGAGCGAGTCTTCAGTGAACTGAACTCACAAGTAAAGAACCGGGCGCGCGTGCGCAACTGATGCTGCGAAAAGTAAGTTACTAATGTCGAATTTTAGAATTAATTATTGTAACTGAAAATCACATTTAGCTCAAAACTGTCAGTTGTTTGTGAACTAAATCTGCTGTAAAGGGTGATCTATTTAAGCCCACTGAAATGCTTGAATGCAGACAGATCAATGGCAGTGTCTCTATGTTTTAGGTCAAAAAACAAAACATTAAAATACACAGATTAAATAAAATAACTCATGCACGTTCATATTCCCCATGCTGTAACGTTAGCAGTTTTATTAAAATGCTACGCATTTAGCCCTATGTGATGTCTATTTTTATATTGTTTATCAACAGTATAATTTTTTATATTGTTTAGATCAACTAGCCGAGTAGACAGATATGAATGTTTATTCATAACCATACTGAAAATAAGTAATTTGTTACCTGATGCTACTGTCTAGCTAACAAGCTTGCTGGTGCTAAGTTGAGGAATTTTTTAGATATAGTCCAAATATTTGTATTCAACCACCTAGATAGATTACATCTGAGGTAAAAAGAAAGGATGTGATGTTCAGAAAATAGTAACTACAGTAATTATCAGAGTGGGAAGTGATGCCCTCTGGGGGCATTTGGACAGGGGTGTTTTACACACAGACGAGGTTTGACAAGAAAAAAAAAAAATCATTATGAAAATATAATTATATTTTCCTTAAAATGTTCTTCCTAACTTCAGGCCTCTATTCTCATTTCATATATAACTGACGTTCTGCAAAACAACAAGCTTTAAACACTTATTCTTACTGGTGTAAATTAGATGGTCAAATCTGTTTTCTCTCAGGTACATCGCAGTGTAAGCTTCACAGTGAACATTACTACATCACTCTCATCAACGTAGTCCATATCAACAACAAAATATATATCTTGACTCATATAGTGGTTATTTTGGAAAATCCCAGGTATTTTTGGCAGTAGGATTATAAAAATATGTGCTATATAAAATTAAATAAAGTAGTCTATATAAAATTGGAAAATAAATTATCTATCAGTACTTTTTACTTAAGTACATAAAAATCGAGAGTACTTTTGTACTTTCACTCGAGTAAAATGAAAAAGCAGTACTTTCACCTTTACTGGAGTAGTAATATTTTATTATACGTATCTGACTTTTATCAAGTACTTGATTGTGTTCTTGAACTGGAAGTCATTAAGTGCTCAGGAAAGCAAGCTGGTTAATTACCCTACTGAACAGTGTTCAACACAGTTGTCGCACTCTGAACTCTTTAATTAGACTTTAATAAGAAGAAAATGTGAGTGGTGTCTACTCGTGCGAAACAATGCTACAGTGTTGCTATGTGGTCGCTAGTCACTGCAGTCACTATAATGTAAAAATAGATTCATCATCATCCATCTTTTTTATTTTATTTTACAGTCTATCCACCTTTTTCTTCAACACAGAAGTAAGCCTATGGGTGAGATTTCCAGTTCATATATAGGTAAATATATTACATATCATATTCCGTCCGCTATAGGTAAATAACGAGTAGAATAACAACGAGCAGTAAACGCTAAAACTGTTTACACCACAAACCAGTGTGTTCATAATTAAGATAATACATTAAAATAATATAAGACACCAATTTTAATCAGCACAAAAACAAACTGTTTTCTACAGCTAAAAATAGCTGGACGCGGATGACACTGGAAACTAGACCCATAGAATTTACAAATGGCCGCGCCCATTTTTACATCAAGAAAAAGGTGGATAGTGTCGAGTTGGTACTGTTGGGTCAGCGTTGCCACCTTATGGACAAACTAATAAGTGTGAGCTGATCGTAAATCTGTACAGAGAAAAATCTGGTTCATACTATGCTGAAATTTAGTGTAAATGTGAAAACTGGGGTATACTTTAGGCATAAGTGTTCAGGGAATGTTCATATCTTTAAGTCTGAGCAGCAATAATTGTGATGCTTGACTTAGCAAACATTACTGATGAGAGAATTGGGACATTTGAGGTGGATGGATGGGAAAACGCTGATTCTAGTCTAGTCCTTTGCAAAATGCATAGGCTGGGAATTGATGGAACTGAACAAAATGCAAATGTCTAAGCTTTCCTGCTTCTGCTTTCCCCTGTACTCCCTCTCCCTCTCTCTTCCTCCCTCACATGCCAGCTTTACCCTCAAGACATGTTGCCTTCCTCTTCCATGTGACATGCTCTGTCTCATGTGCTCTCGATGCAGCTTATCGCTGCCGTAAAGCTGCAGCGTTTGTGACCAGAATTGAGATGATAAAGCGTTTCCTCTAGTCTCGTTCTGCTGACATCATGTATGATCCACAGTGACAGACCCTGGCACTGACATGCCTTCATTCTTACAACCTTACTTGCAAGAGCCCCAGGGCTTGACTCCATGAGCATGTGCAGATTGTATTCTCATGCATGACGCTGTGTTTGCCGTCGTTGTGTCCTGGAAGATGCCACTGTCTCCCAGCACCCATCGTGTGCAATGCATCTGGGACCTATTTAACCGTTGACCTGCAGTCGTCCACCGTGACCGACTGTTAGAGGGTGAGAGATGGGTGTGGGGCTATGGTGCAGTCTTTGGGTTTACAGGAACAGACCTGCATCTGCTCTGCCATCTTCTGGTGACTTCAGAGAAGAGCATCCTTAGTATTCAACTAGCCTACATCCAGAATGGGTTTCAAAGCCTTGGCTGCCAATTGCTACTAACTAAAAACTGGTTTCAAGACCAGGATTAAGAACCGCTGCACTACATCGTACCTACCCAATTAGAGAACATCTGTGACAAGTTTCACCTCGTTCCACTGCCCCCTGCTTTATACAAAATACCATTTTACTCGCTCAATATTCTTCTGTTCGACACAGATACAGCTGCTTTCCTTTTGTATCTTTTACAGATCCTGTTCGACCAGGCCCAGAGATCCGTAAAGCAGCAGTTGCATAATTTTGTGAAGGAGTGAGTCCTTTATTCTTTCTCCCGAACTTGTTTCTGTTTTTAACCCTTTTCCTGCCCTCTGTGATGCACGCATCTTTCCATGCAATATGTCTACATGTGTGTCAATACGCAGGGATGTTCGGAAGTTTAAAGAGACGAAGAAGCAGTTTGATAAGGTGCGGGAGGATATGGAGATCGCCCAGGTGAAGAACGCACAAGCAGCACGCAACAAGCCGCATGAGGTGGAGGAGGCCACCAGCACCCTCGTCACCACCCGGAAGTGCTTCCGACACCTCGCCCTGGACTACGTGTTACAGGTATTTCAAAATAAAAGTGATAGTTCTCCAAAAATGAAACGTACAAACCTGTATGAGTGTCTTTCTTTTTTGGACATTTTACATTTACATTTAGTTATTTAGCAAATGCTTTTTTCCAAAGTGACTTACAAAGTAGACGCAATCAGACCAATGAGAGAGCAACAATATACAAGTGCTGGGACCAGTCTCAGTTAGTCTTGCACAGTGCACATAGCAAGGTTTTTTTTCTAGTATTAATTGGTCAGGTGAGGGCAAAATGTCTTTCCATGTTTATTGAAAATGGCTAAAGATTCAGCTGCTCGGATTGAGACAGTCCAGGAAAAGGTCCGTGAGGGTGATTTTGTGCCTCTTTGGGATGGCACCACAAGGCATCGTTCACTTGCATAGAACGCAAGCATCGCAAGGGTGCGTAGGTCTGAACCAGTGAGTTTAAGTATATTGGTGCAGTGCCAGTGGTTGTCTTGTAGGCAAGCATCAGTACCTTGAATTTGGCAGCCAGTGCAAGCTGATGAAAAATAAAAGAAGATATTTTGAAGAAAGTTGGTAAGCAAATAGTTGATGGTCCCCATTGCCTTCCAGAGAATGGGAAAAATACGGTGGAAGTCAAAGGGGACCATCAACGGTTGTGTTTCCAAATATTTTTTGTGTTCAGCAGAAGAATAAAAAATTATAATTTGGAATAGCTTGAGAGTGAATGAATGATGACAGAATTTTCGTTTTTGGATGAACTATGATGTCAATAAAATGACATTTAAAATATAAATTTGGAAAGTCTCCAAAACAATGAAAACAGAGATTTTAATACATAGGAAATTTTAGAGTTTGAATATTGTCATAATTTAATCACCCTCACGTCATTTGCAATTTTTGAAGAAAGTCACTGGGGTCCAATGTTGTTTAAAAAAAAACAAGTGCACTCCAAAAAACAAGTTGCTGTCTTAAATTTGTTCATTTAAACCTAAATTAAATTAAACTGACTTAAAAAAAATTATTTGAATCATGCACAATTTAAAGCTGAAAATTGCATAACATATTTTGATGAGTTAAAAGGGTTATTCCACCCCAAAATGTAAATGTTGTCATTTATCACAAGTGATTGACAAAATGTTAATCTTGGGGTGGAGTAACCCTTTGTGGAAAGGAGGTAGTCTATATAAAAGAAATAGAAATACATGTTGCCATAACATATTGGTCATGTTTTTTTTTTACATTGTGGAATTATAATTTTTTTTTTAAGTCTAGTTTCACAACTCAGAAAAATATATATTTACACTGCAGTTCTTTAATTTTGTTTGTGTAATTTAGGCCACAAACCTTAAATTTCCTTCTCCATAAAATCTTTCTGGACAGTCTTGGATGTTATTTATACTCCGTAATGGCCAGCTGTCTCCAGGACTCACCGCAGCGTTCTGACGGATTAGACCCGACTGCTCCTTCCCATCGGCACTATCTTTAAACAGCCGTCATTAGCTCTCATTTCACAGCATAGCATGACCTCCTTTGTACTCTCCCAGCCTTGTGTCCTGTGAGGGCTGTGATTTGATGGGTATTCCCCATTTAATTTGACCATCTATGTTCTGTTTTTAGGCAACTCGATTGGTTGACAAGATTGTTGTAATGGCTATGTTATTTTGGTTAAGTGACCAAAGGCTGTTCTGGTAAAAACCAAATGCAAAATGGTGTGCTTTTCATTTACTACAGAGAAATGGTCAGTAGCCATTATATTGTGTCATAAATTTAATTTAAACTGATATCTGAGACCATTTCTGTTTCATGAGGCTGTTAAATATACTGAAAATGTTAATGCATAAGGACAAAAATAGGTTGTAGTGTCTCTAATGGCCACTGTGTGGAGCAGGGTCATGTGTGATCACTGAATTCTGAATTTAGACACATGACCATGAAACCATAGCTTGGTTTCTCAATCTAAAGTCTAAAAAGACAAAAAATGTGGTTATTGTTGATTAAAAGTGACAAGAATGGATTGTGCCAGGGACCCTAAAAATCTCAGGATCCTCTTGCCTCATTGTACCATGATTCTTCCCTGCCAAAAATGGTTAGTTTGTATCATAAATAACAGCTTTGTGTGTGAAAGGGCTTAGTGGGTTGTAACCAAAGGTTGTTGGTTTGAATCCCTTTTGTTAAAAGCACCTACTAATGCCTCTGCTCTTCTCTTGATATGTTTCTCAGATCAATGTTCTTCAGGCCAAAAAGAAATTTGTAATTTTGGATTCGGTGAGTGGGTTCAAATGCCATTATAAACCAGCTTTCTCCTCCTCTGTAGTTTTCAGTGTTGACTGTTTGCTCTCCTCCACAGATGCTGTCGTTCATGCAGGCTCAGCACAGTCTCTTCCAGCAGGGCTTCAACCTCTTGGACGAGATCGACCCCTACATGAAGAAGCTGGCTGCTGAGGTGAGATAGAGCTACACACCTGCTCCTCCAGGATCAGCAGCTCATTAGGGCCCTCTGTTCACCTGCTCTCCCCCGACACCTGCGCCTAATGCTGGACATGTGGTGACGAGCCCTAGGCTCCAAATTAACACGGGCTTAATGAGTGAAAATGAGGGATAATGTCTAACCTTGAGGTTGCATCTGTCTGAGACGGGCTTAAAGACAAGCTGGAAATATAATTCACCCTAATTAATAGTCTTATTGTGCACGATTCATCACTGTATGTCATTCTTTTCAGATGTTACTATTAGTTACTTTATTAACTGGCTCAGCGTTTTTTGCTGATGTTACGGCCATTGTAATATAATATAATAATGAATTAGAATTGTGTCCTAATAAATGTTGTTTTGCCATGTCACATTATCAAGGTTAAATGTGTTGATAATGTAATTTCATGTTACCTTCTGGTGCTCCTCATTTCGGAGTCACTTGTGCTCTTCACGGTCAAAAGTGACAGGACACCTATAACGTAACCTCTTATTTTTTCAGTAAAATCTTTTTGCCATTGGAAATAATACACATTTTTGTTATTCATTTTTTACAAAAGAAATTTAATTAATGCAGTATTTCAGGTTAAAATAGAGACTCAGCCATCCAAAACCAATTTTGGAAGGCAAATTAGCACATCTGGTTGGAGAAGAAAAACATCTGTAATGGCAGGTGTAACTTGATAGCTCTCTATAGAGCAGCTTGTGAATTGGCTAGTTGTTTTTATACAATTGATTCAACATTTGTGTTAGGTGGAAGAGTTGAAGATATATTTAAACAATCTCAAAGACTATTTCTTATCAAGGTTTGGATTTTATTTAATTTTTTGTTATAAATATGATTTGAAGTGTTAGTTTTTGTATTATGATTACAGTCAAACCTAAACATTGTGTTAGAAAGAGAACACAAAGAAGTATTTTGTTACCCACTTTTTAATGCAGAATTTGTACAAAACAAATTAAATTAATTACATTTTGACAAGCTGGCACTCGTCTGAGAGATTTGGATAACTGTTTTTTTGTTTGTTCACTTTGCAAATGCCAAAAAAGTCACCACATTTGGTACCATTCCGATGAAGCTGTGATTGAAAAAAAGTATTCAAGTTAAGTTTTTTTGATTGTTATTATATTAAAAACTAAAGTAACACAATAATAGTAAATCATAATTTATAATCATAATAATAAATATAATTTATTAAATCAAATTAAAATAGATAATAATAATAATAATATAATTAATAATAAAATTTAGATTAGATTTATTTAAATATATTTATTTGTATAATTAAATTTATAATATAAACATGATTAATAATAATAATATGTATGTCAAATTAAAGTAAAACATATATTTAATAATACATATTTATAGTATTTTTTTAAATAATAATTTCCTTTTTTTAAAAGAAGCATTTACTACTTACTGTTTCAAAAGCAACAATAAAAAAAATTGTTCTGCATTTTAGTTTACACAAAGGCTTATACAAAAATATAATTTCTATTAATATCATAAAATACCTATATAGATACGAGCTATATAAAAAACGAGCTCTTTGAGAATAAAAATTACCTGTTATAAATATGATGAAAAATAATCTATATACAGTGAAAAATGTGACAATGAAAAATAAATAGCTCAGAAACTGCTAGTATATTTAACAAATGATTTCAAAAATAGCAAGTAACACATTGAATTATACAAAAAAAGAACTGCAATAGAAAGATTGAATAGTATTGTAAAACGTATTCCAATCACCTTTGTTTTATTCCCAAACCCTGTCTTTGTGTTTTCATCTCAGCTGGATCAGCTGGTCATAGACTCAGCTGTGGAGAAGAGAGAGATGGAGCACAAACATGCCACCATACAGCAGCGAGTAAGAACACCATCTGCTTTCTTTACTGTTCTCATCTCCCATCTTCCTCCTCTGGCCTTTTCTCTTTCTTGTCTCCCGGATACCTCCCCGTCTCTTCTGTTAAATCTTCATTTGGTCTCTTCCTCCTCCTCTTCTGACTGCTTTTTTCCACCTAAGGGGTCATGTGAAACAGTTTCCACTAATAATATATGAAACCCACGTCCCATACAATCTTCCCACCTCAGATCCTAAGTTCAATCTGATCAGACAGATGTAGGGGTGGCTACTGAATTATTAACCCTAAAATAAAACTAGTAGGAAGTGGTTTTCTGCTGAGAATCGGGTGTCAGGTGAAGTTATTTCCTCTGAAGCACTGACACACTTCCTGTCATAATATTGTCCAATCACTCAAGCTCTTTGCTGTCAGGTTTGTGACAGTTCAGTCTGAACTTGGCTGCTAGTGATAAATGTATTATTATTATATCAATAAAGCATGATGTTCTGTCCCGTCCAGATGTCCCCGTGAATTTGGCCCTCAAGACACGCACACACACACACACACACACACACACACACACACACACACACACACACACACACACACACTCTCTAACGTCCATCTGCTAGATCATTGCAAGCCAGCAGGGCATCGCAGCCAACAGATCCGTGCCAGAAACACTCTGACGTTTCCCTCTGACCCTGAATCTTTGTCTCGGCTCGTCTTTGTTCAGATTCCCGTGGTATTGATGGGGCGTTTCTGGACAAAAGCAAGTTTATTTGGCCCAGCAGATTTAAAGTGCCCCTATTATGAATAATGAAAGGTTCATATTTTGGTTTTGGGAGTCCTTAACAACAGGTTACAAATACATTGAAGCAAAAGTTTATTTGCACAACAAAAGCAATTATACAGTATAATATGCATTGTTTCTGTTTTACATCCTGGACCAGCAACACTTATTTTCGGTTTTCAATATCATTGGTTTGTGATTACTTTTTTCAACGGCTCTACATTACTGCATAAATCATGCGCAAGGCCAAAAAACACTTGCGTTGTCTTATAATATGCATTTATTTTGACCTTATTTGCTCAAAGACTCCCAAACGATTCACTCAGTGATTCATTTTTCCAAACCCCTCCTTTGCGAGACACTAATCGGTGGTGATTGGTCTCATTTTCATTTCATCACACCTGTAATGCCTGATAAAGCAGTGTTTGTGAGTGCAGTGCTGCTTTGTGTACAGCGTTACCGGCGAAACGGCTATTTTACGCTCCAAAAGCTGCACCTAGTGGCAAAGAATGAATTAGCATTTTCATTCAGACCAACGCCGAAAGAGGGGGAGTACAATTAGTATGCTAATGTTTCATTTTGACGTCAACATGAAACGTCTTGGGATTCGTTTTAAAAACGACTTGTTTCAATGATTCGGAGTCGACTCTTTCATTTGAGAGACAATACTTTATACACAGTGCACTTTCAGATTGAAAACTTTGCAGGATGTTTTCATTCACTTAGAGCTGTTACACCAGGGCTGTCCAAACTCAGTCCTGGAGGACCGGTGTCCTGCAGAGTTTAGCTCCAACCATAATTAAACACACCTGAAGCAGCTAATCAAGGTCTTACTAGGCATACTAGAAGCTTCCATGCAGGTGTGTTGAGGCAAGTTGGAGCTAAACGCTGCAGGACACCGGCCCTCCGGGACCGAGTTTGGACAGCCCTGTGTTACACACTGCATGAAAGGTCATTTTCAATAATCCATAATAGGAGCACGTTCAAATTGAATCTGATTAGGATGTGAAGGCAGAAATTATTTCTAAAATCGATTTACAACTTTGTGACATCGCTGGGACTATTTGCATTGATCATTGAGATCTGGACGTAGCAATGATCAATGTGCCCAATTAGCCAGATGATGGATGCGTGTTGTCGTTTATGAATAAATGCATGCAGTATGTTGTAAAAAAAAGAAGAGTTAAAGACTGAAAAAACAAGTGATTAATTTGAACTTTCTTTCTCCTTTCCTCCTTGCTGTCTGGTTCTGCTGCTGATGTCCAGACGTTGATGCAGGTGAGGTGTTTTCTCTTAATTCACAGTGTGAATTCTGCTCTTGGCTATAGACGAACAAACCAATGCTAACAATGCTCGTTTTGCTCTTGGTTTGGTCCAAAATTAACCTTTTTCCATCAAATGCTGGGTAAATTAAGAAAATGTTACTAACAATTGCGAATATACCGTGAAACTGTATTTTGGGTTTTATAAAAAGTATATTTTTGTCCATGCGACACTAGACTTTTATGTAATGAAAAGAGCAAGTAATGTATGACTCACATTTAAATTAATCTTAAAGTCCGCGTGAAATCAAAATTGACTATATTTATTTTGTTAGCGCATATTGCTATTTTTGTGGTGAATTCATTCATGCAAGTCAATCCACAAAAAAAATGCGTTTGCCTTCATAATCTTTCATCCAAATCTGAAAATGCTCCTCTCGCTAAAATGACGGGTCTTCTGTGATGACATCAGTTTGACGGCTTGGGCATGAGCGTGACATCCTTAACCACGCCCCTCAAACTGTCAGTGTGCATTTCTGAATGAAACGCCTACTTTACTACATCCAATCAATTCGCAGTAGAAAAAACAAGCCATTCCCTCTATTTTCCTCAATCAATATTCTGTTTCTCTCGGAAGTACGTCACAATACGGAAGTAAAAACGGATGCAAAGTCCGGTTCACGCGGACTTTAAGTAAATCTTTAAAACATGACTAATTTAAAAACACAGTTAAATGTAATCTTAATCAAGTTTTCAAATGCAAATTCCTTTTTTTCCTCTACTGTATGTTATGCACTCATTTCATAAAAATGAATATTGCTTTTTTTATTGCCATCAAACGATTAATCGTGATTAATCGCATCCAAAATAAAAGTTTTTGTTCACATAATAGATGTGTGTAGTGTGCATATTTATTGTGTGTATATATATATATATACATATACATACATATACACAAACACATGCATGGATATATTTAAGACAATTATGTTTATATAATATGACGTCTGCAAAATGACTAGATGTAAATATAATAAATAAATATATTTATGTATAAAATAAATTATATAAATATTTTCAAAATATATACTGTGTGTGTGCTTTTATTTATATATATTTTGTGTGTGTGTGTGTGTGTGTGTGTGTGTGTGTGTGTGTGTGTGTGTGTGTGTGTGTGTGTGTGTGTGTGTGTGTGTGTGTGTGTGTGTGTGTGTGTGTGTGTGTGTGTGTGTGTGTGTGTGTGTGTGTGTGTGTGTGTGTGTGTGTGTGTGTGTGTGTGTGTGTGTGTGTGTGTGTGTGTGTGTGTGTGTGTGTGTGTGTGTGTGTGTGTGTGTGTGTATTTATTATGTAAGCACATACTTTTATTTTGGATGCGATTAATCGTTCGACAGCACTACTTTTTTGCATACAATATTCTGACATCTAAATTCACTTGTAGCATTTAAAATGATTTATTGTAGTTTTTAGTGTTCAATTTAAATGATTTTTGGTTAGAAATACTATACATTTTATTTAAAAGAAATAGAATAAAGTGTAATATTTCTGCATTTTGTAGATGCTTTGGTCCATTTAGGTAATATATTTGTCCTTGCTAGCATCAGGCTCTACAGCTACAACAAGAACACATATTTTCCTGCCTGGCTTCCAGTTGTCTATCAACAAATGCATTTTAATGAGGCAGTTCGGTCAGCCTTAGGGATAGATTGATTGGTGATCTATAAAGAATTGATTTATGGCTGTCACATGCCTTGTTTGGGGAGACGAGGACATTAAAAAATCACATGGACAGCACTGCGTTTATCACATCCACTGCCTGTAGTGACAGTAAAACAAGAACTTTCCTGGAAAATCGACATTTTTAGAGCAGCCGGTGTCGGTTTGATGTATGTTTTAGATGTTGATGCAGCAGCATTGTGGATTAACTTCAGTTTAAATACAAGTTTTGTTGAACATGAAAAATGTCCAGGGGTTTTGAGGCTGTCGGAGCCACGTGAGGCCGAACCTGCCTCCTCACCCGCTGGATTGTGTGTCACTGGAACACCGGGGAATTTCATCTCGGCACAGCTTTAAGAAGCTTACTTAGCTCTGATGAAAGCCAAAAAGTATTTTTCTATGGATTGTCCAAAGATCGACATTTCAAAATCATGTTTATACACTTAAAGTCTTAGCAAACTCATATTTCACTGAGAGTTAAAACGTAAATCCGCAAAGATGTAACTATCACAAAATGAAAAAAATAGATTTTCCAGCGTGTTTTGATCTCTCTCAGTTGTTCTCTCTCAGACATCTGTTCACCTCTCTCTCTCACATCTCTCTCTCTCTCTCTCTCTCTCTCTCTCTCTCTCTCTCTCTCCTCTCTCTCTCTCTCTCTCTCTCTCTTTTCTCTCTCTCTCTCTCTCTCTCTCTCTCTCTCTCTCTCTCTCTCTCCTTCTCTCTCTCTCTCTCTCTCTCTCTGCACTCTCTCTCTCTCTCTCTCTCTCTCTCTCTCTCTCTATTACTCTTTCGCTCTCTCTCTCTCTCTCTCTTATTATCCCATGCTTTTGCTCTCTTACAGTCTAGATCTGGTCTCAAGCTCAATTCCTGGAGGGCCACAGCTCTGCAGAGTTTAGCTCCAAATCTCACCTGCTTGGGAGTTTCTAGTGATCCTGAAGTGCTTGATTAGCTGGATCAGGTGTGTTTGATTAGGGTTGGAGATAAACTGTGCAGAGCTGTGGCCCTCCAGGAACAGTGCTATAGACTCATATTGCAAACCGTGCCGTTCGCTCTTCGTGTGTTTGCTGTTCTCAAGAGAGCTGTCATGTTGATTTCAGATGTGTGCTGTTAGGGATAGAAACTAGATTGTGAAGGAGTATTTTAACGTAACAGCATAAATATAAATAAATGGTTTGCGCATAGAAGACATGACATTCATTCAAAAATACATTCAAATACGATTTATACATACAACCACTTCTACAAGTGATATTTCTACATTAAAAGTCATCAAATTGAGAGGGCATATAGTTTAAAACAACTGTACTGATATGATCTTAAAGGGGGGAAAGCTTTATTACCATCATAATGCATTTAAAATCTGCATAAAATGTTTGCATTCCTGGATTCATTTGGACCCAGTGGATTGTAAGCTTAAAAACAGTAATAACTTAATATTTTTCAATTAAAGCATGTTGTATCTGCTCAATAAACTCTGAGTGAATGTGGAAAAGTTTTACATTTACATTACATTTAGTCATTTAACACTTTTATCCAAAGTGACTTACAAATGTTAGTTATGTTGTTACCATGTAATAACTGTTATTATTATAAGATTCTGTGAAAATTAAAATTGTACATAAACTACAGGAAAAAACATTCATGACACACACACACACACACACACACACATATATGTAATATATATTTGTTTTCTTTATTTGTGGGAAATTGGGGATATGCTTTATTTTAAGGTGTTCTTGTTTCAGTGTAATTATGCATTTAAGTACTGAGTAATATTAATTAACTACATGTACCTACTATATGATTAGGGTCTGGTTTAGGGTTACTTGCATGTAATTAGTTATAATTTATTGTTATTATAATAGTAAGTGCATGTGAAGCGTAACAAGGGCACCCTAAAATAAAGTGTTACTGAAATTAGTTTTGGATATCATTATGCTGTATATAATTTATTAGAGCATCATAATCTGAGAATTACCCGCAGAAACTTTCAAATTACTTTGAACTCATAACTTCTCAAAAACAGTCCCATTTTGTGAAAACCGTCATATTCTTTCTAACAAAACAGCATAAATATTACACTGAAATTAGACTAAGACTAAATGTAATAATTTTGCTTGCATAACTTTGACTATTAAATCTAAAAGTGATAGATATTTCATTCAGCAATGGTTCATCAGTAGTTGTGCATATTCATGTTTATGGACAAAATTCAGTCCCAAAAGAGTGTGTGAGATATGAGAGACATTTTACATGTAAATGTAAATACATTGCCATTTTTCATATTACATTTCAAACTGAATTTTGCTACACATATGCTTCCATATATTGGTCAAGCTATTCTTGACAAAAAAACCTGGCGTAATCTTTTATTATTATTTGTGACCATGTCTTTAATGCCTTCCAAATATTTGAATCACAGTCTTTGGTAGAATGGAGGGCTCCAGGTGGGTCTGTGAAGACACTCTGAGTCAGCCGAGGTCTGGAAGTCTCTCTCTGTGGGCACGTTGCCCGTTTCTGCCCTGGCCAGCACAGTTAAACATAGCAGATGGCAAAGACCCGATGTCCCGATGCTTAGGGAGGGCAAGAGGTGGCGCGCCAAAACACAGACAAATTAGTGCCACCAACTGTCCCGAACATGCAGAGCTTGATTCAAGAGCGCTGCACATGCGTGAGAGTGATCGTCCGCAGGCCAAGAGTGTTATTTAGAACATGACTTGCAGATGAATCAGACCTCCTGTTTCTGTAACACCAACAGGATTTTAGAGGGCAACATGAGGTAAACATTTACATGACAAAATCTGGAAGGAGCATCAGCAGACTTTTTTTGTCCACATCCCTGGCCAACAAAAATAATTGTGTACCATATTCATATGATTTTCTTTCTCACATACAACATAAAAGATGGGTCACACTATTTTAAGGTCCAGTTCTCGCTATTAACAAACCATTAACTACGACTTTTCCCTCAATAATCTCCTGATTTGCTGCTTATTAATAGTTAGTAAGGTTATTAAATTAGGGTTTGGGTAGGATTGGAGATGCAGAATATGTGCTTTTATAAGTACTAATAAACAGCCAATATGTGACATGTTATTTTCATAGATGCAGATCAGCATATTAGAATGATTTCTGAAGGATCATGTGACACTGAAGACTGGAGCAGAAAATTCAGCTTTGCATGACAGGAATAATTACATTTTAAAATATATTAGAAAAGTTATTTTAAGCTGTCATAATACTTCTGAATATATCCGTTTTACTGTATGATTGATCAAATAAATACAGCCTTAATGAGCTTAAGAGATGTCTTTCCAAAACATTAAACCAAACCCCAAACATTTGAACAATGAAGTATGTGTAATAATGATTTTCAGTTATGAGATTGAAAGGAAAACCAGGCCTTAGAGACAACCAGTGAACAGGGACAAAAATAACGGTTTAACAAAAAAAACAGGAATTTGAATTACAGAGAAAAGTAGTGTGTCAGACAGCTAAAGAAAAGAATGAGGAACAATTGAACCGTGAATGAAAGCGAGTGAGAACTACTGCATGCAGCACGTTTGGTCCCGTATGTTCAGCACACTTCCACAAAAGAGCATGTCGTCTGGTGACCTGTTGACCCTGAATGGAGATTAACATCTTTGCCATGTCCACTCACACAGCTTACAGAAACAGTTCATCAGAGAGCGTCACAAAACACAAGACTTGGGCTCTTCTAACCTGGACCCGTAGCACCCTTCAAGCAATGCCCACTAAAAAAACATTCAGAGCACCAAAGCAACTCTCAGACGATAGTATATGTAGATGCCACATTAGACCACATGTTGGCACGTCCGCCATCTTGGAAGAGTCAACGAGTCGTCACTAACCGTAAAAAACAATCATTTTCCAAAGTGACAACATGTAACGTCTATTCCCAAAGAAATAGGATAAACATTTACAGGTTTATTAACTATGGTCTCATTTTAATAGCATGATGGCTACTGCCTTTGTCTTGTTGTATTGTTAGTTTAGCTAAATATTCAACTGATTACAGATATAGATATGCATATAACTACTGATGCAGACACATTGTCAACTTGCTCACAAGTGATCATGGACCGGCTTTGGCCAACTGACAAATTATTGTTCCAAGATGGCTATGACTTGCGTTTAGCAACCCATAGAAACAGCCACTAAGGAGGGATCTATGTATATTATATCTACAGTGTTTGGTAGATTACTTACAAAGTGTAGTCTGTTACTGATCCCGAATTACAAGAAAAAGTGTAGTTTGTTTGTAACGCGATTCATTACAATACACGTTTTCAGATCACTTCTTGATTACTTTTAGATTACTTTTGATCTAACGCATTTATCACATTGTTTTAAACAGGATAATCTTGTTCCATATTGACATAAAATACAAAGAGAGAGAAACAAAATCACATTTTCTGTGTAATTATATTCCACCTGACTAGTGACTGGTCTTTGTGTGAAGTCCACAAAACTGGAAGATTTCTGACTGTATATAACAAACAGTAGTCTATGTGTGACCCTGGATCTCAAAACCTTGTCTTAAGTAGCACCAGTAAATTTGTAGCGATAGCCAACAATACACTGTATGGGTCAAAATTATTGATTTTTCTTTTATGCCAAAAATCATCAGGATATTAAGTAAAGATCATGTTCCATGAAGACATTTAGTAAATTTCCTATCTTAAGTATATCCAAATTTAATTTCTGATCAGTAATATGCATTGCTAAGGACTTTAAAGGAGAATTTTTTTATATTTAGATTTTTTTGGTACCTCGGTTTCTAGATATTCAAATAGTTGTATCTCGGCCAAATATTGTCCTATCCTAACAAACCATGCATCAATGGAAAGCTTATTTCAGCTTTCAGATGATCTATACATCTCAATTTCAAAAACTTGACCCTTATGGCCGGTTTTGTGGTCCAGGGTCACATTTTAGAAAGGAAAATTTAAACTATGAAATAGTAGAAATAGAGAGAATCATTGAGTTATGAATAATATTGCTATTGAGTGAAAAATGTGATTATGTAATCAATAGAAAGTAGTCTGATTATGAGTGTTTTAAAATGTAATATAATCTAATTACAAGTAGGCCTACCTAATTTTTGTAATCTGATCATGTAATCCAGATTACATGGAATACATTTCTAGCTCTGTATATCAACCTATAGCATCCCACCATTGTCGCAGTGAATGGACAAACTCAGAAAATGTTAATATATCTAGCTCCAAACTTATGAGATGAGAGCAGTCGGTGAATGCGGCCAGCTGCGATTCCTGAGCGATGCCGTGGGCGGAAGCATCCTGTTGATTTATCTGCAGAGATGCCTAAACATCGTCTCTGTCCCTCCTCCTCTTTCTTCCGCTGACAGAGTTACGATCTCTCTGACTGTCACACCACCTCGCTGTTTTACTGCCTCCTCGTGTTGCATCTGTCACTCGTAACACATGCACACACACTAACTCGCTCCTCTATTCACGTCTAACCTGCTTGTGGCTCTCTTGGGGTTTTCTTTCTCAGTCCTTTACAGAGTTACGGTATGTCGCACACTCAGCTGTGCAAGGTGGCTTTATGAGCATGCATTGCTAACGTGGAACACAAAACTGGATTAATGAAAGACTGCGAAATAGATTGCACTTGTTTGTTATTACACATGCTATATGGGAACATGCGCAATTTTGTTTTCAAATAATCGTCTTCGTCTATGTTCACTTGAAAGCGTTTATCTCAAACCATGTCTCACAAGATGAAAAGGAAAAATCTTAAAAATCTACTTCAAAACATGTGCGTATATTCACACACACACACACACACATACACTGAACAAAATTATAAATGCAACACTTTTGTTTTTGCCCCCATTTTTCATGAGCTGTACTCAAAGATCTAAGACTTTTTCTATGTACACAAAAGGCCTATTTCTCTCAAATATTGTTCACAAATCTATCTAAATCTGTGTTAGTGAACACTTCTCCTTTACCGAGATAATCCATCCACCTCACAGGTGTGGCATATCAAGATGCTGGTTAGATAGCATGTGTAGTATATTTAAAGGGAGCTATTGTTTCAGCTCCGGGAATTAATTATTAAATATTCAATATTGCTTTGATTAAAGTAATATTAATATTTCACTTATGATTATATGGTGTTAAAGACTCGTCCAGCGAGTATTAACACCAGTATAACCTTATCAATTTGTTTATTTTGCCTCGTGGCCAACAATAGCAATAAAACAAGATTAATAATCTGTCTCAGCTTCGAGCTTAGGTAACGTTATCTTTGTGGCAAGAATGATAAATACTTGAAAAATCACATCCCAGAGAGACAATTCTTTATAAAATGAAACACGGTTTATTTACAATACTAATATTCTACTACACACAGGAACTAAATAATAGAACACAATCATGCACACACACATACAAGGGTTTTGAGGTAACCTCAGAAAGTTAAAATAGCCCTCTTAACTATTTCAAAACTACAACCAAAAAGGGAAGTTCACGAAGGAGACATTACCCCTTTCTGCATTCAGATCTATTCACCAATTCAGTCAGGATAAAAACTTAGTCTGAAATACTTGCTTTATGGTGGTTAAGCAGGCTGTGTCTTTGGTTTTGTTTCACGTTAGTTTCCACGTGTTGCTTCGATCCTTTTGTCTCGGATGCCACGTGGGTTGGTTCGTGTTTCTCCGGTGGCTTTGTTTGGAAATCTCTGCTGCGCGTTGCTGTTGTCAGACGTCACGGGGGAAGCCCTTTTCTCATCTGCGGTTCTGCGTTTAAGAAGAAAAGCATGTTACGCCGGGGGTTTCTACGTCGTTTACAGAGTCTTTGGATTGTTCTTCTCAGCCGGTGTTAAGGCGAGGGTCCAGCGGACTGGCGTCCGGGTCGCGTTGGAGAGGAGAAGCAGGAAAACCAAGAGCGCAGGAACAAGAGAGCGAGAACGCGGACGCGCCTCGTCTTTTAAACTGTCCGATTTTGGACCCGCCCATAGGCGGCTGGTCGAATCCGAGTGTCCGTATGGGGCGGAGCTCTGTCCATGGTTTCTGGGGCCATGCTTCCGTCAGCTGATATTTCATTCATTCCGTGAAAGATATCCTTACAATTGTTTTATATGTGTATAATCATACATGATGCTAAAGTTTAACGGTCATCAACACCACTTATTACTTACGACGCCAGCTTCTTTTAGAGACTAAACATCGCATTTGACACACACAATATATATTGCCCAGTTAAGGTACAGATTTAAAAGTCATTCCACATTTCCTAAATAATTCACATTCCATCAGGCATATGAAAAGCAAAGTACAACATTAATATCCATATTTATATATATTGTTTCTTTGAGTACACCGTTTTAAATGGTCGTGAGTAAAATAAATGTCAGGGATGGTCTATGTAGATCGCGTTCCTTTGTCTGTCTGATGAAAAAGGGCGCGGTTTTGTGCTGGATGAGGGGTGAGGGGAGCTGGTTCTACATCACACCATAGTCAGTGACGTGTCTTGGATTTCCTTCTGTGCGATGATTCTTTACACATGATTATACCGGATTACCGGCAGCCATATCACCCTGCAGCCCAAGACCGGTTGCCCACTGAAGCTAAGCAGGGCTGAGCCTGGTCAGTACCTGGATGGGAGACCTCCTGGGAAAACTAGGTTGCTGCTGGAAGAGGTGTTTGTGAGGCCAGCAGGGGGTGCTCACCCTGTGGTCTGTGTGGGTCCTAACACCCCAGTATATTGACGGGGACACTATACTGTCAAAAAGCACCGTCTTCCGGAAGAGACGTTAAACCGAGGTCCTGACTCTCTGTGGTCATTAAAAATCCCATGGCACTTCTCGTAAAGTGTAGGGGTGTAACCCCGGTGTCCTGGCCAAATTCCCACCACTGGCCCTTGTCAATCATGACCTCCTAATAATCCCCATCCACATGATTGGCTCTATGACTCTCTCCTCTCCACCTGTAGCTAGTGTGTGGTGAGTGCACTGGCGCCGTTGTCCTGTGGCAGCCGTCGCATTATCCAAGTGGATGCTGCACACTGGTGGTAATTGAGGAGAGACCCCCCCCCTCCACATGATTGTAAAGTGCTTTGGGTGTACAACAATACACAATAAAGCTCTATATAAATGCATCATTCATTCATTCATTCATTCATTGCACAGGTGTGCCGTAGGCTGGCCACAATAAAAGGCCACTCTAAAATGTGCAGTTTTACTGAATTGGGGGGGTCCGAAAACCCCAGGGGGTGTGACCACCATTTGCCTCACACAGTGCAACACATCTCCTTCACATAGAGTTGATCAGGTTTCTGATTGTGGCCTGTGGAATGTTGGTCCACTCCTCTTCAATGGCTGTGCGGAGTTGCTGAATATTGGCAGGAACTGGAACACGCTGTCGTATATGCCGATCCAGAGCATCCCAAACATACTCAATGGGTGACATGTCCGGTGAGTATGCTGGCCATACAAGAACTGGGATGTTTTCAGCTTCCAGGAATTGTGTACAGATCCTTGCAACATGGGGCCATGCATTATCATGCTGCAACATGAGGTGATGGTCGTGGATGAATGGCACAACAATGGGCCTCAGGATCTCGTCAAGGTATCTCTGTGCATTCAAAATGCCATCAATAAAATGCACTGTGTTCGTTGTCCACAGGGGCGTTGCTAGTGGGGGGCAAAGGGTGACAGAGTGCATATGGCCCAGATGGTCTGGAGGGCCTGTGATCGCCTTGCCATCGGGAGCACCTGGACATTCCATTCAAGTAGTGAGCACATCGCCGAAATGAGGGAGACCTCCCCGAAGTGACCTCCCTCTCCGTTCTATGTGACAAAAACCCATCACCACAAACGTTAGTTTACAATTTACGATGATCATCTCAGATGATCTTGGAGGTGAAGATGCTGGATGTGGAGGTCCTGGGCTGGTGTGGTTACAGGTGGTCTGTGGTTGTGAGGCCGGTTGTATGTACTGCCAAATTCTCTGAAACGCCTTTGGAGACGGCAGAGAAATTAACATTCAATTTACGGGCAACAGCTCTGGTGGACATTCCTGTAATCAGCATTGCAACTGTACGCTCCCTCAAACTTGCGACATCTGTGGCTTTGTGCTGTGTTATAAAACTGCACATTTTAGAGTGGCCTTTTATTGTGGCCAGCCTAAGGCACACCTGTGCAATAATCATGCTGTCTAATCAGCATCTTGATATGCCAAACCTGTGAGGTGGATGGATTATCTCTGCAAAGTAGAAGTGCTGACTAATTCAGATTTAGACAGATTTGTGAACAATATTTGAGAGAAATAGGCCTTTTGTGTGCATAGAAAAAGTCTTAGATCTTTGAGCTCAGCTCTTGAAAAATGGGGACAAAAAAAAGTGTTGTATTTATAATTTTGTTCAGTATATATATATATATATATATACAGTGGGTACGGAAAGTATTCAGACCCCCTTAAATTTTTCACTCTTTGTTATATTGCAGCCATTTGTTAAAATAATTTGTTCATTTTTTTCCTCGATGTACACACAGCACCCCATATTGACAGAAAAACACAGAATTGTTGACATTTTTGCAGATTTATTAAAAAGAAAAACTGATATATCACATGGTCCAAAGTAGTCAGACCCTTTGCTCAGTATTTAGTAGAAGCATCCTTTTGATTTATACAGCCATGAGTCTTTTTGGGAAAGATGCAACAACAAGTTTTTCACACCTGGATTTGTGGATCCTCTGCCATTCCTCCTTGCAGATCCTCTCCAGTTCTGTCAGGTTGGATGGTAAACGTTGGTTGGTGGACAGCCATTTGTAGGTCTCTCCAGAGATGCTCAATTGGGTTTAAGTCAGGGCTCTGGCTGGGCCATTCAAGAACAGTCACAGAGTTGTTGTGAAGCCACTCCTTCGTTATTTTAGCTGTGTGCTTAGGGTCATTGTCTTGTTGGAAGGTAAACCTTTGGCCCAGTCTGAGGTCCTGAGCACTCTGGAGAAGGTTTTCGTCCAGGATATCCCTGTACTTGGCCGCATTCATCTTTCCCTCGATTGCAACCAGTCGTCCTGTCCCTGCAGCTGAAAACACCCCCACAGCATGATGCTGCCACAACCATGCTTCACTGTTGGGACTGTATTGGACAGGTGATGAGCAGTGCCTGGTTTTCTCCACACATACCGCTTAGAATAAGGCCAAAAAGTTCTATCTCGGTCTCATCAGACCTGAGAATCTTATTTGTCACCATCTTGGAGTCCTTCAGGTGTTTTTTTAGCAAACTCCATGCGGGTTTCATGTGTCTTGCACTGAGGAGAGGCTTCCGTCGGGCCACTCTGCCATAAAGCCCCGACTGGTGGAGGGCTGCAGTGATGGTTGACTTTCCATGGAACGACGTTGTATTTAGCATATTTAAAATATGTAATGCATTTCTTCAGTAATTGAGTGTCATTCACTTAGTTGAGGTGTAGTGAAATCATGGTGTAATCAATACGGCATATTATCTAAATCCGTTTAAGTTCTCTATTATTATTGATTGTGGTGTTGTGTGTTTTTTTCATAATGCAGGCGTAGAGCGACTGAAATCCGTAACAAGTGTAATATCTCCCGTGATCCACTTGTTAGAGAGTGTGAGAGCTGGAAGAAAGAGGTTCTCTGAGGGGCAATAACGCGTGCTTGATTGAGCAGCAATGGTCTCATACTGACAGACAGATGGACGAGAACACCGCGCGCTCGTAAATCCGCGAATGACGCGGGGCTGTGAAATAATGTTTGCGGTCGGCTCTCTGACTGAGGTCATGGAGCAGAGCTCATAAATCGACAGCTGTATGCTAATCATGTGAATATTGAGCAGTGGAAGCGTGATGCGCCTTCGCCATTCGCTCGCGCTTGAGTGAGGAGAGGAGTGCGCACGAGATCGATGAAGCGCGTGCCTTTGACTTTGACGTGAGAGAAACAAGACTAAAGCCCGCGTTGCTCCATTATTACTGATGCTTCTGGATAAACATCTTTTAAAGATGAAGATATTCGGGAGATTGAAAGTGTACTTTGGTGAGTTTGAATGAATTTGTTGTGTTTTGTGTTAATGGATTGTTACATGTAGGCTACTGTATATTATTTAACTTCAGTTATCTCTTATTGATAATTTTTTTCAAGTATGTTTAATGTATTATTTAGTGAATGTGTATTTAGTATCTTACTTACTGATATCGTTCGTACAATATTTATATCATTATTTATTTAGTGTAGAGGTCTTCAATAATACCTTAGTGGATAGAAAGATGGAGCAAGGACTCCTATTAAATATGCATTTTAAATATGACCTATAAAACACTTTTATAGTACCATATTAAATATGTGCTAAGACGCATATTTGTGTGCTATGTGCTAAGACACATGATTACAAAAAATGCATACATTTTTGTATTTAACATTGCAGAGGCGTTAAAATTATCATTATTGCTGTAGAGTCATATGCTTTACATTTTAAATTTTAATAAATGTACTTTTTATTTACTTTTTTCCTAAAATACTTATCTGTAAAAGTAAATTCATGTTGTTTTGGTAAAACAATATGTAAATGCAATTTTGTATTAATAAAATCTATTTTAAAAAAAATGAAAATGTCTTTTTTAAAATGTATAATTGTTACCATCTATGGTATTTTATTTATGATTTGTATGGTAGCAATTTTTTTTATATTTATCTGTAAAATGACTCTAATATAAGCACATTTTTGTTGAGCTTGTTCAGAAAATCGGAAACCGAGTGGCCTCTTTTCATGTCCTTTGGATCTTTTTTCAGTCTCGTTCATATAATCGTGATGATGAATGATCTTGAAACATGACTGAGTGAGTTGTATTTGTTGTTTCTGTGTGTTTGAGCGAGCGTGTTTGTGGCCAGAGCACAAAACTGGAAACAGCCGCTGGAATGTCAGTGTCATTGATGTTGGAGGGGAATGATTCATGCGGCGTTTAGAAAACTCTTCTAACAGCTCAATCGCAGCTCAGTTGGTGTATAGATGGAGCAATACTTGTGTGGCGGGAGATGTTTTAAGAGGCTGCCGGTCGTTATTGATTGAAATGAGAGGGATTGGATTGGCTGCTGTGGTCATGAGGATTATGTTTTGACTGATAGGGATTAAGTTTTGTCTTTTGTCTGTCTCGGAGAAGACTTAACAGAACAATAAGGGTCCTCAGTACTGACTGAAGGGTGAGAGAGAAGAGTGTGCCACTGACCTGCATGAATCAATTAGAGCTGCTCTGTTTTTTGCATGACAGGATTTTGCATACGATGACTCCAAAGTGGAATTCAATGTTGATGCTCCCAATGGTGTGGTGATGGAGGGATACCTTTTCAAGAGGGCCAGCAATGCTTTCAAGACATGGAACAGGTAAGAACAGGCTCGACTGTCTATATATCTTTCATTTTGTGGAGGAAATCTGATATTGAGTTTGTTTCTTCTCCTACCAGGCGATGGTTTTCAATACAGAACAGTCAATTAGTGTATCAGAAACGACTAAAAGTAGGTGGTTTGCAGACGTTAACTCCGATATGAACTTTACAGATTTTTTCAAGCGCTACAAATGATTATTGTGACCTGACGCTGCAATCTGCTTTGTGTTGTAGGATGTTTTGACTGTGGTTGTTGAGGACCTGCGGCTTTGCTCTGTGAAACCATGTGAGGACATTGAGAGAAGGTTCTGTTTTGAAGTGGTGTCACCTACAAAGTGAGTACTGTCACGTGTGTGTGTGTGTGTGTGTGTGTGTGTGTGTGTGTGTGTGTGTGTGTGTGTGTGTGTGTGTGTGTGTGTGTGTGTGTGTGTGTGTGAGTGTGTGTGTGTGTGTGTGTGTGTGTTGTGTGTGTGTGTGTGTGTGTGCTGTGTGTGTGTGTGTGCTGTGTGTGTTGTGTGCAGTTTCTAATATCAGATCAACCCCTATCAGGAGCTGTATGCTGCAGGCTGAATCTGAGAAGCTCCGTCAAGCGTGGATTCAAGCAGTTCAGGCGAGCATTGCTTCTGCCTACAGGGACATTTCTGAGAACTATTACGTTGAGGTCAGTCCAACTGCTGTCACATTAGTACATGGGTTTATACATCACAATGTAATGTAGAGTGGTGACATGTTATTTTAAAGTTTGAAATTGGGTCAGTGACGAATAAGTGTAGAGAAGTACAAATATTTGACGTTCAATAACCATTTAACAAGTGACATAATAATGAATCATTACTGCTTACAAATGTAAGATGAAAATTCAACTGTTAAAGTGTAAAATAAGATACCAAATCAGTGAATTTGAGTTTACTGTGTGTATATTATCTGTAAGTAATCATTAAACATTTGTAATCATTCAAATAATATGATCAATTTATATTAACGTCATTCAGAGATAATTGTCCACACTAGGGAGCCACAGGATAGCAAATCATTCATGATAAGAACTGAAAATGCTTGAATAAAATTGACTTATGAAAAAAATTGCATAAAAATTCATTATATTTCCATAAGGTTTAATAAAGTCCAATGTAATAAGTATGCAAAAACTGTAATCTCCTAGCGACATATAGACCATTATGTTTTTTATCTTCATTTTAATATTATTGACAATATATTATTCAAGTTGTCAGACATATATGTCAGACTGAATATGGGACACTACATTATTTACATACGTGCATAATAATCCTTACATTAAAACTCATAATTTACTTGAAAAGAGACAACCATTGTATAACTACATGATCTACACAAGCCAATTGTGCTTGGATCTCGATGATGGGCTCAAGTTACACCGCATTGCTCTAATAAACCTCCGTGTCATTGCCAACGCTTCGGTGACACGACTTTGAAATAACAATCAGGAAAAACAATAAAAGGCATGACTTATATCGCATCCTGCTCGCTAACTCGGTCTAAACTCCATGATCTGTATTTGTATTTTTTATTAGTTTTTTTCTTCATTTGAATGCCTTGTGAAAGGATTTTTTGTCGAATTTACTTTAATCTCGAAAGAGAGATTGCGCCTATTTGACAGTCGAGAACAGTCCACTCACATGAGGCCAACATATATAAAAATAATATTGATTCGCTAAAATCAAAAGTGGGAGGGTCTTGCGCCCGGAGGACAATCTGAAACAAGCCAATTAGAGCTCAGCCTCAAGTCACATGCGTTTCAAAAGTTTACAGACCTAATAGAGCTCCAGTAGCTGACGTCACGCAATCTAAACACCTCCATTTTGGCCGGCAACCAGGAGAGCGCTAGAGCGGCCGTAGCATTGGTATCAATATAGCTGTGGAACAATAATTTAAAACCAGACTATTTAGACCTTATAAACTTACACAATTTTAACATGGTGGACAGCTGCTGTGCGCCAGGATGCCAGAACATGCAGGGGAAAGCCGTATTAGCCGGGACGTCCCGTATATTGGGCTTAAAACACAACATTTGGGATTAAAAGGGTAAGATGTCATGACATTTATGATGTCTACTGTACCCACAGTGATATAATTATGCTGACTAGGACAGCTAGGGTTGATTACTTTAGCTAACGTACCCTTCCAGTGACAACATTTTTACAGTCTGTGGTTTTAGCAGACTCCTGCATATTCATCAAAAAATGAGATTGCGTCCATTTGTACCCTGCATGCTTTTGTAGGCTTTTAAAGAGTCTCCGGAGTAACGCTAGGAGGGAAAATTGATGAGGTTGGGGGGGGGGGTCTCTGTTGGTTGCACCACATGACAGGGCACATTTTTTTTAAGCTGTGAAGGACTTCATACCCCTCTAAAAAACATGTCTTAATTGTTTTATAAAAGTTTTAAAATATATTTTCTGAAAGTTATTTTTAGTAAATATCATAGATTATTAATTCATAACTATCATTACTTTGGAGGGGATTCGTGCCACTGAATTAACATTGTCACAAAAAGATCAAAATTATTTTTAGAGGCTTATTGACTTTTATACACAGTCAAGATATCATTATATCGAGTTATTTTTCCCTTTATGTTGGTCGCACCACATATATATATATATTACCCACACAGCGGGATGGGACAAGGGTGGACATTTCAGCAAGACAGGATCCCAAATACAACCAAGGAAACTCTCAACTGGTTTCAGAGAAAGACATTTATGAACTTATTTGTTTTGTTTTCTTTGTATGTATGGATTACTTGGGTTGTTACCGACATCTGGTGAAAATTTCAAGTCAACAGCACCTTTAGAAAAATATTTACTGATTAATTAATAGATCTGGGCACGAAAATGGGTGTCATACCATTGACCCAATTACATAAATTGCATTTGACGTAGTTTGAATGTAAAGAAAGTTAAGAGCACAAACTCTTGATTCTACAGCGTTTGGACAGGACAGCGTCTCCCTCCACGAGCAGTATCGACTCTGCCAGCGAGCCGCGGGAGCGTATTGTTAGGGGAGAGAGTATCCTACAGCGGGTCCAGTCTCTGCCAGGAAACGAGTTCTGCTGCGACTGTGGCCAGGCCGACCCTCGCTGGGCCAGCATCAACCTCGGCATTCTGCTCTGCATCGAGTGCTCTGGCATTCACAGGTGAGAGGCTGCTGTTTGTTCTAGCTAGGATTTAAGTTCTCAGCCATGAGCCTACTGCATTTAAAATTATGGGAGGCATAACATTTTACTCAAATAGACTGAAATGAATTTTACACTGTAAATAATACTGATCCATCAGTTTGACTGTAAATGTGCCTTTGTGTTCTAGTTTTTAAACACCAGGTGAATAACGTAACGCTTGGTATTTTAATGCAACGAGAATATCCATGGAAGAGCTCTTCTTTTGAGACCGCTGCATTATTTTCCTCCTCATTATTTGTATTCCGCTGTAACAATATGAAAAATGACAACATATGCTGCGCGTTTGTGGTCTGCTCTCCCGATTTAATTTACAATACATCCCATGAATACTCTAATAATCTTTCTTTATCCCCAAATCATCACGCCTCTTTCCAGTTTTGTTTTCACACGGATGCTTTAAAATGTAGTTGTCTCCCCTGTTTTACTTAAAGAGAAAGTTCACCCAAAAAAATTTTAATTCTGTCATTAATTACTCACCCTCATGTCGTTCCAAACCCGTAAGACCTTCGTTCATCTTCTGAACACAAATTAAGATATTTTTTGATGAAATCTGAGAGCTCTCTGACACCTCCCATAGACAGCAAGGATCCTAACACAATCAACACACGGACATCGGTAAAATATTCCATGTGACATTAGTGGTTCAACCACAATTTTATGAAGCTACGAGAATACTTTGTGTGCAAAGAAAACAAAAATAACGACTTTATTCGACAATTCGAATGTTGTTTACCTATGCAATACTCTCCAAAATGGCGCTATAAGGTGACGCGGAGGAGATGAATTGTTGAATAAAGTCAATATTTTTGTTTCCTTGCTTTTACACTTTTACATTTTGTTTTGTACTTTTTGAAAATGCTTATTATTACATTCATAGAGCAAACATTTTGCTTATTGTTTACATAATGGGAAGTTACTCCCATAGTTTGCGCAAAGCATCATAGGTTATAGGAAGAAGTTTGATACTACAAAGCAGTACAAAACAAGCCATTGTTATTTGACTTTTACACGCTCCAAACATCGTACAGCTGACATCTCTAAACATCTGAGAAGCCATCTGCTTCCATACTGATTTGACTGAAGATACAGACGGGCCTTAAAGCACCTGCGTCACAACATTTATCCCAACTGCATCGCTCATGACAGATTGAACCCAACAGCTTCAGATGTAAGCAGGCCCTCATCCATATGACGCTCATGTAAACACTACGTCACACCCTCAGGGTGAAGCACCTGTTCTGCTCCATCAGTTCCTGCGGATTACCGGCGCCAGCCTGCTAATCAGATTAAATCTCTCCTGCCTCCTCGGAGATGGACGTCTAACGCAAGACAGAAGCCCCATAATACACAGAGGCATTAGATTTGATGTGCTCAGACACAACAGGGGCTGCAGATGGGGATTCTGGGATTCTGACAAGTTTCTAAAGAGGCTGATCCTAATGTGTCCTGCCATTTCTAGACTTGAAACATTTAGTTTGCAATCAAAAAATATAACAGAAGTCATTAGAAGAAAGTGTGCCTATATCTGAACAATGCCGTCTTGAACATGCTTGAAGATAAGGTTATTTTTCTATCTCTGCAGGAGTTTGGGCGTCCATTGCTCTAAAGTTCGCTCTTTAACACTCGACACATGGGAGCCAGAGCTTGTGAAGGTGAGATCCCAGTGAGAACTGGGTGAAGGTCACAAACCTGTCAAGTTAATATCCTATTTCACCCCAAAATAAGAAGAAATCCATGAAAACGGCTCTACAAAATTTAAGATTGTCTGCAATGTGACATTACATTCATGAATACGATATTAAGCACATTTTCCCCCTGAATTCTCATCACGCTAATGTGACATTTCATTCATTGTAATTCTTTTTTTTCTTCTTAATACATAAATTTTAACTAACTAATAGTTACTGTAATAATAATGAGAATTAACTTGGAAAAATAATTGGATGCATTGTGGTAATGAGAATGTTGAGGGAATTCTATGAAAGCACACTTCATATACTTTATGCAAATAATAATACTGTTATTGCTATTATTATATTCAATAGCATATTGTTATATTATAATAAACTGCTATAACTATTATTCATCTGTGCAGATTCAATTAAATTAGTCAGGCACATTTCAATTCTATTACATTGCTTTTAAAATTGGTTATGTAATAATATTGATCAAATAATGCTTTATGACTGTTTTCTCTGTAGTTAATGTGTGAGCTTGGGAACACTGCAATCAACCAGATTTATGAAGGTGCATGTGAGGAACTTAAGAAACCTGGTCCCAGCAGCTCAAGGTCAGTGTGCGGACAAGTCTCTATCATTGCGTTATATCAATAGA
Organism: Ptychobarbus kaznakovi; assembly: GCA_027422405.1. Taxonomy (NCBI): domain Eukaryota; kingdom Metazoa; phylum Chordata; class Actinopteri; order Cypriniformes; family Cyprinidae; genus Ptychobarbus; species Ptychobarbus kaznakovi. Next base: position 17,618,281 of record CM049795.1, read on the forward strand.
TGATATTTTCACTTTTTGATGTCGTTATATTTTCATATGCGAATGTTTCATTGATAGAAGCTCCCGTTTGTGCTTCTGATGTTTTATTTAGGCAGGAGAAAGAATCGTGGATCAAAGCGAAATATGTGGAGAGGAAGTTTCTGAAGAAGATGTGTGGCTCCGAGGCTCTGGTGGAGGGGAGCAGAAAACCCCATCACTGGAGCGTGAAGAAGTGCAGGAGACACAACAGCTCCATCAGAGCCCCTAAAACCCGCCGGAAATACAGGCACGACGCCGGGATCATGTCGCCTGCCAATCTCGCCGCTGGTGCGTGACTGTTTTATCAAATGATTTTAAAGGACACGAAATGTGAACATACAGATTTTGAATGCATTATGTGTGTTAGACGAAGTGAGAAGTTGACGTGATGTTCTTCTCTATTTGTCATCCTCAGCTGCGGCAGCTGCGAAGTTTCGGAGAGAATCCTTGTTTTGTCCCGACGAGCTTGATTCGCTCTTCTCTTACTTCGACACAGGCTCAGGGCCTCGCAGTAAGTTCCTAATAAGACTTTACCTTCTAAAAACCACGAGACCTCCGCGTCCATCCCAAATATCTCCTGCAGATTTAATTTTGAGAGTGGCTGCAGGAACATTGGTCTGCACATTTGCCTGTTGCAGACACGTTTTCTAATGTATTGTGGGAGGAGTCAAGCACTGAATGATTGAGAAGGTCATTGTGTGAGTAACGTGTCCCTCGCTTGGCACCCATTGGCCCCGCAGGTCTCAGCAGTGATAGCGGGCTTGGCGGCAGTACTGACGGCAGCACAGACATACTCGTTTTCGGCTCGGTGGTGGACCGCGTCACTGAGGAAGGTGAGATGATGTCCTATTTTGGTATATCTCTCTGTTGTGTTTATCCCCTTCATCATCTCACCGTGTCTTTTTGTTGCAGAGTGTGAGGACTCGGATGAGTCCAGCGGGGAGGTTGATATCGAGCAGGAAGCGTCGGATCCAGAAGACGGACGGGAGCTTGACCCGAATGCGCTGCTTCATAAGGCGTCACGGACCAGGAACCTACGGGTCATGGCAGAGGCGCTCGCACACGGTGCGGATGTCAACTCTGTCAGTGGGGAGGACCAAAGCAAGAGTCCATTAATACAAGCCGTCGTAGGGGTGAGATTGAATACAAGCAAATATACTTTGAAGTAGGCTTGCTGCGATAGACGGTGTTGGTGGTGTTAAGCCGCAACACAGTTTATGTCACTTGCCGATCACGACACTGCTGTGTTAACTTATTTTCAGTTTTGTATATCTATTTAAACTTTGTGCAAGTTATTTGTTATTTTATATTAGGCATAGCCTATAGCAGTGGTCGGTAACAGGCGGCCCGCGGGCCAAAACTAGCCAAAACTCGAGTACACCACACAAGTCATCAAGTTCGTTGAGTATTGTCAACGCTACATGTGTGGACATACAGTGGGATGAGATGTCGTGCCTCAAGGACCATGGTGCTACATAAATACAGACATACAACACGAAGTAAAAACAGTATAACAACTAACCTACTGCATTTGATTACATAGATATATAAAAGTGGTTACATACATAAACTAAAAAAAATAATAAAAAATACAAACTGAATTCACGTTCAAATACTGTACATGTGCAAAAAGAGAGACATAAGCAGCTGACTGGGGAACAGTAGGTGATTTGTGGTGCTAGCCAGTACATACATACAATACAGAAATTGCATGTCTTTTGTGGGATTATGTACACACAATGGTGTGTGAAAGTGTCATGTGCATGTAGAGGCGAGTGTGTTGCAGGTGGCTTGTGCAGGCCCGCTCACCTGTGCGTTAGAATGTGAAAAAATAACATTTTTTTCCTGGATGTGGTAGGGTGTGTGTGTGTGTGTGTGGGGGGGGGGGGGTAGTCTGTTTCAGGATTATGGGGTTTGTTTGGGGTTTCAGAGAGGGGCTGTGATGTGAGTTCAGGGCTCTCACAGCCTGGGGGAAAAAAGCTTTGAGCAGTCTAGGCGGAGCGGGCTTGATACTCTGGTACCGTCTACCTGGTAGGAGCTGGAAGAGACTGTGGGAGGGGTGGGTGTGGTCTTCACAATATTTGTTTGCTGGACATCGTGTAAAAAATATAGGATAGGGGAGAGGGGCACCAATGTTTTTTGCAGCGGTGTTCATGTCGCTGGAGGGTCATCGGTCTGCTGCACTGCAGTTCCCGTACCAGACAGTGATGCAGCTGGTCAGCACGCTCTCAATGTACCCCTGTGAAGGTGGTGAGGATGGGTGGAGGGAGGCTTGCTCTTTTCAGGGCGGCGAGAAAGTCAGGCGCTGTTGTGCTTCTTGGAGACAGACCTGGTGTTGGTGGTCCAGGTGAGGTCCTCTGGTGCAATTCAAGAACAATTTCATGCCAAACCCGTAATAAACTGCAATTTAGACAGAATTATGTTAAACATATTTAGCTAGCTACATAGAAAATAACTCACAAAAGAATGTGAAGGCATTATGACTGCAGTGGACTTCAAGGTTTCTTTATTTGCATAAAAATTATACAGTGTATAATCAGAAGTAAATGTAGTGAAATCAGGTCCGCTCAGTGGACGGTGCAAAAGAATAAAAAATAAAAAATAATATAAAAGAACACAACACAAGAGCATAAATGTAAAAAAAGAGAAATAAGAGTAAAATGTGCAATGGAATAAAAAGTGCAAAAAACAGTACACTGGGGCTTAATAAATAGTAATGTGAACAAGAGGGATGTGCAAACGGGTTGTGCAGGGAATGTACACATAGTAGCGATACGGGTGATGAGAATATGGATGTTTTACAGTTAACAATCTTGTAAGGTTTATGAGACTGGGTTTGTGTTAAGGAGCCTGATGGCCTGAGGGAAGAATCCTCCTCAGTCTCTCAGTTTTTGCCATCATGCTCCTGAAGCGCTTGCCAGATGGCAGTAAAATGAAGAGATGGTTACCGGGGTGAGTTGAGTCTTTGATGATTTTAGCAGCTCTGCTTTTGCAGCGTTTGAGGTAGATGTCCTGCAGAGAGGGGAGAGCAGACCCTGAGATGCGCTCAGCCAAGCGCACGACTCTCTGTAGAGCTTTGCAGTCCTGGTTCGAGGAATTACCATACCACACTGAGATGCACTGAGTCAGTACGCTTTCTATGGCCCCTGAATAGAAAGTTTTCAGGATAGCTGGTGAGACCCTGAATTTCCTCAGCTGTCGCAGATGGCACAGTCTTTGCATGGCTTTCTTGACCTGAGTCTGAATGTGTGCAGTCCAAGTCAGGTCCTCTGAGATGTTTACACCGAGGTACTTGAAGCTACTCACCCTCTCCACAGGGGTCCCACTGATCATAAGATGAGTGTAGGGCCGCTGCTGTCTCTTCCTGAAGTCTACAATCAACTCTTTAGTTTTTCTCACGTTCAGAGAGAGACAGTTGTCCTGGCACCATGATGTAAGTCTCTCTACCTCATCCAAGTATGCGGCCTCGTCATCGTTGTTAATGAGGCCCAGAACCACAGTATCATCTGCAAATTTAACAATGGAAGTGGAGCTGTGAGAGGACACGCAGTCGTGGGTGTAGAGAGAGTAGAGCAGGGGACTCAGGACACAGCCCTGTGGGGCTCCTATGTTCAGGGTGATGGAGTTGGAGGTGAACTGGCCGACTTTCACCACTTGTGGTCTGGCGGTGAGGAAATCTTGAATCCAGTCACAGAGTGAAGTGTTTAGGCCAAGGTCTGAGAGTTTGACAGCTAGCTTGGTGGGGACTATAGTGTTGAAAGCTGAGCTATAGTCAATGAATAGCAGCCTGACATAGTTGCCATTTTTTCTGTCAATGTGAGTGAGGGAGGAGTGCAGTACCTGAGAGATGGCATCATCAGTAGACCTATTTGGCCGATAGGCAAACTGAAGAGGGTCCAAAGTAGCAGGGATGGAGGAGCAAATGTGTTTCTTTCCCATGAGTGGGAAGTTATAGTTCTAAGGGAATTTATTTGTTCCTTTTTGAATATTTTCAGCTGAAAGCATGATTTACTACAACACTTATTCACACGCAATCGCTCTCTCAATAATGCATTCAAACAAATGTAATCTTACAGTGCTACTTCATCTGTATCCGAATTCGAATGAGCAGAAATCTGCAAGAAATGCATCGATCCATATAAAATAACTGACGAAAACGTACTGTTATTTTCATCACAAACAAAATTTGCACTGCAAAAAGCAGCTATTGTCAAGCGTGTGTCATGTGGTAGGAAAAAGGTTTGCTCACTAGTGTTCCAATAAGCCACTTTGAAACTCTCCTGTTATTTTATTTAATTTTATTTTTTGTAAGTTATGAACAGAACTGGGATATTTCAAACATACTGAAATACTTCAGACGCGGAGCGGTGTTTCTGATATCAGTGAGCGCGGAGTCATTATTTAATGCTCGGTGCGCGGAGGGGAAATCTTTGACGCTCCACTCTGCTCACAAAGCCTACTCTGATCGGACACCGCCACACAAATGTGGCTTTTTGTTAATGACTGTTGCAGGATTTTACACAGAGTAACAGCTCACTACCAGTTACAAAAGACACTGTAACAGTCAGTCACAGGCAATTCTAGTAGCATTTTCATCAAATAATATCTTAAATTATCCTTTGACTATGTTCTGGCCCGACCATCTAGTTACAAAATTTGTTTTTGGCCTGATGCCAAACTTACTGGCCGACCCCTTGTCTATAGCATGGCGTATTTTTATTTGTTTTGTTAATAAAAGTTCTATGATTTATTTATAGGCTAAATGATTTTGACATTGTATTTTGTTGTTGCTTGAACTGTATTCAAGCAATTGAGGCCAAATTGCTGCTAATTTGAACTAAAAACGAACAATTGCTTTACGCCGAATTGCCTCTAATTTGAAAGTGAAAGTAAAAAGTGCACGCCGGGCTTACAAGCTATTTAAAAGCAAGGAAATCAAGAAAAGTGGGATCCCCCCCCCCCCCAACACACACACACACACACACACACACACACAGTGATACCGGTTTTGTCAAACGACGATTAACCGGTGGGAAAATTTCCTCACCATTACAACCCTACTTTGACAACAATTTCACAAATAATTATAAAGAAATGGCAAATATGAAGTAGTAAGACTAAAAATGTATTTTCTTGTAAAACATACTCCAAGCAATAAGCCGTGGTTTACAGTGAATTTATAACAGCTAAGGGGCATTGTTAGGTACGTCGTAAAGGAGAGTAATAATACTAATATTTGATATCTCTCTCTCTCTTAGGGCTCTCTGATAGCCTGTGAGTTCCTGCTGCAGAATGGAGCAGATGTCAATCAGAGGGACATACGAGGACGGGCACCTCTGCACCACGCCACGTGTCTGGGTCACACGGGGTAAGAAATGACTCAAAGCTGTGGCAAACATCACACAAAATATCTGTACTGAAAACTAGTGATCTGCCTACCTAGACTTTTCCGATAAAATTCACATTATCATTGCCAAGGTTGTTCCAAACAGTAGGGAGTAAAACTCACTGCCACAGTGTTAGGGGATTATAACACTAGAATATGCAGTTGTTGAGGCCTCAATATACTTCAAGCAAAATTGAAGAATGAACCGGTGTGATGATATTTTGAACAAATTCAGACTAGACAAATTTTTTGTTGTTTTAGTTGGTTTTGGGTGTTCGAAACCGCTTTCCAAAGAGAACCTTCCAGAAATGTCCCAGCTGGTGAACACCTTCAACATCTGTGGTCCATTTATTCAGTTCAGTCCGTCGAGGTTAGACACAAGTAAAAACATGAATGAGCTGCATTATAGTAGAAATTTAAGTTGTAATTCGAATCAACTTATTCATGTTTAATATTATAATGCTGTTTAAAGCAATCTATTGTATAAAGTACTAGACAAACAAACACGACTTGACTTGATTGGAGTGCAAGCTTCTGCAAACAGACACCGTTTTCTCACCCCTGTTTATTTTGTTATTGAGAGGAAAGTGTACAGCTCATATTTACATATTCATCTAAATGCTGCTCCCAGCAGTGGAAGGCGTGGCTAAAAGTATATCACTGCTCATGTATTTCAAACGTCTTTTTACCCCTAAATAAGAAAGGAAAATAACTTTCGTCCTGAGTATATCGAAGCCTTTAGGAGGGGTGTGATGACCATATCCCATATCAAACTCAAAATATTTAATTTCCATATCTAAATTACGTATTTTACAGTCACCGTTATGCAGATTGATCATAAACACAGCTAAAGGGCTTCCTACCACAGTGCCATACAAAACGTAATATCTACCACAGTTTAACATGGGTATAATGCAAAATGTTTCAATATTTCAGTCAAATGTAATCCATGCAATTGATAGTTTTCTCATGACGTCATACCCTTTTAGGAACGCCCACCTGGCAGGCACAATGAAGCTTTGCTCCACTGACCACCAGCTATTTTTACGCAGATTGCATCAAGTAATAATGTAGTAAAACGCAGATATTATAAGGCGAGATTCAGTGGACACCTCATTGATTATGTATATTTTGTACAGGCAAGAGAATGAAGCCAGAATATAAACACAATGTGCAGTTTCACGTTAAATGGCTTCCCATAAAAACTATTAGAAGGAAAAGACAGAACCGTTAAGCGGATTGCATTCATGTTCCCGGCCTCATCTGCTTGCCTGTGTAAACTATGCATTATTAATATGGTGAATACTGAATTTTATCTTTTAATATGACCGTTTTAAATATTAAGGCACTTTAAGTGTTTTCACAACGTTTTGTTGCACTGTTTATGATTGAAATATTGCTGTGGGTGCTTAGTATGGATTGCAAATGGCCAAAACTTGCATTTTGTTCAGAAATACCTTTTGTTTTATTCTTTTGAGAGGTGATCTAAATATTTGCGGCTGGGAAACAGATGACAAATTAACACGCTTGTGCAGCAGTTCTATGGATGTTTTGCCCTCCAAGCCTTCGAGCCGGTCACGTGACTGAAAACTATCAATAAGCCAGACTCCATCCAGTTGTAGCTAAATCACTGGTTCACTATTTTTTTAAACCTTTAAAGGAACACTCTATTTCCAAAAAAAGTGGAGTGTTCCTTTAACCCACGGGGAAAAAATCAACCCGCCACGACCCAATTCCGTGGGGGTAAAGCAGATTTGGCAACCCTACATCCAACACGAGCTGCATCCAAAGCGATTTAAATACTCTGCAAATAGCGGTGACAGATAGCGACTCCCTGATGTGTGAAAATTAGCCTATATTTAATATTAAAGAATGTTTGCGGGAGCGAGATTAAGAAAACAGTCCTGCACAAGGCTTTAATACAAAAACGCACGCAATGAATGGTGACCATAGAAAGCAAAGCCAAATCCCGGACATTTTGGGCCATTTAGAAATCCCGGCCGGGTGCATTTGTTTAGGTCATAAAGAGAACATGTCTGGGGAAAGAGGACGTATGGTCACCCTATAAGTAATCGCACTCCTTCTTAAATAAGTTGAGATTGTAAGTTAAGATTTCGTTATTGTTTGTAGCACAAATGATGCAGGTAATTCACACACTATTGTGAATATTCCTAAAATGATTGATTTAAAAAATGGTTAAATTGACTATTTCCCTCAAAATTTGAGAGGAATTGTTTGTGTTTATGAGAGTACTGTGTTGTTAGCTTAGCAACATGCTAACATCAAACTTTATTGTCTGTGAGGCAAATTTGTCCAAACCGTAGTAATACGCCGATCTGCCTCAGAATAACCTATCATTTAACCCTTTGTGTACTCTATGCGTGTGTCCACAGACAGGTGTGTTTGTTCCTGAAGCGAGGAGCCTCTCAGGTGGAGGTCGACATGGACGGGCAGGACCCTCTTAGTATCGCCGTTCAGGCAGCCAACGCAGACATCGTCACGCTGTGAGTCAAGAACTTCTCTTCCCTTTGTAGATTCCCCCAGAGTGCCACTGCACATGAAAGCCAATGTTTTTGTTCTCTCTCTCTCTCTCGGTCAGATTGCGGTTAGCCCGGATGAACGAGGAGATGCGAGAAGCAGACGGGCCCTTCAGACAGCCAGGTCAATACCCCGGCAGTAGTCCCACAGAGCAGCAGTATAGAAAGTGTATTCAGGAGTTTATCTGCCTCACGATTGACGAATGCTAGGGGCTGAGCGAATGCTTGAGCGCTGACAGACTGTGAGGAGAACTGCCTACTAAGTTTGTAGCGCTTAACAGGAATAGCTTTAGCAAGGATCGAGTGCTATCTTCAACCTCCTCCCCACCTGACCGATTAGTTTACATGTGGTGTTCGTATGTATGTATGTGGTTAACACAAAATATTGAAATGGAATTGCTATTTACAGTATGCGACGGCTAGCACGCCACTGTTTTGAATTGTGTATCATTCAAACGTGACGTTTAATGTGATTCGTTAATGGCCTAATCTAATTTGTTTCAACAAATTTGAATTCATTAACAATTCAAAATAGCATTTCCGAGTGTTTATTGAGTCATTATGTGCAAAATATGACTCTGCACACTTTTCCTACCGACAGTATTTTTTTTTTTACAAAGTTCTTTTCTTTTTATGTTATTTTGCCTCATGTAAATGTTGTTTGTTGTGCTTTTTATTTATATTCCGTCCTGAGGATTAGTGCAATGATAACTGGAATACGGAAATCTGTATCCATGTACATTTTCTCGTTTAGTAAAGAAAACAAGGCCTTTATGTTTAGCTAACTAGACTTTTTTTGTCTTTTACATTTCAAAAACTCATCAGACACCCTTCATATGCTAATAAAACGGGTGTTTTGACCCCTTTAAAGTTTTAAAGAGATGTCAGCTATTCAAAATTATTTATAGAACTTATAGCAACCGTCTGTTTTATATATTTGTACTTGTACTGCCAAGCTCCCAAATGACTGTCATGTGATTTTTTTAATGAGAAATGCTTGTCTAGAGCAGTCTGTCTGTAGAAGCATTCAGCATTTGCATGCGTTTACGTGCTCGCACACCAAGGCAAAGTGCCCGGCTACATTAGCAAGCATGATTCCTTATTTTAGCCTGATTCTGTCAGTATGTAAAAAGGCATGACCGCAGAAGACATCTGCTCTGTGTTGTCAATTTTTTGCCCACGTTTGGTTCAGATGAACCCAGTTCAAAGAGTAAGCCATCAGAATCCTTTCTCCCTTTCTAATCCTGGATAAAAGAAATATGCATCCGAATATGCTCACTCCCATACTTTATAGTAGGCAAAAAAACAGTATGTGAGCCGAGTAGTATGTCCGAATTCATAGTATTCCTAAAACAGTACCCAGATGACGTCCTAATAACAGTGAGATTCTGAAGAGCGCATCTGATGGATAATATACTATCCCATGAGGCCATGGGAGAGGATGACAGTAAAGCAACGCAACTGGCGTCGTAGGTCACATGGCCGATGTAGTACGTCTAAATTTAATTCATACTACACACACGCATACTTTTTAATGTGAAGCAGATTTCAAACCAAATGTAGTACCGGTTTGATTTCAGATGCAGCACTTTTCTTCAGCAGTTAGCACTATGCTAAGCTAGTAGGCTAAGCTGTTAGCTTGCTAACTAAAGGCTAACAAAACAGAGAAAGGGAATTAATATGACAGTTTTTTTAAGACAGTAAAGGATGTCTAATCAGGCAATGAATAAAGTACCCATAACAAGTTGTCTAAAGGAATAACTTTGTGGAGTAAGGGGGATAGGATTCTATGTGACACCGGCCTTTGTGGGTAGATTTTTGCAAGTAAAGATGAAACATGTAAAAATACCAATAATAATATTAGCAGTTTCAAACCAAACACTCTCCCAGTCTGCAATTGGTCAACAAACAAATAGGCCCGCCCCAAACTCATGCCATTGGTTGTTTATATGTCAGGCTGGTCAGATGCTCAAACAGAGCGGTACGGGTCAGTACGGTACGGTACGATTCGGGACCGAACACCCTGATCCAGCTAGCGTTTCCACTGCCATCAGTATCTTTACTTGATAGGCGTGGTGTATGCCGGAAAGTAGCGATCGACAATAAAGCGTGACAATAAGCACAACTCTGCCTCTTTTTGTTAAATGTCAGTTTTAATGAACAATAATAGCCATTGTGAAAGTACAACGTATAAGAGGAAATAGAGACAAAAGGCAAACAATTCAGTCAAACGTATGCTACAAAATCAGCGCTGTACTATGGTAAAGTTCAAACTAAATATATAAAGTTAAACATAACTTTGAGCTTCGCCAAAACTATATGACCAGGAACAAATAATAGATTCATGAGACCATGAATGCCTGTTAAATATACCCCAAACGAATTGTATCTCATGTTAATCAATACAGAGACATCAGAGCCAGCGGCAGATGTCGGAAGGACTGTTCTAGGCGGATACACGAGCACTGAGCACCCGGTGGTCGCCTGGAGCTCACATCTCAGAAATCGGCATAGCAAATTTTCAAATAGGCGCTATCTTAATAAATAAACCGCTTAAACTGGATTTCATGACACAATAACTGTAATATTTTGAAAGTTACGCTGGTTTTTGGGCAATGACGTTTCACAAGTCCACAAGAACAGACAAGAAGGCATATTGAGAATCGGCTATTGTCTGTGTGAAAATATACAATTATTAAATACACTTATATTTTTTTGTGTTTGCACACTCTGATGTAAATATGCCGAACACTCATGAGTGAAGGTGAAGCTTTATCCCCAAAAGTGACGATTCTAGTCAACAATCAATGTCCTGCCGTGAGTTTAGCTCCACACTTTTGGTGTGCTAGGTACCCCAACGGAAGGGTACCAAAAAAGTGGTATGGTACGGTTCGCTATTTTGGTACCATTTACAACTTCTGACAGTGGAAACGGAAATAATTGCGTACTGTACCGAACCGTACCGCTCAGTGGAAACGAGTCAAAAGAGTGTTTACAATGTTTTTTTACAGATTCAACCTACAAATGGTTTACTTAGTTTCTTCATATTAAGCTGACAGAAAAAAAAATATTCAAAAACTGAAAACAAAATGATACACTTCCCCTTTAAACAGTAGAATATCTTTTCAGTGCAAATGTTCATCTCAATAAAAATTTGCTTGGAGAACGGAAAGTGTAGTTGTACATTTTCAGTTGTTTTACAGAAACATTCGGTGAGCTGAAATTTCCTTTTATTATCTGAAAATAGAGATTGTGTATAGAATAGATACTTGCCATCAAGGGACCAGTCGTTGTGTCTGATGTGTTTTAAACCAAGTTGAACTGAAAAATGCTTCTTAACTACTGTGCTGTGAATATGCTTTGACCTTTGAACTGTTCTCGACTGCTTGCTCTCTCGCTGTGGTTCTTGCGTTCAGACCTTTAACTCGTTTTCTCTTGCAACATTCGGTACAATCTGTTTTCACACTGTTAGATGACATTCTTGTATTGTATGTACAATTGTTTGTTATTGTTTGTACAACATAAATCTATAAAAAGAAGCTACTGGCAAACAATAAAACAGACAAAGTCTTGAGCTCATTTTTCTGCTCTGCTCTTTCTCTCTTACGACACGCTCTGCATCAGTCTGCGCTTCCTTACCAACCGCTGTGTTTAAGGAATTACGAAGGCTTTTGCAGACAGTGAAGGGTGGGGGTTTTCACCCATAATGCTGTAGATTTCTTTGTTTTTATTGTCATTTATATTGTGATGGTAACATGGGTATTATTCCTCTTTTAGAACCCAGTGTACCTGCGAGTCCATTGACGGTAAAGCGCAAGAGTTCCCGAGTGAGTGATGTTACAGACTGTTCTCTACCGGGTTTGGGTGTTTCACTTGCAGTGGTGGTTACTTTACGGGTCTCTTGCCTCATTTAAAAGGCCTCTGTGCTTATACTTGTGTGATTGACTCGAGAAAGTCATAAATACAGCTTGAAAATGCTGCTCTTCAATAAGATCTCAGAGCAAACTCACCTTTTCTCTTCCCTAAATCACAATCACATTGGGTAGTTGACAAATTTCCTATCTTTTTTTTTTTATTCAACAATTTTAGTTTCAAATTACATTTTAAGTATATTTACATACCATCTATCAAACATTTGGGGTGAGTTAGAATTTTAAAAACATTTTAAAAAAGAACAATCTAAAAAACAATGGTGCTATATAGCACTAAAAGTGGTTATTTGGCTCGTAATCATAGGGGAACCACTTTTGGTGCTGTATAGCACCAAATCTTGATTCTTCAGTGGTTCTTCTTTGGCATGAGGGGCTATATAGCACTGCTACCATATACAGAACCTGTTAAGCTCCTGTATGGTTCTTCTGTGGTTCTTTGGGGTGATTAAGGTGCTATATAGCACCACTGCCGTACAAAGAACCTGTTAAGCTCCTGTATGGTTCTTCTGTGGTTCTTTGGGGTGATTAAGGTGCTATATAGCACCACTGCCGTACAAAACCTGTTAAGCTCCTGTTGGTTCTTCTGTGGTTCTTTGGGGTGATTAAGGTGCTATATAGCACCACTGCCGTACAAAGAACCTGTTAAGCTCCTGTATGGTTCTTCTGTGGTTCTTTGGGGTGATTAAGGTGCTATATAGCACCACTGCCGTACAAAGAACCTGTTAAGCTCCTGTATGGTTCTTCTGTGGTTCTTTGGGGTGATTAAGGTGCTATATAGCACCACTGCCGTACCTGTTAAGCTCCTGTATGGTTCTTCTGTGGTTCTTTGGGGTGATTAAGGTGCTATATAGCACCACTGCCGTACCTGTTAAGCTCCTGTATGGTTCTTCTGTGGTTCTTTGGGGTGATTAAGGTGCTATATAGCACCACTGCCGTACAAAGAACCTGTTAAGCTCCTGTATGGTTCTTCTGTGGTTCTTTGGGGTGATTAAGGTGCTATATAGCACCACTGCCGTACAAAGAACCTGTTAAGCTCCTGTATGGTTCTTCAGTGGTTCTTTGGGGTGATTAAGGTGCTATATAGCACCACTGCCGTACAAAGAACCTGTTAAGCTCCTGTATGGTTCTTCAGTGGTTCTTTGGGGTGATTGAGGTGCTATATAGCACCACTGCCATACAAATAACCTGTTAAGCCCCTTTAAAGGTTGTTTACAAGCCAAATAACCACTATTGGTGCTGTTTAGAACCACTTTTGTTGAAGAATCATAATGCAATATGACACCTTTTATGGTTCTACATAGCACCATTTGACAAAGGCGCTGTATAGCATCTTTAAAGATTTGGTGCTATATAGCACCAAAAGTGGTTCCCCTATGATTACGGGCCAAGAACCACTATTAGTGCTATATAACACCAATTTTTTTTGTAATCTCTCACCAAATCTGCATTTATTTATCAAAAATATTGTGAAAAATGATTACCGTTTTAAATAACTGTTTTCTCTTGGAATATATTTTGAAATGTAATTGATTGCTGTGATCAAAGATGAATTTTCAGCATCATTACTCCAGTCTTCAGTGTCACATGATCTTCAGAAATCATTCTAATATGCCGATTTGCAGCTCAATAAACATTTCTTATTATTATCAATGTTGAAAACCTTTTTTTTCTAAATTCTTTGATTAACAAAGTAAAAAAAAAAGAAAAAAAGTTTTGCAGAATGCTGGGATATCATGTGATATTATATTACATTACATTGTATTAATACAATAATAATAAATGGCTTCCTGGTGTTCCAGAGCAGGGACTCGGCTGGTGTGTTTGAATAACTCTTTTGTTATTCTCAGTCCAGTACTTGAAGTCTGCTAACTTGTTTGGTTTTGCAGGCATCCCCTCGTGCACTGTCATCTTTCGGGAGTTTCCGCACATGGCTTTACACGCCTCCAAAACACTAACCAGCTGTCCCGCTTGACCAGACGCCCTCAGAGACTCAAGCAGGACATGAATGACTGCGATGAAGATTCGACTCATCTTAAAGAATAATATATGACTGTTTAAAGAAGAGCTTGGGGATAGTGATGGGTTTTAACAACATCGATTGATCTGTTTTTAGGTTTGGTCTTCTCCTAAGGCTCTGTATGGGATTTTAAGTTTTAGTTCTTTTAATGTTGTTTTTAAAAGTTGGCATCCCTTGTGTGATCGGAGCGGAGTTAAACAGCTTCCCAGGATTTGGTTTACAGAATTTGCTTCCCATTATTAAAGAGAGATTTATTCAGAGTTATTGATATTTGTGCTACCTGTGAATTTTAATCATGTGAATAAAAAGTCTAATAACATGTAACCATTCTGTAATATATCTATGATGACCGTGACATCTAGTGAGCGCAAGTTACACAAGAATGAATGAAAAAGTTGAATAATTATGTTCCTTGTTTTTTGAAAATGCTGGAGGGATAACTTCAACAATATACATTGGCAGTGATTTTGGTTAAAGAAATATAACTTTCTGCAACAACTTTGCAACTTCAATCATCAAAATTGAAGAACAAATCCAAAAATAATTAATTTTAGTAATTGTTTTAAAGACCCCATTCAATGGCATGACAAGCCACTTCATTTTCTTTAACAAGCAACCACATTTAATATTGAAACAGGAAGCTGGGGCAGGACATTTTGCTGCCTTGTTTTATAATCTCTCTATAAGGTCTCTTGATCATTTGAGATTTTGCTGAAATATTGGTTGGTTTAACTTTAAAAATGTAAAAAAAAATACTGGTTATTGTTATGAGTTTAAAAAAACGTATGGCAAAACATTTTGGCGAAAAGAAAAAATAAACTTTAGACAATCAACATATAGGTGACATTGTATGTGAAATCGAAATAATTTTGTTTTAATATGCAAATGTGTGCTTATTTAAGATGTTAAAGATGGCGTTTTTGTTCAGATGTAAAGTTCTTCTGATAAGAAGAAAGGAAAATAATAGCCTATATACTACTCCTTATATTATTGAATCAAATGTGAAAGTAGACAGAAATTGTTGCCTTCAATTTCCCTTTCTCTTAAATCACTGCATTGACCGCAAGTCTCAAGCATGTGCTGTTTGTGACATGTCCAGTATTTACTGAAAGTCACAAAGCAGGTTCACAAGTGAAACAGCCATTTACAGATATTATTCATCTGAGACTGGACACACACTCTTCATCTTCATCTGTTCTGAATTCACTCAAAAGGTGAGTGTGTCAACAGGGCTGCTGGGAAAAAAAATCGGCCCTGGCATTTTTTTGGTCCAGGCGGCCCAAAACGCACTTCGACTATATATATATATTCAAGAAGAACATGTACGCCCGATAGTGCGCGGCCCACCGGGAAAATGCCCGGTACAATTACCAGCACTGGTGTCACATTTAACACACACACACACTCACTGCACGCACGCGCACACACACACACGCACACACGCATACACACGTGTATACAGCACATCCTGTGAAATTTCTTGTAATTGTTACAACTACTGTGGTTGTTTTATTATTTTTCAGACATAAGAATCAGACAAACTATATGCTTCTAAAGAAAGCTGTTTCTCTTACATTATGATTTTAATATTAAATGAAAGTTCATTTCAGATGAGTGTGTGTGGTAACAGGGAGACGACCACAACAGCAAAATGGCGTCTGAAGCAGGACTATCTCAGGATAAGGAAAGAGCCCGTGCCTTACATCTGTGCTGAACCTCTGCCATCTAATATACTGCGATGGTACAAATGAGTCTGAATTACACTAAGAAAGAATAATGTCAGGTCACTGTTTTTGGCACTGATGTATCAATTTAAACAATTAGATATGAAAAATACATCTATTTGCTCTACTGTCTAGAGCAAACAAACAAAAAATACGTTTATATTGTGAAAGAAACCTTTGTTCTGAATTGATATCTTGGAATGTTTGTTGATGAAATCTTCCGCAGGCATTTTGTTGTTCGTGGACCTGAGAAAACCCCTCATGAGGGTAGGTGTGAATAAACTGGAGTTTCACTTGTGCTTCTATAGGCCTATTGTTTACACTTATTTCTTCTTTTATTCATTATGTGTTGCAATGCGTATCTAAGGTGGCTATTATCATGGCAAGTTGATATTTCATCAAGAATTTCCTTTCAAGCCACCCAGTATTTATATAATAACCCCTAATGTGAGATTCGTGTGCAACACACGGTAAGGTCAATAACTATGAAGTCAATTTAATGCCACATATATATGCAAAAGAATAAAGTTTTGCCAAAAATAAAGTATTCAGCAAAACAATTTGTTTTGTAAACAAATAATAAAGATCGATGTGTTGTTTTTAGTTTGATCTTTATTTTTGTTTGCAAAACTTTATTCTTTTGCATATATATGTTGCATTAAATTGACTCCATAAATAAGAGCACATCTTCATAAACATTCACTGTGGCTCACTGTAACTCATTTCAAGTATGTGCTGCTGTTTGATCCTGCAGGCTGTGTCTGTCCATTAGTGATTTCCATCCTGACACATGGAATCCGGCCTGGTCCGTCTCTACCATACTCACCGCACTGCTGAGCTTCATGGTGGAAAACATTCCCACACTGGGAAGCATGGAGACGTCTGACTTCACCGTACATACACTGAACATTCTTCTGAATGTATAAGCTGTATATGGAGCCGCTCGAGCAGGGGTGTCCAAACCTGTTCCTGAACGGCCACTGTCCTGCAGAGTTTAGCTCATGTCCTAATTAACACCTGAAGCAGCTAATCAAGGTCTCAGTGGACTCAATGGAAGTGTGCTGGAGCTGGTTGAAGCTAAACTGGGGTGCGTTTCAGAAAAACATTGTTAGACAACTATGGTCCATGGTTAGTTCCATTGAACTCTATAGTTGTTTTTGGGGAAACGCCCCTGCTATAGAAACAGTGATGGTGACAGAAAGAAAAGAAAAACAGGATAGGATGAAAAAAGCTCTTGGGTTCTCTCACAAAGCAGTTTTCTCGCAAGTGTTGAGAAATAATATGGTTTCTTTAGAAAAACTTGTGGTCTCTCACAAAACTATTCCATTCAAACGATACATTTTCATTTTCTTGTAAAACTGTTCAATCTGAGAAGCTTCTGTGTTCTCTCGCAAAACTATTCAGTTTTCTCATAAAAAAAGTGTTGCGTTCCCACAAGAAATGTGCTTTCTTTAGAGAAAATGGGTGTCCTTTCGCAAAACGAATCCGTTCAACTGAGAATCTTTGAATTCTCTCGCAAAACTATTCCGTTCAATGGAGAAAATTGTGTTCTCTAGCAAAACTTTTCCATTCCCCTGAGAAAATTACGTTGCCTCATAAAAATGTTGCGTTCCCACAACAAATTTTGTTCTCTCACAAAACTATTGCCCAAGAAACTTTGTATTCTCTTGCAAAAGTTTTACATTTCCCCATCCTTTGCTTTTCCGCTAAACATTTGCGCTCTCTCGAGAAACTTTACATTTGCTCACAAAAGCACTTAATTATAGGTTTTCCTCATTATTTCCATTATAAAAAAGTTTTGCAGACAAAAACATTTCTAAGTAGAAGGCAAAAGCACTATTATCATGTCATGTTATTCCATAATATTCAGCATATCCATTGGTTATTATTCATACTTTTAATCGTTTTATTTTTGTCTGTCAGAAAAGACAGCTGTCTGTGCAGAGCTTGGCCTTCAACCTGAAGGACAGAGTTTTCTGAGGTTGTGGAGGTAAATATGACTCAAGAAATCTCAAATAAGGTTTAAATAAAAAAGTGTCGTCATTTAGTTATACATACCAATGTTTTCTCCTTAACATGAGATTAGGTGAAGCAAAGGACTCAGAAAGACTTCGGTGTTCCTCCTCATAACGGTCATGTGGCACGACGTCAGCCAAAGCCAAACCTTGCAAAGCTGCTTTGGTTGTCTGTGTCTACACAAGTTTGTGCTGCATCATATAGGCCAGGACTGAAAACAAACTCTACTGACGTGACCTGAAAGTGAGGCGTCACTCTTTCTTTTAACCAAAGTGAGCTTCTGTTCAGAACACTCGTGGTAATGCAATGATGAAGCGCGGTTCATGACATTACACTGTGTGAAAGCCACTTTGAAATGAAACCGGCAGTACTGAAAACCAGCTTTTGTAATGTTCTTGACTGAACTGAAGAATTAACCATCAGCTGTGTTTCTATTGAGCCTCTCATTATCCGTGTTGCAGTTCGTTCTCATCCTGTTTATTTTTCTTTCGGGTCCTTGCACTTTCATAACAGTTATGAAATGCTAAATTCTGCTTTCAAGATCACTTCCCAACAATTATGGTTTGGTTAATGAGAAAGGATTCTTTTCCCCCAGAATTGAATAATACTTTTTGTAAAGTAAATTACTTCAGTTACATAATATGTAACTGTTGTAAAATTTGTTAACTGTATGATTACATTCATATCTGTTCTTTTGTGACACAAATATTATTTAGTTGTTTCTTTTATTGCTGGATTATTGTTTTTGCCTGTAAAAAACATGTTTCGATCCTGCAGGTTGTAACATACGAGCACATCTGACCCAAGGCTGTTTGAATCTGAATCAAACGCAAGCAAATTATTCAACTTCATTTTGAAGATAACATGTGAGTTGTACAAGCATTCAATAAACTATCATTAACATGACTACAAATCTTTACATTTACAACACTGGATCATTAGCAGTCATTTTAGTCACCCGAAAAACCCGAAATTAAAAAATGCATCTCTAACAAAGAGTTTTTTCTCTAATAAAAACTTTGTTTTAGCTCTGGTTATGTAAGTGGACTTCAAAATCATAGTTTAAACTCTTTTAAATTACATCCTCCAAAATAAAATATAATTTCAGTCACACATTATTTTAAGGTCCATTTTTTGCCATTAACTATGACGTTTGCCTCAATAAACTCCTAATCTGCTGCTTATAAACAGCCTAGTTTGTAGTTGTTAAGCTTATATATTGGTAGGATTAGGGATGTAGAATATGTTCATGCAGAATATGTGCTTTATAAGTACTAATAAACAGTCAAAATGCTATTAATAGACATGCTAATAAGCAAATAGTTAATAGTGTGAATTGATCCCTATACGAAAGTGTTACTATTTTTACTTGTAGTTGTATTGCTAAACAAGTCAACACAATGACAAAGTCTAGCAAATGAAGGTACATTTTAACACAAAGTTTGGACCGCTTTAAAAATAAAGGTATTTCTCAAGTCAGCCTGGGGCAATTTGTCACATGTGCTTTAATTGTACTTCATGTTTGTAATGAGAGAGAGGTTATTAGTGTTTTTATTTACTTTTTTGTATAAGCTATTTTTATATCAGTATCTCCGTATTATATTATTATTATTTGAATGACAATGTTTGGCCTATTAATATATTAACTAACTATCGTATTAACGATACCTTACAAAAAATGCCATGCTTGTCTACTTTCTTCCATTTACGTGTGCTTGAAGTGAAGCCGTGTGCGTCAGTGATGTGTTTCCAATAGTAACGAGAAACACGCTGATCAGCAGCATGGTATTTCCCATCATCAACAGTTGCACAATTGCTCATCTCAGTGCGTTATAAAACGCGTAAAGCCGTGTGCGCATGCGCAGTCCTGACTCCTGAGTCTGTGGACAGGAAGCCTGCCTGACTGAAGCAGCTGATAATCAGGCTTCGGATGTTCTGGGGAGCACATCAGCCTCTTTCTGCCTGGATTTTAAACAGGGCTTTTTAGTACAAGGACAGAAATCGACGGTTTTATGAGCAGCTTGCCCGTTCGCCGCTCACAGTGACTGATGGAGCTGTATTTTTATACCGATCGCGGTTTATTTTCGAGTTAACTCTAGGGCCGGTGCTGCTCACTAACAATGAAGGCCTAGTAAAAATCCAGATCCGAGGGATTTAAAGCTCTCCTCTGCCCCAGACAAGGATCAGCAACACGCTCAGGTATTGATATAGCGATACAAATCCGTAATATATGGGCTACAGACGCAGACGTGTCTTTAATTAAACTAATGTAGACATTAAATGCGTTTGATTCGGTTTTTCAAAGGAGGATTTGGATTTGTTGAGCTCTTGTCATTTTTTTTCTCAATGATTTCTCTTTTAATTCTGTATTAGAATGCTTTTTTTATTTTGAATATTGCATTTGATGTTGTATTGTAACACTAGCACTAACGATTAGTTACATAGTAGCTGACAGATGATACAATGTAGCAAACGTATGGCGTCTGCAGATTCGAGGACATCGCAACAACGTCACTCAGCGCAGTGAGTGCGAGATTAATGTTCATATTTAAAGGAAAAACGCCGTGTTTTCCTCGTTAATTAGTTTTTTTTCTTCTGCTTAGTGACATTAGCGCAGTTTTCTCGAAAAGGGTGGAGTCGTTTGGTGTTGTAAACATACAGCGGGTTGGGGTCGCTTTAAAACGCGATTATAAGACGGTTAACGATCAGCAAATGTGTAGCTCGTATGTAATGTTTGATATTTTGGCTGTGCTGGTGATTTGGTGTTTTTTATTTAATTTGGTTTAAATATTTTAGATACGATGTTCTGCTTGCAGTCGATCTTTCTGAATGTGCTCGTTTCAGACAGAGACCCTCAATCCGGATTCTTGCCCGAAAACACGATCATTTTTAATACAAACTGAAAATAATATAATTTTTTTATTCAGTTTTATTTGATCTGAGTCTGATCTGTTGTTGAAATCCCTTGGTGCATGTAATCCACGGACGAAACAAGTGTTATGCTTTTTTGCCTTTAGTTTTTCAACTAGAAATATGTCCACTATAAAATTATTTATATCATATAGAGAGAGATTATACATTTAAAGATTTTAGTTGTTCAGCTAGCAACATTTCCATTAAAAAGTGTTCATATTGTATAGAGATTGATTATAGATAATTTATATTAGTATTATTTTTCAACAAGCAATATTTCCATTATAAAATTATTTGTATTATATATATATATATATATAGATCATTTTTAGATATTAGTTTTTCAAATAGCAATATTCGCTATAAAAGTATTTATATGATATTGAGTGAGTTTATAAAATAATATATAAATATTAGTTTTTTTTAGCTAGCAATATTTACATTGTAAAATTATTAATATTAAATATAGACTGATTATATTGATGAGTTAACTCTCAATTAATCGCACATTTTTATTTGTTCTAAATGTACCTTAAATTAATACTTCAAGTTTTTAATACTCAACATGGGCATGGACAAATATGGATGCTTTATGCAAATGTATGTTTATTATTATTGAAACCATAGTCAACAGCATGAAGACTAGACATGTTTCAAAGGTCATAGATGTTTTTCAAAGAACTTGTTCATGTCTATTAGACACATGAAAAAAATAAATACAAGGTTCCCATTACTTCTCTTTCTTTGCACTTATTTTTATTTTACTTTTACACTTAATTTACTTACACAAACCTGTTTACATTTCTGCAGGACAGGGCAGCTCACTTCTTCTGAACATGCAAAATGTACATAGTCTATATTGTTTATTATATTTGTTAGCCTCTCTGTGCATTCATCTGTATTTTGATGCAGCTAAATTCTCAATAAAACAGTTTTCATTGATATATTTAATTTTTTCTGTTGTCAGACAACGGATAATATGAAAAAGTGATTGAAACGCGACCCATTAAGACTACTAGAACTAGCTCTCCTTTACAAGATGTTAATCTGCACAAATCCTGATAATCGAGCCGTTTTCTGAATAAATAAAAGACCATAAGATAATGACAATAGCTGTGCTGTGATTTTGGCTATACTTGCATGTACAATTGGAAGCAATCAACATAATATCTGTGTTTAACTGAATTAAGCTCTGCTCTTCTCTGCCGCGCGTTGAACAGAAACTGTGCAGACGTGGAGAGAGGAGAGAGAGAGAGGTGTTGTGTGTTGTGTGTGTGTGTGTGTGCGCGCGTGCGTGCTGAAAGAATAAAAACTGAGCAGATGAGAGAGCGCGAGAGAGAGAGAGAGAGCGAGAGAGAATGTGTGTGTAGTGTGCGCGTGCTGAACAGAAATTGAGCAGATGCAGAGAGAGGGAGAAAGGTGACAGCACATATATATATTTATATACGCGCTCACACACACACACACAGAGTATAAATCATTTCAAGATATTAGTTTTTCAACTAGCAATATTTCATTATCAAATAAATTGGTAATATCACAGATTTTTCTCTTTTTTTATATAAATACATTTCTAACATTAACTGCTTGTTCTGATACTATAGCTCAATACTATATATATATATTCACAGTATACATTATACATTAAAAATTACCATTAGTACTATATCTTGAATCCTGACATAAAAAATATAAATAAACTTTAGTTTTCCACGTCTGTGTTCCTACCATTTCACTGTAATGTCGACCTTCGTTTGTGTTTTTGACCTGCACTGTTCATGACGTGAGCACAGTTTATTTATGCTTGTACGTTAGCATGGACTCACTAACTTTAACGTTAACGCCAGAGATACCTTGACAGTGTTTCCAACTGCTTTCAATTGAAAGTAGCTAAATGTCACTAGATGACATCATAATGGCAAATTCACTGATCTATAAAAAGATGAATGTAGCTCAGTAGGCAAGATGAGAACTTGGATAAGGTTTGTCCAAGAAGTTGCTATATTTTTCCCTAAACTTTTGAAAAAAGTCTCAAAAGGGGCAGAGAATTCGCTAAATCTAGCTACAAAGTTGCTAAATTGGCAACACTTCTAGCTGAAGCACAAGATGAAAGGGCATCTCAGGACACACTCCAGTGGTTTGATTCTTACTCTCAGATGGTCTTCAAAGTATATTGGAGAGGTGAGGTATTCAAGTCGCAAAATCTAGCTACAGGGGTGCCACAGGGCTCAGTTCTTGGACCACTTCTCTTTTCTGTCTACATGCTTCACTAGGTACTGTCATTCAGAACATGGTTTTCATATCATGCTATGCTGATGACATCAACTCTACCTCTCAGAACATCCTGATGATCTGACGATAGCTGCTCGCATCTCAGCATGTCTAGCAGACATTTTTTCTGGATGAAGGACCATCACCTTCAATCAACCTAGCTAAGACAGAACTGCTTGTGGTTTCAGCAAACCCATCGTTTCATCACAATTTCACCTTCCAATTAGGCTCATCAACCATAGCTCCTTCAAAAAACAGCCAGAAACCCTTGGAGTTGTGATTGATGATTACACATTACTAAAAACTGCCCGGTCCTGTAGATTTGCATTATATAATATTAAGATCATCAGTCCCTTTCTCTCGGAACTTGCAACACAACTCATTGTTCAGGCTCTTGTTCTGTCCAGACTTGATAATGCAATGCTCTCTTGGCAGGTCTTCAGCCAGTTCATCAAACCTCTACAATTAATCCAAAACGCTGCTGCAAGATTAATCTTTAATGAGCGAAAAGAACGCACATCACACCTCTGTTCATCAATTTGCACTGGTACCAATAGCTGCTCGCATTATATTCAAGGCTTTAATGTTTGCCTACAGAACCACCTCTGGCTCTGCACCCCTTTACCTAAATTCATTACTTCAGACTTATATGCCCTCTAGAAGCTTGCGTTCTGCAAGTGAACGACGCATTACTGTACCATCCCAAAGAGGCACAAAATCACTTTCACAGACTTTTTCATTTACTGTTCCCATCTGGTGGAATGATCTGCCAACTCAATCCGAGCAGCTGAATCCTTACTCATCTTCAAGAAAAGGCTAAAAACACATCTCTAACATCTTTATTTGACCCTCTAACTCTAGCACTCTCTATTCTAAATGTATTTATCTAATCTCTTCTTTTTATAAAAAAAACACAAACATTTGACCCTCTATCAATTGCATATTTATTCTCTAACTGCTAGCTTTTCTTGTAAAACTAACACTAAGTTTAAATTTTCTATATTTTACATACTAGTTTTCTTGAAAAAACAAACAAAAAAAATCCTTCCTTCCTACGTGTACTGCGTTAGGCTAACCAGGACTTGTAATAGCACTTGCATGTTATTGCTCTTTTGTTGGTTTTGATTGCTTCTATAATGTCCTCATTTGTAAGTCGCTTTGGATAAAAGCGTCTACTAAATAAATAAAATAAATCTTCATTGGGATTGGGGTGAATGCTTAGGGACATTTTGCTCTGTTTTGTTTGGGTTCAGGAAATGTAATACAATAAATAATTTTGCCCATCCTCTCAGGATATCTGGAATCAGTGTTACAAGAACCACAGGCACATCGTTTTTCCATTTTTGTCACATAAACACCATAAAGCCGATGCAAGCTTCGGATCTTCCAATGATTCTCTATGGCGCTGAAACCTAAAGATGTCCGAGTTCCGCTCCCCATGTAACTGATACTCGACTGCCATTGGCTCATCTGCGTTCGAGAGGAGGGGCTTACCGATAGGTCAGATACGTTTGCAGTAACAATCAACACCAGTAAAATAACTTACTGAATTATTGAATTTAATATTAAACTCTGATCAACGCGGCATCTCAAAATTGTACTACTTGGAACTGACAGTCATTGCAATGCCATTCTCAGATCTCAATACATTTACATACAATGCTAGATTTGCCAATATTTATAAGAAATAGTTTTCATTATCTGACTGTTCAATCATGTTGATAAATCAGTATTGTCATTTTTAGGGATGCAAAACGATTAATCAATTCAAAATATTTAGTTTGTTTACATATTATGTGTGTACTGTGTATAATTATGTATATAAATACATGCATATAAAAAATATTTACATTTTTAAATAATAATGAAATAATTTAAATATTTACAGGTGCATCTCAATAAATTAGAATGTCGAGGAAAAGTTATTTATTTCAGTAATTCAACTCAAATTGTGAAACTCATGTATTAAATAAATTCAATGCACACAGACTGAAGTAGTTTAAGTCTTTGGTTCTTTTAATTGTGATGATTTTGGCTCACATTTAACAAAAACCCACCAATCTCAACAAATTAGAATATGGTGGCATAGCATTCAGCTAATTAACTCAAAACACCTGCAAAGGTTTCCTGAGCCTTCAAAATGGTCTCTCAGTTTGGTTCACTAGGCTACACAATCATGGGGAAGACTGCTGATCTGACAGTTGTCCAGAAGACAATCATTG
The DNA here is from genome assembly GCA_027422405.1 of Ptychobarbus kaznakovi. Lineage (NCBI taxonomy): Eukaryota > Metazoa > Chordata > Actinopteri > Cypriniformes > Cyprinidae > Ptychobarbus > Ptychobarbus kaznakovi. The sequence goes on from CM049795.1 coordinate 17,643,317, forward strand.
ACACCCTTCACAAGGAGGGTAAGCCACAAACATTCATTGCCAAAGAAGTTGGCTGTTCACGGAGTGCTGTATCCAAGCATGTTAACAGAAAGTTGAGTGGAAAGAAAAAGATACACAACCAACCGAGAGAACCGCATCCTTATGAGGATTGTCAAGCAAAATCGATTCAAGAATTTGGGTGAACTTCACAAGGAATGGACTGAGGCTGTGGTCAATGCATCAAGAGCCACCACACACAGACGTGTCAAGGAATTTGGCTACAGTTGTCGTCAGAGGCATCTTACCTGGGCTAAGGAGAAGAGGAACTGGACTGTGCCAGTGGTCCAAAGTCCTCTTTTCAGATGAGAGCAAGTTTTGAATTTAATTTGGAAACCAAGGTCCTAGAGTCTGGAGGAAGGGTGGAGAAGCTCATAACCCAAGTTGCTTGAAGTCCTGTTAAGTTTCCACAGTTTGTGATGATTTGGGGTGTAATGTCATCTGCTGGTGTTGTCATTGTGTTTTTTGAAAACCAACATCACTGCACCCGTTTACCAATACATTTTGGAGCACTTATGCTTCCTTTTGCTGACCAGCTTTTTAAAGATGCTGATTTCATTTTCCAGCAGGATTTGGCACCTGCCCACACTGCCAAAAAGCCAAAACTTGTTATTATATGACCATGGTGTTGGTGTGCTTGACTGGCCAGCAAACTCACCAGACCTGAAACCCCATAGAGAATCTATGGGGTATTGTCAAGAGGAAAATGAGAAACAAGAAACCAAAAAATGCAGATGAGCTGAAGGCCACTGTCAAAAAAACTGGGCTTCCATACCACCTCAGCAGTGCCACAAACTGATCACCTCCATGCTACACCGAATCGAGGCAGTAATTAAAGCAAAAGGAGTCCCTACTAAGTATTGAGTACACATACAGTAAATGAACATACTTTCCAGAAGGCCAACAATTCACCAAAACATTTTTTTTTTATTGGTCTTATGAAGTATTCTAATTAGTTGAGAATGAGATGGATTGGTGGGGTTTTGTTAAATGTGAGCCAAAATCATCACAATTAAAAGAACCAAAGACTTAAACTACTTCAGTCTGTGTGCATTTCATTTATTTAATACACGAGTTTCACAATTTGAGTTTGATTACTGAAATAAATGAACTTTTCCACGACATTCTAATTTATTGAGATGCACCTGTGTATATATTTTTTTTTTTATTATGTATTGTACTGTATGTATTTGTATGTAAACACTCGAATGTATGAAATATAATTTATAAAAAAAAATATTTTATTTATAAATCTAACATTTTTCCTTAATATATACCTGTATGTGTGTGCATTAATATACACGGTACACACACATATGTAAACATTATTTTGAATCGGTAATTGCGATTAATCGTTTTGCAGCCCTAGTCATTTTTTTAAATGCTTTTGTGTTCTTTCTGTATTCAACAATGTCAAACTTATTTATCCAATATCTGCAGGCATGGCTTCGCAGCTGCAGGTGTTCTCCCCTCCATCTGTGTCTTCCAGTGCCTTCTGCAGGGTGAAAAAAATCAAAGTGGAGAGCTGTGCTTGGGATGCTTCCAATGAAGCGTACAGTTCTGTGGGCCAGTACAGCTTCAACCCCGCAGCGGGCCTCTCTTTCGGCGCCTCGGGCCTGGTCTTCCCCCCAGCGTCCCGGGGCCAGGTGGTGGTCCGTGCTGCAGACAGCACCGGGAGCCTCCCGCGGGGGTCCAGCCGTAGAACCTCCCACAACACCCACCCCTCAGAGTCGCACTCTTCCCGTGGACACAGGTACGGCGTGAAGAGGAAGAACGAGGAAGTGGAGAGTTCCGGAGGAAGCGGCAGTGGCAGCGTTCAGATTCTGGAGGAGCTCTCGGCTCCTGCTTTCTCCACACGTACGGGAGGAGCGGGGACCACTGCCCAGTCCATCCCCCACTCGGCCCCCACCACCAAAAGCAGCAGCTCCAACGGGGAAGGGGACTACCAGCTGGTCCAGCACGAGATCCTCTGCTCCGTCTCCAACAGCTACGAAGTTCTTGAGTTTCTCGGCCGGGGCACGTTTGGGCAGGTGTCCAAGTGCTGGAAAAGAGGAACTAATGAGATTGTGGCCATCAAGATCCTGAAGAACCATCCGTCATATGCACGTCAGGGACAGATCGAGGTATGTCCAGATAGCATCTATGTTTTTGAGTTCTTGTTTTCTAATCTTGAGTTATGACCTTATCAAGATTTCCTGGTGTTTCATTTCCACCTAATTTTACTGCAGAGACTCCAACTGCCATACCTTTTTCACCTCTTAGGGCATGTTCACACTTGGCGTCTTTTTTGACGAGAAAGTTGACGAGTGTCAAATAAAAAGCTGGCAGCGTTTTGGTTACAAATAGCAGCCGAGGGCTTCTTTTGTTGCAATAACAACAGCTGCAACAGTAGCCCAGTGCTGTGTGCTGCAGAAATGTCGAGAAGAGAGTAAAAAGTTGGCTTTTGAAGTCAACGGGGAGGAGAATGTTGGTTCACAACTATGTTTGTGGGTGCGTGACATTATACAGGGAAGGAAACAATATGGTGCTTACAACAATTTAGTCCAGGAGCTCCGGTTGGATGATGCACGGTTTGCGGCATGTTTTAGATTTAGTGCTCAAACTAGAGCTTTTTCCGGTTGGATGGAAACGACTGCACGGTTTGCTCTCGTCATTGGTCAGCTATTAATAGTTTTGTGCTCCTACTTGACTCGTCATTGGGCTCTGTTTTTTTTGTGTTGTTTTTTTACGGTGGTGTTTTACTCGCTACGTCGACTCGCTTTTTTGAAAACAGCTCTTTATTGGTCAGGGCTTTTTTGAGTACTCTTTAGGATTATAATGTAAAATAGAGTCTGGCAGCTTAAAAAAAATGCCAAGTGTCAATATAGCCTTACTCCATGGGCCAGATTTACAAAACGGCAAATTTGCATTGGTAGCAATTCCATAAAAGTGCAGATGGGAGGGTCAATTATGCATGTGATTTACTAACTCTGCACACATTAAAGAACCCAGACGCAGCCAGATTATTTCCATAATGACCAGCGCAATCTACCAAGAGAAGCGCAAATTACAGCCTGCTTTAAAACATGCTTTTTTGGGAGTTAAATAATGGCAGTATATTAAATATTTTGCATTCGCAAATACCAGTAATTTGGCAAGCACAAATGTTAGTAAATCGTGATTAATTTTAATACTCTCCTTCCATAAATTTAGCATCTGAAAGGGAAACTCCTACAGATGCATATTCAAAAAGTTGAGTCTTAAAAATAACCACGCCTTTTCAGCGCTAATTCTTCACTGTGCATCTTTAGTAAATCCTGACAGTGCTATTTTAACGCCTAAAGACTGTTTGCGCTGGTGCAAGGTGTTAGCAAAGACTATAGAATACCCAAGACATGTCACTCATATAGTTTTGAATGGGGAAAAATGCTACGCTTAATATGGCCGCTTGATCGCAGGAAGCCCCGCCTTCTGAATGAAAGAGCCAATCAGTAAAGTCAGCGGGTCACTGCAGCTGCCGTTAGAAGTTCCGGTTGCTATAGAAACTGCTATAGACTGCTTTTTGAGCAAAAGAAACATTTATGACACAGTTGTTGGTGATTTCAAATATGAAATGTAGTCGTAAGCTTAGTGAACAGTTTTGGAGAATTTGATGTTTCCCCTACAAAAGGATAGAAGCTGCACTTTGATGCCCGAGAGGCGTTTCAAAGATGGCCGCTGAGTGACACGACTTCTCTTAAAGAGACTTTGGTGTTAGTAAATCTGGCCCTAAGATGAAACTAAATAAGTATACTGTGTATCTACTAGGGTTAATAAGTAAATTATGTGATGCTTATTTTGTCATATCTGTCTGTTAATTTATTCAGAGATATTAAAATTAATTACATGCAGTGACTTGCTTATGAATACACTTATTTTATAATGAGCCTGTTGTTTTAATTTTTGTGAATTAAATTCATTTTGAGATTATTTATTTGGAAGGGGCATGGAGATAAAAAAAACTGATCAGCTGATATAAGGAAGCCTTAAAGAAAAAAAAAATTCTTAAAGATATTAATAAAGGGTTAGTTCATTCCTAAATAGATTTCTGTTCCTCCTTTGAATGCCTGTTCACCCAAAACTTCAAAACGATTGTTTTGGGATGAACCAATTTAATTTAGGCTTTTATTCACATATAATCATTGCTCCACGAACATAAACAGAAGTGCAACTGTGCTTGCTTGACATGTGAGAACACCTCATTGGTTCCTGCTGAAGCTCGTGATTAGGGCTGTGCAATTATCATTAACTGACAAGCTACGCGATATCGCGTTCATAATCGAATGCGATTCATCTGCGATATTAAACGCGATATCGCCTAGCTTGTCAGTGAACTACGGCTCTGTGTATTAACTGCCGCTCCATCTGAAAACCGGTGATGGAGATTTACCGCCAACCACGGAGCCGGCTTTACTGACGAGATGCGCATGAGAATCGTTTGCGATTAATTGCACAGCCCTACTCGTGATGCAGTAACAAACATCATTGGTTCTCACGCATCAAGCAGGCATGTTTGAGCTACTTGTGACCAAATCAGAATGTTTTAAATATTATATCAATGTTTAATATCTCAGGTGTTCAACGTTTGTATGTGAATAAAAGCATTAGTTCACTCAAAAACCACGCAAAAAAGCAGTTGTCTATTGTTAATAGCGTAGATGCATGAAACGGCTCACACAAGTCACTTTCAAACCAAGCAGCTTCTGTTAGTCAGTGCAACGAATTTATGCAACCAATAGAACCATTGCGAAATTTGCATGGGGAATTATTTTGCCCTCATGCAAAATTCCCGATCATTTACAGGCCAATAGTAAACATGTTAGTACATGAGACAAAGGAAAAGTCAATTGAGGTTGTAAAACGTCATGTGGTCTGCCCTAATAATTAATATTTACGAATGTACAGCTTATGATATTGTAACAGATTATTCAAATTCAACGTTACAACATTATTAAGAACCTGGCACATCTATATTAAAAGATTGTTTTCACATTTCCTTTATTTGTCATTGACCCCTTACATCTCTTCTAGGTGAGCATATTGAACCGGCTTAGTGCGGAAAACGCTGACGAGTTCAACTTTGTCCGCTCCTACGAGTGTTTCCAGCACAAGGGCCACACATGTTTGGTGTTTGAAATGCTCGAGCAGAACCTTTACGATTTCCTGAAGCACAGTAAGTTCAGCCCACTGCCCCTGAGGCACATCCGCCCCATCCTGCAGCAGGTGGCCACGGCCCTGATGAAGCTGAAGAGCCTGGGTCTCATCCACGCTGATCTGAAGCCTGAGAACATCATGCTGGTGGACCCCATCCGACAGCCCTACAGGGTGAAGGTCATCGACTTTGGGTCAGCCAGTCACGTCTCTAAAGCCGTCTGCTCGACTTACCTCCAGTCTCGCTACTACAGGTGAGCGGTAATCTGTATTCTGTACATGTTTAATGACCACACATCCCTTCAGTAGAGATTACATCCCACGGTTTTGAGATTATGTAGTTGTAATCACCCGATTGAATCCTTTTTCTGCTTTCTATCCTCAGAGCCCCTGAGATCATCCTTGGTCTGCCGTTCTGTGAAGCCATTGACATGTGGTCACTGGGTTGTGTGATTGCAGAGCTCTTTCTGGGCTGGCCGTTATATCCAGGAGCTTCAGAATATGACCAGGTCTAACATGTTGTTACTGTTACTATTAAGAAAAAATAATTAGCCTTCTCAGTTCTCTCTCAGCTTTCATATAAAGAAGTTTTACGACTGTTTTCTATACTTGTTGCCTTTTATATTTGCATCACTTTGCATTAGCAAAGGTAGGTTTTAGTCCAATGTGATAACATTAGCTAGCGTTTGCGGAAGAGGAAAATCCTCAAGTCAAAATGACTGGGAACACCACATGAGGGTTCAGATAATACCTTGACAGAAGCTAGACCAGGCAGATTGTGCAACATGTACAGTCTTTAATGCTAGACTGATAAACTGTAGCCAAGACATCTAGCCATGATTCAGCGGTCGCACATCGGACACGTCATTCTGTACTCACGTTCTCAAGTTTAAGGACGCAGTCCAAAGTAGTGAGTCTAATCATCACCAAGACCATTAATTGGCCATCTGTGAACATGTCACACTAGGCAAAACAGAATGATTTTACCCTACGGCATCAGAAATCCTTTATGATCACAGAAAATGTACCTAAACTCCTCCTAGTCTTTTTACCAACCTTTGACCTTTCTTATTTCCCCCCTCCAGATTCGGTACATCTCTCAGACACAGGGATTGCCTCCTGAGTATCTCTTGAGTGCTGGCACAAAGACAAGCCGCTTCTTCAACAGAGGACCAGACTCCAGCTACCCACTGTGGAGGTTAAAAGTCAGTACCCATACTTTAGTTTTTTGGGTTAAAAACACAAATAATGCTGAGTGACTGAATAGTTTCTTTAAAAAAAAAAGGGTTTACTATTGTACCAGACTGACACTTGTGTCTTTTTCTAGACCCCATCTGAACATGAGGCAGAAATGGGCGTCAAGTCAAAAGAAGCAAGAAAATACATCTTCAATTGTTTGGATGACATGATGCAGGTAATTAGAAATGCACGAATAGGATGGAACATGTCATTAGTTTAATAGATCAGTCTAGCTTTTTCTGACTGCATCGATTGGTTTCCAGGTCAATCTGCCTACTCGTTTAGAAGGAACTGACATGTTGGCGGAGAAGGCGGACCGTCGGGAGTTGATTGACCTGCTGAAGAGGATGTTGAGGCTGGACGCTGATAAAAGAATTACGCCCACAAAGACCCTGGCACATCCGTTTGTGACCATGAGCCACCTGCTGAACTTCCCACACAGCTCACAGTACGTCATTTTTAAGACCTCTACCCCCGGTTTCACAGACAAGGCTTAAGCTTAGTCTCATGCTAAAATGTAAGTCTGAGCCGTTTCAAATGAAAGAAACTTGCACTGACTGATTTTAAAGGGTTAGTTCACCCAAAGATAAAAATTCTGTCATTAATTACTCACCCTCATGTCGTCCCAAACCCGTAAGACACAAATTCGGAACACAAATTAAGATATTTTTGATGGAATCTGAGAGCTCCCTGACCCTCCGTAGACCGCAAGGATATTACCACGATCAACACACAGAAACGTAGCAAAGACATCGGTAAAATAGTGCATGTGACATCAGGGGTTGAACCATAATTTTTAGAAGCTACGAGAATACTTTTTGTGCGCAATAAAAACAATAATAACATATTCAACATGTCTTCTCCCTGAGTTACCGTCTTCTGCCATTTTAGACATTACCCCAGAACGTAATCAATGTAATCAGTGTTATTTACATTCAGTTGACAGCGCGCGCATGCTGAACGTAAACAACGCCGATTACGTTGATTTAAGGGTGTATTCACACCAGGAAAGTCCGCTAGTTCACTTGCTTTGGTCTGGACCAAATACAATGTTGATTTTTTTGTTTGGTGCGGTTCGCTTTCACACTGCCCTTTTTGCAAGTGAACCAGAAACAAAACCACACGTGTGCTTAAGGTCATCCATTCAACCGTACCAGAGTTCATTTGAAAGCGGACCGAGACACCTCTTCATCGTCTCAGTATGGTTGTTTGGTCCGCACCAGAGTGCGATTGCTGTATTCACACCTGCCCAAAAGATCCGCACCAAAGGGGGAAACTAACCTGAGTTTGATTCAATCGAACCAAACAAGACAGGTGTGAATACACCCAAGTTGATTATGTTGATCTTACGGGTTTGGAATGACATGAGGGTGAGTAATTAATGACAGAATTTTCATTTTTGGATGAACTATCCCTTTAAAATACATCAGTGCCTTTGTTTTGTCTCAAGATGCACACCAGTAATGTTTTTTCTAAGGCATGTTTATAAAAGTACTTGAATGTCCTAATTGAATCATGGCCTAATCCTGGCTTAGTCTAAACCCTGTCTGTGAAACCAGGCCCTAGACTTTCAGCACCGGTTAATTTGAAGATATATGTTATAAATCATATCATTTTTGTAGTGTGAAGTCATGCTTCCAGAACATGGACATCTGCAAGAGAAGGAACAGTAGCTTTGACAGTGGGAAAGCCCTGTTTGCTGCTAACGCTGTTCCTGGAACTGCAGGAAACCTGACTGTGACCTTCAGCAGCCAGCTGAACCAGCACAGCCAGGTGAGTGGAAAACCACCTGGTTAAAAATACACACTGTAAGCGCTTTGATAAGGATTTCCTTTAAGCTTTACTGTGTCGGTAATGTTCTCAGGTTACATCTGCTGGTGGAGCTGTTCCTCTCCTCAACTACCAACCAGCACTTTACCAGCAGGCCACCATAAACATCCCAGGCCTGGCCCAACCCAGCATCCCCCTGCAGACCCGCCCCACTCAGCTGTGTGCTCAGACTGAACCTTTCCAGCAAACCCTCATCGTCTGCCCCCCCACCACTATCCAAGGTGAGCCGGAGCTGGGTGCATTGTGGGTGATTTATGTCCCTTCAATTTGATAGTTTTCACGTGACGTCACACCCTTGTAGGAACGCCCACCTGGCCGGCAAAACGAAGCTTTGCTCCACTGACCACCAGCTATTTTTACGCAGATTGCGTCAAGTAATAATGTAGTAAAACACAGATATTAAAAGGCGAGATTCAGTGGACACCTTATTGATTATGTATATTTTGTACAGGCAAGAAGATAATTTAGACTGAATATTGTACAGCCAGAATATAAACACAAATGCAAAGTTTCACGTTTAAATAGCTTCTCATAGAATTTAAACACACATGCAAAGTTTGCTTAATAAATAGTCTGCTCATAGAAATAAAGGCATTAAACTTATTTTGATTCAGCCAAATGGCCGAAACTTGCATTTTGTTCAGAAATACCTTTGTTTTATTCTTTTGAGAGGTGATCTAAATATTTGCGGCTGGGAAACTGACTGAAAACTATCAATAAGCCAGACTCCATCCAGTTTTAGCTAAATCACTGGTTCACTATTTGTTTTGTTTGTTTTATATCCAGTCTCAGAAACAGCAATCAGAATGGGTTGCAAGCAGTTTATTTTGGGCTTAATTGGGATTGTATTTGTTGAAATGGTGCCAAATATTAAGATACTCAGTGCATACATAGTTTTGAAAGTTTGAAAAATGCATGGATTTTAATCCCTGGTTTTTTTATTATTGTAAGCATTTATTTGTTTTATTATATAAGGTTTGAACTGTTCAGGAATTTTGGATATTGTCCTTTTTTCTTAAAACGTCTAGTGTAATTAAGCAAAATAATAATAATGAAAATAACCTTTAAGGATTGCATCATGGATCATTTGTGTATAGTCTCCACACCGTGTATAGAAGCACATAGAAGTGATAATATTTACAATTAGTCATAAGGGATAACATTTGCGTTTACATTTAGTCGTTTATTTTGCTAAAATTAGAGTTTCTTGTTTTTCTTCTGATCTCTGGAATGGCAGCGGAGCTGAATTCATGTTTGTTTTGCTATTAGTGCAAAATGTTTTATAATTGATTATTAATTTGATACATGTATGCGTGGCTTCCCAACCCTTGAAAAGCACTCTGAGAAATCTTATTTTTTTCTTGAAGGGATTCCATCTAATAAAACCTCTAGCTATCCTGTCCGGATGGAGAACGGTGTTCCTGTTGTCCAGCAGAACCAGTCCACGCAGCCTCTTCAGATTCAACCTAGCATGCTGACGCAGGTAAGACATAATTCGTATGTTTGTGAAACGGTGGCATTATATCTAACGCTGACGTTCAGTCACTGCAATCTGACGAACTGCAAATTAATCCAGTTGAGTTGGAGGGGAAACGTCAGTCCTTAAAGTCTGCATGGACAGCTGTTCGGCTGCTGGAAAGTGCCGCTAAATGGCACGTGAAATCACAGCCTTGTACCCCTGACCCGAGTCTGACCTTTTGTCTAATCTTTCCCTCCATGGTTCCCCTCCTCCAAAGGGCTCCTGTACGCCTCTGATGGTGGCCACGCTGCACCCCCACACAGCGGGAGTGGCATCCCAGTACCCGCTGTCCCTGGCACTGGGCTGTGGGGCAGGAAGGCCTGCCCTGCTGGAGCAGACAGCCACAGTGCTGGTAAAGAGAGACCCACCCAGCGCTCTACCACTAACGTCGTCATTTCTCATTCTCCCCCTCTTTGACTTTCCAAAATCCTGCTTAAATGCATCTTTCTTTCTAATCCTACTCTTATTCTGGTCTCTCTATATTACTGTGATCATATCTTATTTCTTTCTGATCACTTTTTGATCTTTTTTTATCCCTCTTTTATATTTACTTGTCTTTGTGATGTTTTTTCTGCTCATTTTTCTCATTTTTTCTGATTTTTTTTTTACATTACAGGGTTTAATCATAGTTGACACATCCGAGTTAATACAAATTGCCCAGGTGGCCATTCATTTGAATTCTCTACAAAATAAACATTAACATACATTATTACAAAATACATCATTACAGAAAGAGAGAAACAAAAATACAAATAATAAAAAAAATACATCACCGTTGGGTTGTTATTCAGTCCTTCCACGCCAGGTTCCGTATTCCCAGCATTACCTATCTTGGGGCTGGAGAGAGACATCTACTAAAGAAGGGGTCCCATACGTTATAGAATTTAAAAGGTTTGTCTTTTAATGCTGTTGAAAAAGCTTCAAATGGAATAAGACCTTTGATTGTGTTAATCCACTGTGCTATTGAAGGGACCGTTATACAAGTATGCACTTACGGGCACAGAGGAGTAAGATTTGAAGGCGGGTCCCTTGGATGGGAGTTCCTGGCTCATGCCAAGCAAACACGTCATTGGTCCTATTTGTACTGAACAGCAAATCTGCTCTCTCTTTGAAAATTCTGGATCCTCTGATCTCTTAATTTGTATTGCTCATTATTTATCTTTTTTATCTCTTATTTGATATTTGTTCCCATGTTTCTTTGATAATTCTGTATCCTCTTTAATGTCTTAATAATCATTTGTTGATATTTTTCATATTTCCCCCCAGATCTTTATTTGAGAAATATGTATTCTAGTTGATCTCTTGTTGATTTTTACTAATATTTAGTTTCATAGTTTTATTCATTGATATTTTTTCCAATCACCATCTGTTTTTCTCTGATCTGACTTTGATCATTCTCGATTCTCTTTGATCTCTTGTTGTTTTTACTTAACTTTTTTGTTTGTTTTTTCAGTGACACTTTGATCGTTTTTTCTCCCAGATCTTTATTTGATAATTCTGGATTCTAGTTGTCTTGTTAATTTTTACTAGTAGTTTGTTTTTCATTCAATGCAACTTTGATCCTTTATCCAGTCACCGTCTCTTTTTCTGATCTCACCTTGATAAATCTGTATTTTTGTTTTTTTCCAATGACCATCTTTTTAAATTCTGGATACTAAGTGAGATGTACTTATCTTTTATGTGTTTTTTAAGACACTTTTGTCTTCTGATCTTCTCTCTCTCTCTTTGAGGCCTATGATTTTACTTGTTATAATTTCCCTAATTTTCCCGATCACTGATTTTATTTCAGATTTTTCCTCTATTTCTTTGCCCCCCCAGTCTTTCTGCTCATTCTCACTTTCTTTTCCCTCTCAGTCCCTCCTTCATCGTTCTTTCTCAGTGCAGGTCTGCTACAGGCATGGGAGGCATGTGCGGACTCTTCTGTGCTTTGCTTGCAGCTTGTTGTGTGAATATATTTTTTTTATATCCCTCCTTTGACCTCCCACCCCTCCTCCTCCTCCCAGCCCCACCGTCTGTTTGGCCCTCCTTCTCTCAGGGGAGGAGACTGACCTTGTCTACAGCTCAAAAACACTCGCAGCCATGTTCCTCTCCCTCTCATAGCCATGTCTGTCCGCAGGTACTCTAGTGCTGCCCATACTGGCATGCCAGATCTTTTGGCCAGTTTTGCTCTGTGGAAATGCTCATTGTTTTCTGACTCTTTAACGGCCATGATTCTTCCCAACAGGTTGCCGGAATACACTTTCCTGCCCCCATCTTTAATTTTTAAGGCTTGTGTGTGATTTTTGCATGCTGTAATTGTCTTGGCTTTTAAAATCATACAAAATGGCTGTGCTACATCTAAAGCTGCCTAGAATTGCAGATTTTGATTCTGTGCATCAATGATTATTTTTATTTTCTTGGTGTTCACTTTAATTGTTTGCAGTGATCTCACATTGGCATGTTAGTTGAAGTTCTTCATCATTCTGGCATGACTCAAATGTTTAAATTCAGATTTAAATGGCCATAGATGCGTCACTCATTGTGTGGTGCATATTTGGTCATAGCTGTTTTACCCACTATTCATTTGCCAGTGAAACTTTATTCAATTTTGATTTGACATTCAGTGACTTAAACATTTTGCCAAGTGCCAGCCAGTTTCACTAAGGCAGATATTTTGTCATCCTCCAGCAGGCCTGGCCAGCGGGAACCCAGCAGATCCTCATACCCTCTGCATGGCAGCAGGTGCCTGGCATGGCCATCCACAACTCCAGCCACCAGACTGTGGTGACCAAATCACCTCTGGAGACCCTGCTGTCTGAGAGGTCCACACAGCAGACGTCAAGCTGGAAGTAAATGTTTAGGAAGAATAGTAAACTTTCATTATCTGCACACAATGTCAGTATGATCGATGTTTGAATGTGCTTAATACCGATTGGTTGGTTATTTCCTGCAGGGCGTCTCAGAGCGGTCAGCACAATAGCGTCGTCCAGAAGAACCCACACATCCTTGGCGGCCTCAATCCCTCTAATTCACTCAGCCGAGGAACGTCTACGGTCACACGGTCACAGAACAAGAAGAGCAGGATCTGTTGTGCCACTAGCAGCAGGTATGGGGGCATTTACTTTTGACATACAAATGTTTCAATGGTGTTTAGTATAGTTTGAAAAAAATCTAATTTTTAGCTGTTTTTTTGGCTTGGAATGTGTGCTTGTAATAAATAATGTGATTTGATCAACTAAGATTGTGTTCAAATGGTTTTTGAGGGTGAAAATGTTGTTTCTGTATTCACAGCAGTGCTCAGGTGAGCTCTCAGTCGTACAGTGCTATTCTCACTCAGCCCATCGTTATCTCCGACACCCCGAGTCCTGCTGTCAGCGTCATCACCATACACAGTGACACTGAAGATGAGGACGAGAGGAAGTTCCTCCCTGCTAGGTGAGTGAGGTCCCTACCTGGTGTGATTGCCATGTTTTCACATACACAACAAAAAGTTTGAGGTCTAAGCAAGATATAATAAAAAAAATAATACTTTTTGTTCAGCATGGATGCTATAAATTGATCGACAATACAATTCGTAATGTTACAAATGATTTACGTTTAATATATATGCTGTTCATTAAACTTTCTGTTTATCAATGAATCCTGAAAAACAAAATCCAGTTTTCCACACATATGAAGCAGCTCAACTGTTTTCAACATTGATAATCACAAATGTTTCCTGAGCTGCAAATCAGCATATTAGAATGATTTCTGAAGCATCATGTGACACTGAAGACTGGAGTAATGATGCTGAAAATTCAGCTTTGCAGTAGGGCTGGGCGTTATGACGATATTATCGTATATCGACGATGTCTCGTAAGTATCGCAATGTCGATGTCAACAGTCAGGTAACAGACGATTATCGACATTATCGGGGAAAAAATTACAAATGATAAACCTAGTAAGTTGCAAAAAAGGTTTTACACAGCCCCATAGTCACCATACATGTCTTTTTGCATGCGAGAATGACATTTAGTAAGAGGGTTGGGCATCTAAAAGCTATTCCAATTTTGGAAATCCGATTACATCGGTTATGTCTTAAGTGAACGTAAAGAGTTGAGAAAGAAAACAAGGGTGTATTGGATCCGTGCATGGACAGCTGCCGCTGCCGCCAGTCATTAATGTTAATCAAACAAGAAAAGAAAATACCTCACTGATCTTGACTGAATCACTTTTGTAACCTCAGTTTATATTTTATTTGCCTGTTGTTCAGCGCTGACCACTGTAATGGCAACTTGCATCTGTGTATGTAGCGCTACAATTATTATAATCAAAGAAATTAAACTTACCATGATGAAATGTGGCATACACAGGCGATAGGGGTGTAACGATTCATCGATATGGATCGATATATCGATACGATGTATGACGATACGATGCATCGATACCACACATTTACATTTTGATTTACATTTCACTTTTGATTATACCCTGTATAATTTATTATGTGATGAATAAAGATACCTTGACCCTTGACACGTAAAATATCGATATCTGTAGTATAAAAAGGCACCTTTATTTTGGCACTGTCCACATTTTCACATAATGTCCGTCTATGCATTACAGCCAACGCGTGCATTCTCGTTCAATCTCACGTATCAGGACTCGATATAAGGACCCGCCCGGCACAAGGCGAGCATAAAAGACGCTCGGATTGTTGGAGTAACAGTCGAGCGCTGAGTGAGAAGTTTCCCGCGCACACATCTGAAGCGCGCGGAGCCACTGATCTAAGCTTGGCAACCCTTTTGGCCACCCTGCTCAAAACTGCAGTTTTAGTCCCCTTTTTCTTGACAATAAATTTTATTAAGACGTGGAACCGGTGTATTTTTTTGCATCCAAATCAAACGGGAGACTTTTCAGGTGCGTGCTTCAGCTTTGCCTCAGCGCCAGGAGCGAGTCAAATGAGCGCGGAAAAGGTACACCAGCCAAATGAGCTTCAGCAGAACAATGATATGCTGTACGGCTATATGTCAGTAAAACAAACTTTCCTGTCCTGTCAGCCGTCACTGTGCTCACGGTGCATGCTCTGATCGCGTCATCATAAATAAGCGCACAAGAAACTATGAGCATACGACGCAGTTCTGTCATTAGTTAAGTCATGAAATTACCAAATAGGTGATTAAAGCTGCAAACTGCATGCATGTATGCATTGCATTTCAGACCGTCTCTCAAATGCATACTAAAATATAGGCTATCGTGCAATTCCAGATCACAATAAGGCGCAAGCTGATATTTATTTTAATTTTTTATTTAAAAAGTAGTCAAACAAAAATAGTCATCAATTTTTCTCTTTAGACAAATCAATTAAGCTTATGAGAAATTTGAATCAAGGATAGAATTTGGAATTCATTTTTTGGTTGAGATACAAATTAAACTCATTTTTCAGATACAGTAGGTTTACTTAAGTATACATTTAACATCTTTTGTTGGTTAACATTGATGACACCGATAATTAGGAATACTGTCAATTTAAGACGGAAGGTATGCATGTAATACTGACACACATTCAGTTTTCATCTCACCTGTTTACTTTCACTTAAGCCATAACCGACTGTATTTACGTGAGATACTCTGACTCTACACGATAGACATTTGGACTGCTGTGTGTGTATTTGAGCACTGAGAACTGATCACTCGCTGTATGAAGAAGTGGAGCGTGCGCGAGAGAGAGAGAGCACTTCTATCAGCGCAATTCCGCCTATCCCACCTTCACTAACTTTAAGTTAATGGACAACGAATTGTGACTCCCAGGAAAAACGGGACGTCTGGTCCTGGTCCAGTCCCTAACCTTCGGGTGCTGAGGCCATTGTTTCAGATCGCTAGTTCGCGTTTTGGTAGCCAATTCGTCCACTGCGGCTGTCATACTGAGACTAGATATGCAAACGCCCCTCATCCAATGACAGAGACACATTGTGAAAGACAAGACAGTTAACTTAGCCTATAGGATGTATTTTGAATGTCCGGTAGTCCTCAAATAACATTTTTAGTCACGTCTCGTCTTATTAACGAAGATGCGGCATAAATTTCAGTTTTTATCATCAGATATTAGTTTAAGCTCATCGACGTCTCGTCTTAGTCACAGAAAAAAGGTTCGTTGGCGAATATTTTTCGACGAAATGAACACTGCTTCAAAACCAAACTACACAGCGTGGTGTAAATGCGTCTTCTGCGTCAGAATGTTATTATTGGCCTAGATTAGACGTTCTGAACTCGTACATGCTCATACAGGTAATCTTCATTCTGCGTTCACACACCGCGTCATATGTTACAACTTCTCATATCGGTAAATTGCTGGAACAAATGTACCGGTATTTTTCAAGTTTCTGTTCACACATGATCTCTTAACAGTAATTTACCAGTAAAGTCTGTATGTGTGAAAGGGGCTAATGACTGATTCCTCTTTTCACAATGTGAAGTAGCTCCATATAATTTAAATCCTTTCATCCATGTGAAATTTCCTAAATCACTTTTTTTTCCTTCCAGCTGTGGCCCCAGCCACAGGACTAATGTAATCAGCTGTCTAACTGTTCACGATTCGGACTCCTCCACCGCCAGTCCTCTGACTCCCAAGCCCCAGAACAGTCACGCGGGGGTCCAGTCCTCACGACCCTCCAAATCTCTGGCAGTGGTGGCTCCATATGTGAAAGAACAGCCTGTGGAAAGCTCAATATCAGCCAAAATCCCATTGGCTATAGGCGAGTATTAGCAGTTGTCCCATTTTTGTTCATCATAGCTTGGTCAACAGTTCTTTATAAAAGGAATGCTTCATTAAAACCCGCATTCGTTGTTTGCTTCAGGTGTTCCACAGAATTACTACATGAAGCCTAAGAGAGCTGCTATCGCAAGGCAGCTGAGCAGCTCAGGAGAGAGCGTCACTGAGTACCAGCAGGAGCCCAGCAGATCTCAGCCACTCAACCTCAGTCAGGTGACCGCTTCTGTCGGTGCTCAGCGCCACAGTGTAACTAGGGCCCTATGAAATCGGTTTTATTTTTTTCAAAATTTCGTTTTTTTCCCTGTTTTAATTATTCTGGACCCCTTTTTAATGGTTAAATTATTTATTATTAATCAAAAAGCGAATTAATTAAACCCATGAAACTTAAAAAAAATCACATCTATTTATTAAGTTTAATAAAAACTACATGCTTAGGGCCCTATCAAATGTTTTTTTTTCTGTGTTTTAGCATGTCTTATCAATTGAATGCATAAAAACAACTTAATTTATTAAAATAACCTTATGAATTTTAGTTTTTCTCAGAAATTGTGCATTTAAATTTTTCTGGTTATCAAATAAAGGCATAAAACATTAATTTAATTTATCTTGTAATTATTGAAAATTAAACAATGTATTTTTGGCAAGCAAACGGGATTTACTATTAACATTAAAACATGGAAGAAATGTTGTGTGATTATTCATAAAAAAAATATAGTAGTAGATTCTACTGAACAATGGCTTCGAGTTAAACTGAACTTATTTTAAGGGCTTGCTGTAAAAACCTTAATTTCTGTGTTCTGTGATATAACGCTAATTTGACTCAAATCAAGTAAAGTGCTCATGAAGTGACTCTTGCAGCAGTTCTGGAGATGTTGCTCATGTATTTATGTCCTCGTTTAATGAGACGACAGACGCTGAAATCACCGTCAGCTTCAGTATGCGTGTAGTAAACGAAACCGCACGTCTGCGTCATTCATTCACACGGAGACACGCAGAGCATGCAGGATTCATATTTAAAGTCTTTTTACAGCTTATTATTTACAAATACTAGTCCATATCGCGATATGATTTAAGTGTAATTATCTACTTTTGATTAACTCCCATAAAATTTGACAAATTCCGTGACATTCCGCGTTGTACATTAAATTCCGTTTTATGACTGTATTCCGTCATAAATTCTTATGAAAGAGTATTCTGTCATGTATCCTTTATGACAGTATTCTGCGATTTCTTATTTTCTGCATCGGGGAAACCATAGAGCTCTACGTATCGCAAAGAACGTGTGGCTCATTTTCCGGTTTTCTTTTTTCCAGACCACTGTCTCCTCGTCCCAAGAACCATCCGGTGGCTCATCCTCCCTGCGTCGACAGCACACGTACCCGCCGGCCTCGTCTCATTACTGTCTCCAGGAGGCCCCGTCATTCACCAGCACCCCCAGCCTGTACCCCTACGTCACCCCCTCGTCCCACATAGAGCACCTGCTTGTACAAGGCTCCTCCCCCTCCATGCACGGCCCGCCCATGAGTCACTATGCAGCCAGTCTTATCCCAAAGAACTCCATTGGAGGCGTGGTCCACGGACTCTCCGCCCAATACCAGCAACATTACCCTGCCCATCCTTACATCAGCACCAGCAGAGGAGGCGGGGCTTACAGCGGCTATCAGCTGAGCCCGCGGAGGGTCCCTCAGTACCCCTACATTTGAGACGCACAGACTGATTTTACGACTGACAGACCTGCCGTCAACTGCTGCACCTGGTTTTATCTGTCCTATTTATGTTTTAGAATGTTAATATTTAGAAATCTATTATGTCATTTTGCATCTGTTTATGGAGAAATCCAGTGTCTGGTTAAGCGCGTTTAATTTCTTAGCTCAAGGAACGCTGACGTGTTTTTAATTCGTAAGCAATAGCGTAATCATGCTGACAAAGGAACAGGGATCGTGACGCCGTGTATTGTCTGTTCGACTAAAATCCTTACACTAATCGTAGACTTGTTTTATACTCCGTTTTGTTTTTAGATTCGGTGCCGTGTTTTTGTTGACGTAGGATCTCTTTTGTTTTTAAGTTATGGTGGATTGTGAAGCTGACTGGTTCTCTACCACTTTACTGGAAGGTCAAGATGTGGAAAGGAAAAAAAAATTTATGTGCCCTGGTCTTATTGTTATTTAAGTTAGCGCTATATGTTAGTCCTGGTAGAACCGTAGTGTGTATTTTGTTAGGAATATCAGTGAATATAAGGAGTAACATCAACTTTTATGTTATTTTAAACATTATTGTTAGCTCAAATTGTTTAATCATGTCAATACTCTCCCAGGACAATGGGATTATTTAACAGAAGAGCTGGGATGTCAAAGCCGAAGAAAATGTGACGCTACTTTGAATACCGTAATTAATTACACACCGATGATTGGTTTTCTGACATTTAGTGTGCTTAATTTGCAGCATTTCGGAGTAGTCTGCTTTTCAAACTAGAGTACACCAAATATGTCTGACCCTTGAGCGCTGCATGCGGTCTCAGTGACGGAAAGTTAACGCGATCTTTGAAATAGTGACACTGTGACTGACCTCTACAGTCCTTCTGGTTCTGGTCTCAATAACATGACGTGCCTTGACATTTTCGGCTGTGTTTTTGAGTTCAGAGAACATTTAGCATCAACCAAGAAAGTACTGTACACATTTTGTAATGTCAAGCAACGATGAAAAAAAAAAAACACTTGTTTCCATTGTAATTCCATCAAATAAACAAAACATCAAGTCAAATTTGTGTCTTGCTGTTTTTTTTTTACACTTTTATTTATTTTACAACCCAGTCGTCTAGCTATCACTATCTGTCCCTTGTCAAAGTCCCTCTTTTTGCTCTTTTGCCCCGACAGAAACTCGTGCTGAATGTAGTAGCTTGACAATACAAGATATTAGTTCACCAGAAGAAACCAAGAACGGTGAATTTTTTTTGATGTTTTGTGTAAATAAACTAAGAATAATCAGAATTTTAATTGCGAGCTTTAACCAAGTATTTAGCAGAAGTTATCCACCACATGCCCATAATTAACAACAGTAGGGGAGAGTGGGGTAATGTGAGACATCGGGTAATGTGAGACACCCCCTGTATCTAGGCAATGGAACACATTTGTGGTCATGTGCCCATTATGTTTTCAAGCCCCTCCCATTTCCCCTTGGCCATGAAGGAGTGGACCTCATGGTGCTGTGGTAAGCATGTTTTTTTCACACATATTTTTTTTGCATGTAAAAGTAAATTTTCTTGCTGTCAACTTAATCAACTGTTGTGCCAAAGCAAATTGATTCAGGTAGAAAAACGTATATCATACATGTTGATGAACTACCAACATATAAAACAATGTGATGATGCTAGCTGAAGATTATCCTAAATTGCTAAAAGAGATCGTTTTTTTCTAAAATGTGGCGGTGGGGTAAAGTGAGACATGAGGCACATTAGGCTACATATGTTTTATTTTTAATGTCATAAACATTGTAGAAAAGCCATCATGCCAAGGCAATACACCAGGAAGACAACCTGGGGCAAAACACCCCTCGAGGAGATGGAGAGTGCAGCCGCTGAGGTCAAGGAAGGAAAGAAGTCTATAAGAGCAGCTGCAAGGGACAAAAATATTGACAAGTCAAGCCTCCTAAGATTCATAAAGAAAAAAGAGAAAGGGGAAGTAAAATCAGTAGCCTGGGGTGCAGTAGCTGAGGCAAAGAGAATATTCACAGACAAGATGGAGGAGGAGCTTGCCAAACACTTGAAACAACTAGCTGAACAGTTCCATGGCCTTCCTCCAGTTAAGTGCCGTCAACTGGCATTTGAATACGCAGAGAAAAACAATATCCCTGTCCGTGCCAATTGGACAAAGACACAATGTGCAGGTAGGCTAGGGTGTGCAAGAGATCACATGATTCTGTAGGTTAGCTAAGGCCAACTGATCTTGCCACAAAGCTAAATCTTAGCCTATAGCTAATAATTGGGCCTGTCAAAAGATTAATCGCGATTAATCGGTTCCAAAATTAAAGTTTGTGTTTACATAATAACATTCTTAAATATATACATGCTTGTGTGTGTTTTTATATATAAATAATAATTATACACAGTACACACACATATATTATGTAAACACAAACTTTAATTTTGGAACCGATTAAACACGATTAATCTTTTGACAGCCCTACTAATAATGAATTGTCTACTCAAGGTGAAGATTGGTTTGGCAGCTTCCTAGCACGATGCTAATCCATCCACTGCGCATGGTCCACATGGATGTGCCTCGCCAGCTGACTCAGATGTGCCACGTGTTCCCAGCCGACCTGGATATGTGTCTCCTCGTGAAATCCTACCACTTCCCAAATGTCCCCCCAGAACACAAACCAAACGAAAGCGTGTGAAGACAGCCATCCTAACTGATACTCCTGAGAAGCAGGCAATTGAAAAGGCTTATAAAGAAAGACAAAAGAAACTGGGAGGGAAAAAGCAAAAAAATAGCAAAGAAAAGGGAAAACCGAAAAAGAAAGCAACCAAAAAGAATATCATAGTTAGCAGCTCTGAGGAGAGTGATGTCCCTGTCTCAATTGATAATGTGTCTGACGAAGAGAGCTCTGAGGATGAGAGAAGTGATCAAGGAAACACAGATCTGTCCGTGGGTGACTTTGTCATAGTTAACTTTGCAACCAAACACAGGAGCGTCCGTTACATTGGCATGGTTAAGAAAGTTGAGGATGACAAAATACTTGCACAATTTCTCAGAAGAATCCAGGGAAACACGAAAGAGTGGGAGAGACCCACATTTGCTATAAAGGAAAATGATGTGGCACATGTTCCTAAAAGTGATGTGGTGAAGAAGCTGCCTCAACCTAAAAGGCCTGGAGGAACCACACGGAGAGAGCAACTCCTCATCTTTCCCTGTAACCTTCAGGGCTGGAATGTAGAGTAGGCCTAGTTGTAGAGTATGACAGTAGGCTGGTGTTCTAATCCAGGTGGGTCTAAGAGAGTGAGTCCCAGGCTGTTCTAGCTGGTTCTGATTGTCCTTTGCTCTGACCCCCAGACACTAGCTGGCTCTAAGGGTCCTGTGTTCTGACCCTCAGACTGTGTTCTAATCTAACTGGTTCTATCTGTCATTTGAATGTTAATTAAAACATTTTGAATGATATTATGTTGTATTTGATTTTGTTCAGAGTTACTTTCAAGTGTTAAGAAAAAAAATTGCTTAATTGACCAATCCCCATGATTCTGTTACTAGTCCGACATTAGTTCTGGAATGTGTGGTTGTCAAGCTAGCTGTCAGGATTCTAACTGTTACAACATGTGTTGTTATGGTAGTTTCAGAGTGGAAATAGTAAGTGGATCAGTTTACCCCCAGCTGGTTCACTTTACCCCCTTGATTTCTCTGGTCTGCCTCAGTTTACCCCTAAATTTCTGGTCTGGTTAAGTTTACCCTAAATTGTAAAGAGACACAAGACGACTTTTTAAAAAACACTCATATTTTCACTGACCTTCGTCCTGAATACATTCTGATAATTTCCATTGCTAGGAAACATCCTGAATTAATGGGAAATGTGTACATTTTACTGATATATCATTTTAGCTCGCTTAGAGGGGAGCAAATGTAAAAAATGTCTCACATTACCCCACTCTCCCCTACTGTGTTTAACAAATATGCGTGGTTCAAACGACGAAGGTATGACCGTATATCTATGGTTCACATCGTATTCTGAAGAGTTCCGTCGTTGTATTTGTGAATAATGCATCTGCGTAGTGGTAACTTTCAGACGTTATTATACCTTTCTGGAACAGATGTGTGGATGGTTTGATGGGGCACAGAATTTGGGAATTACCTCATACATATTTAAACAAAACTAACAATATCAAAGTAAAATAAATTTATTAAACTATTTTACAAATGTTACCCCAGTAACTATTTCCTTGTAAACAGATTTAACTGCGATATTGACATGCGTTGTACATTTTGTGGTCTACAATCAGTTTTTTTTCCAACTGTTTTGGAGTTATTCAGCCAGTTTTTGGTTAGATTTCTGCTCGTTCGTTAAAGATCACATTATGCACAGCTTTCAACTGTTTTGAAAGTATTACATTTGTTTTCCTCACACACACACACACACACGCACACACACACTAAATATATTAAAAACTCTCAGATGTGAGGTAAACATGATCATCCAGTCCAGTAGGTGGCGCAGGTCGTCAATGCGGCTGTCAGAGCTTCAAGGCTTCTTCAGTCTGTGGTTGTGAACGGGAAGTGCGGACTCTGGTGTGCGTGCATTTGAGCAGAGAAAAATAATGACGCGTACAAAACTAGAATAAAAAAATCTGAGATTTGTAGTCGTTGCGGGAGGTGTGTGCGTCTGCTGTGTGTAAATATTGTACGCTTTGTCTGGAGAGGCAGAAGACGGAGAATTGTGGTTCATCTCCAGCCCACCTAACGTTACTGCTACTGCAAAACAAAACAGCCTCTTAGAATAAAGATGCACAGGATGAGCCATACGCGCAGTAAATGATCACTTTGCAGGGCATCTATCAGGTAATGTGCATGTCGCATGAGGAATATTTAGTGGGCTTTCTAGGGTTAATGTGGTTTTATAACCTGGTTCAAAAAATAATAATAAATTTATCGTTTTGTTATTGTTAATGTAGTTGACATTATTATACTTTATCTAAAATGTTTTTAAAGAATATAAATTTTATTATTATTATCCATGCAGTTTTATGGCCATATTAATTAAAAATATATTGTAGCATGACTGCATAGAATATTTGTACTCTAAAATATCAGCAACATTTAAAAATAACTAGTGAATAAGAGCTAAAAAATAAATAAATAACCTAAGAGTTTGATGTTCTGTATCATCTGCCCTAAAGGCCTGTTCTCAACAACACAAATTTCTGAATCTTGCGTGCAATTTTTCGGTTTCTTTTTTCCTATTCTGACCAAAGAAAAAAAAATGTCAGACAGGCTAAATGAAAGTGCAGATTTATTTTCTTACAGTAGGTGGCACTTATGGAAAAGCATAAATACAGTAATGACCCTGGTTTACCAAGTTAACATTGGTTAGACAAAGCAACGCCGCTCAAAGCTGCAACTTTTGTTTCTAATAATTAATGTGCGACCGAATTTACAACCGCGGTCTGAGTGAAGTGAAGTAAAAGCAGTGGTCACTTGGCATGGCATTTTTTTGTTTTTACATAGATTTGCGTAAAATACATATGTAATATACTTCACTTTATTGCAATGATGTAATCCTGCAGATTTAAAGTTTATGTTCTTTTAATTCGAGAGGCCACTGCAGTCTTCTATTGTTCACGCGTCTTCACGCGATATAAATTCGACACAGGGTTCAAGTTCAAACTTCTAAATTCAGCGAAATGTGCAAGTGCTTGTGTTTCCTGTCTTCTGCATTCATGCATGTATGAATAGAAGTCAATGGAACGAAAAGTGTAATGTGACAAGCCCTTAATGCATGAGGACGCAGATTTTTGACCAACAGAAAGCTGTTGAAAGTGTCTTCAGTGTGAACCGTGCTTAATACATCACTACACTATTTAGAATGGACAATAGTCCTTTTTTGCTCACAAAATTTGGCAAATGGGACCCCACCTTAACCTGTTTATCATGGGGAATAAAGTAAATCAAACAGCATGTGACAGGAAACTAGAATCTTATCGGCTGGCCAGTTGTCTTTGAAGTGCAAAGGAAAGAGATCAGAGATCATATTTGGAAAGTTTCCACCTTCGCTCACTATCGAAGACAAAGACCGAGTTGGCGAAAATTTGTCCGGCATTAACCGTACAGCCGAGTCTGTGAAGAAAAAATAGTTGGACAGTGCAATTGTAAGCGTTTGTTTTCCTATTAGCTTTCAAATAATTTTAAAGTTCGGATAGCTGTGGGGTTGCCCTAAAGTTTAGACCGTTTTAGGATTTTTTTTATACCCCTTTCCTATCTGTAGTTAAGATAAGATAACGCACTTAGCAAATGCTGTTCTGTAATAGCTTTTTTCCTAAATGTGGTCCTAACTGAAATTACAATGGTTACCAAACAGATAAGATTTTAAAGTTAGGATCTTTCTGTAATGCACTCCCAAAACACATCTCTTTAAAAAAAATCTGTCGCACTGACTGTGTGCAAATGCTCATAACGATCTGAACAGACGCATTAACAGCCATTCATTGAAATTATAATGTTTATTGCACCAAACCTCCTTCTTGGTGTGAACAGGCCTTAAGATTGCATGCATTTTAGCCTCGTTCAGACTGTCAGCCCAAATCCGATTTTGTGCATATCCGGATGGAATCTGATTTGAATAACTGACTTCCCACACAGGTATCGCAGCTGTTCATATCCGATTTGTGTGTCCATAAGCGCTCTTTCGTTTTTACGGAATGTGAATTGGTTTCTATAGTAATGCCTTTGCCTTGTTATGCCTACGCTAAAAGCAACAGTAACAGCAATGCCGTTTGCAATGCAGATGTTGTCTTACGACATGACAACATGTTGCCATCGCAGTTGCGCTGTATTATTATATTTGTCTTGTGAGGCAGCGGCAGAAACGCAAGAAGCTGGAATGTGCGGCTTTATTCCGTGCTGCCGTCTCCACTACTTTCAAAACTCAAAGAGGTATGTGTACTAGCAGTATAATGTGTATTTTCCGCTTGACTTGCACTTCGCAACGCCACAAGCTTGTATCTGCAAAGATGTTCAGCATGTTTTCTGCAAAAACGTCTGACGTGTTTACCTTTTTACGTGGCATGAGGACGTGAAAAGCTACGTTAAATCTGATCTGACTGGTCGGACTGAAACATATTTCCAGAAATGTGATTTGAATAGGATTCTAAACAGATTTGCACAAATCGGATTTCATGTAGTTCGTTGCCTTTCAGATTATCTAAATATGATCTGATTTCAATCGGTTTTGCACAAAAATTGGATTTGGGCTGACAGTCTGAACGAGGTTTTTAATCAAGGCTTGTTTTCAAAAGTGGTAAAATTTCCTTCTCTCCCTCAGTGACATCATGAATTTGGTCCGTCTTGTGTGTCGTCACAAGACAGCCCTGGCACTCGGTGTCTTCTTCCTATTCGGTGTTGTCCTTTTGTTCCTCGCCAAATGTACATCTGAGACGCTGAAGCCAGCCGAGTCCCCAGGTGTGGCACCGCGGGCCGAGTCACATCAGAAGCAGCCGGCAGGGCTTCCTCACGGCAAAGAGCTCTCCGCGTTCCTGGTCGTTCTCATCACCACAGGGCCAAAGTACACGGAGCGTCGCAGTATCATCCGGAGCACCTGGCTGACCAAACGCGATCCCGAAGTGCTCTACTGGTTTGTCATCGGCACCGAGGGTTTACCTCCAGAAGACCTCCAGAACCTCGGAACTGAGCAGATACGTCACCATGACCTCCTCCTGCTCCCTGACCTCCGGGATTCGTACGAGAACCTCACGCAGAAACTGCTTCACATGTACTCCTGGTTGGACCAAAACGTGGACTTTAAATTCGTTCTGAAGGCCGATGACGACACCTTCACCCGCTTGGATCTCCTCAAAGAGGAGTTGAAGACCAAGGAGCCCAGCCGACTCTACTGGGGCTTCTTCTCCGGCCGCGGGAGAGTGAAAACGGCCGGGAAATGGAAAGAAAGTGCCTGGGAGCTGTGTGACTACTACTTACCTTACGCTCTGGGTGGAGGCTACGTGCTTTCGTCCGACCTCGTGCACTACGTACGTCTCAACGTGGGGTTTCTAAAGACCTGGCAGAGTGAGGACGTGTCCTTGGGTGCCTGGTTGGCCCCCGTGGACGTGAAGCGGGTTCACGATCCGCGCTTGACACGGAGTTCAAGTCGCGTCGGCTGCAGCAATAAGTACCTGGTCACTCACAAGCAGAGTTTAGAGGACATGTTAGAGAAGCATCAGACACTACAGCGAGATGGGCGTCTGTGCAAAGAGGAAGTCAAACTGAGGCTGTCCTACATTTACGACTGGAGCGTCCCGCCTTCTCAGTGTTGCCAGCGGA